>JARHVA010000520.1:1080000-1537500 GCA_037957365.1 Torreya grandis
AATCTCTTGTATTTATTGTCTAATTATAACTATCAATGGCCATCACTAAAAAATAAGTCTATGAATTTATTATCCTTTGACAACCATGTTTTTTTTATCTAACTTAACCCTATTCAAATATGTAAACACTTAAATTTTACATTAATACATGTATCAATGTCAAAGTTGAATTTTTTTTACCACATACTAAATTCAAATATTTGATAGATACAAAAATACACTTTTTAATCAGTGCACATACTTGGAATCTCCCCAAAAAAATTATTTAGAGGTAGGGTTTTTCAAGATGCATCACTTCTAAAATAATTCCTACACCATTCAAAAATAGTTTCTACATCACTCAACCTGACACCCTCAAATTCAAAACTCTATTTTTCTAGAGCATGATTGAAGCAAACACAAACACCATGTGTTACCCCTTGCCATAACCACTCTAAACAAAATTCCACAAATGAGGTGTTTTATATAATCTATGATATTTAATAAGTCAAAAAAATAACATGATGATTTGAAAAATGATGCATAACCATCTATCTAAAAAAAGTATTTATCCAATTTTATAGCTCATTGAGAAACATATAAGTCAAATAACTAAAAAAAATGGTACACAAAGTGTGTCATGCACTTTTTATTCACTAATATATAAGTGTTATTCATTCTTATAACTCATTAATCATAATTACTCTCAGCACCATCAAACTCCCGTTACATATGCCTATAACACACAAGCACCATAAAAATCACCCACTTATTATGAGAGTACTAGGTCTGAATATCCATTTGATGAGAAAATCAGTAAGTCTTAGGAAATTAAACCAGTGACAAGACTAATTCATGGGGGAATGTGTCCTTCAATGTTTTAAATTGACTTTCTTTCCACTTTGCATAGTGATAATGTGGAAACAGGGACTTCATCTACAACTAAGTCCATGAATGTGGAAATAGGGACTTTGCATAGTGATAATGTTATAAAGAATGCTCAAGTTCTAAAAATTAGCCATGAATTTGGTAACATGGACTTCATATACAACTAATTCCAACTTCTTAGCACATTAATTTGATTTAGTCTCTTATTTGATGTATTTTAACCTAAATATATAAAGATACACATATATGTGCCAAAAAATGCATATATACATAAGTTAAAATCAAAACTTTGAGTACGTTAATATTAAAAGAAATTATCACCTTTTCTAATTCACCAAACTAACCATGTCATTGTCTACATATTTTATTGGAACTTTTTTCAAGTCTCCACAAGTGTTAAAAACACCTTTAATACAAGGCATGGGACCATCAACATGTCATCACATTTATCTCACATAATGGAGGCTAGATCATGAACTCACTCACGCATTTAGGAGGAATTATTCAAACCATCAATTACTTCTCATAAATTTATATAAATTAAAAAATTTGTCATTTAAAATATTTATTAATTAGAATATGTTGACGTGTAATAGTATAAATTAAGTTATAATTGAAATTTAAATCTTTGAAAATTTACTAGATAATGAAGATCAAAATCAATAGTGAAAATAACAAGTTTCTAGTACTTTAATTGGCCTCACTTACCAAGGATTAAAAATATCAAAAATCCACTACCCAATCTTAACATGTGGATGTTATTCAAAAAACATGACATACACCTCATTTTGAGTTATATTGATCCAAAGTTTTTCATGTTCTTCATAAGTATTATGACCAATCCTAATTTTTAGAACATTCTTGATAGTTGAAGAATAACAAGCATTAAGTGTCTAATAATAAAATACTAGCCTCTAAATAACATATTTAATATTGTCACAATGAGGTGCAGAAGAGATAAATTTTTTGATAACCCAAGATACTCTCCTAGTATCATTTTACTTCATAAAATAACATAACTTTTCACTAGAGTTTAAAATAGATAAATATTGTATTCAAACGGCTTAATATATATAGAGAGATGAGAGGCATACATAGAAAATATAAGTTATTTAACACATTTTTATATTTTATGCATAATAAGCACATGTCATTGACCCTTTTAAAAGTGGTAGACTAATACATATCATTAAATGCTTATATTATAATATTCTAAGCATATGAAAGTGTATCAAAGCACACTTAGTATAGAATCTAACCTAAGTTAGCTTGATGATAGGTGCACATTAAATCTTGCACCAACCCCCCCTTAAGTGCAATTTATCAAGGCTTATACACAATGAGGAGGTTTAGAATCCTATGAAATAGGTCTTGGAAACTAGGCCTAGTGAGATGCCCATGTAAAATTAAAAATCATAACTAGAAAAAATGAGACATGTCATAAGGGTCTCTAAAAAAACTAGTAAAAAAACAAAAGTGACTAAAAGTGATGAGATATGATGCAAGGATGAGATGATCCATCACTAAATAAGGTATTAAAATAGATAATTAGTAAAAAAATACGATAAATATGATGGTTTGATCCATCATTGAAGAAAGTGAACTAGATGGGCTAACACTATCACTAAAGAAGCATTGAGTGGGTTGATCCACCACTAAATCAAGATGCACAAGATATTTCCATTAAGGTGATGGTTAAAATAGTGAACTAGGTGAAAAGATTAAAAAAAATGAAAGTATGAGGAGAGGGTACAAATAGGTCAAAAGTGACATGTAAATCAGTCAAACTCCACTAAAATGCTCCAATAATGACTTTTTAGAAATACCTATCTAGTATCACTAAAACATTTTCACTAAGTGATTTAAAAATGTGGATTCCAAAATATTTTAAGATGGAATGATCTACATGATTATTAAAAATATGGGAGTGAACTCTTGATTAAAAAATCAAAAGATAACTACATGAATGGTTCAAATCCACTACTTGAACATTGAAGAAATGATAGACAGTAGGAATGCCAAAAACTTATGTCCATAAAGATTTGGACATATTATAAAGTGATGTGTCAAAAATAAAAAATATTTTATCAAATAAATTCCATCACAAAATTAACATCTATAAGAGATGTTGATATGCACCATCACAATAATAACTAAGATAGTTACACATAACACCTAAAAAAATAAGTATGACCACACACCCCACCTATAATACTAAATGGATGGAGTAGATGAAAAAATATATAATGGTCTGAATCCACTACTTGAACATTAAATAATTGAAAGATGTTGGGGATGCCAAAAAACACTCACCACAAGTATGCAAAAATATTGTCAAGGTGTAAAAACTACAAAGGAAAAGATCTCACAAAAGATAGTTGAAAGTATATGAAGAGACACTAGGGACTCCATAACTTTTTCCATAAATTTTTTATTAATCTATCAGAAAGGCCATCATGAATATGATATTTTATCCAAAAACTAAGTACTACTAGGTAGTATGAATGTTTTATGGATGATGTAGTTGAATAGTGTAAAAAAATGCAAAAAAGAGTCCATGTAAGGATCACTGATAACACCTATACAAACTGATCTAAAATCCATAAAAAATATACATAGATGGTAGAGTAAGATTCATGTATGTGATTTGGTTTCATGTGAAAAAATGGTGTATGCAAGGAAACATCTCAATTAGATTCAAGATGTTCATGCATGAGTGAATCTAAAAAGTGTCAGGACTCTCATGCATGACACAATAAATCTCAAGTATCTCATTCATGAGTGAAGATTAAAAACATTTGATGTGTCACTCTATGTCATCACAAAGATTTGAGCAAAGAAATTAAGATAAAGAAGTTACTCAATATCCAATTCCATGATGAGTATTCAAGTGAATGAGATGTATGAGTGATACAATACCCTATAAGTGCTTACCGATACCTCCACCAAAATTACAAATGAAACAAAGTAAATGGGAACCAATATCAGTAGTGTGCTTCTAAAATGAAGCAAATAAATCTATATGATGATTTGAAGTGTGGGTTACTACATGGGAAAATAAAGGAGGTGTAGGATAAAAAAATGACTTATGGTATGGTAGATCATAATCCAAAATAGCATCAAGAAGATGTGTACCAAAATAACACACAATGAATAGAAGTGGAATAGGTGCAATAGAGGCCATATGAGTAATGTTTTACTACATCAAGGCAATATTTTCCTATAAATACTTGATGAGGGAAACTCTATCTACAACATGTGAGAGAAATGGGGTATCTTATTTTCTTGATTTCCTATTTTCCTAAATACTTTACCATGTCCTCTTGAATGAACATACTTAGAAATCTCAGTTTACAAGTTATTATTGGGCAGCATGAGTACAATGAGGTCTTGGCATGAAGCTATTACAATAAAACAAGGCTAAAATGCCTTGACAATAACCTACAATATTTTAAAACAAATAAATAATGGAAATGGATTAAACACAAGATACAATGGGCACTTAAATCATTCCTTTCAATCCCCCATAATATGTATTGCTCACAAAATGTTGTGAAAAATACCCCCTAGAATTAATAGTTGACACTTATAAATAATAAATTTACAGTACATAACTATTCAAAATTTGCTAGAAAATTCAATATTGATATAAAATGAAACAAATATATAACACAACTATGAAGAGTATGAAAAATATGCACTTTAAAAAAAAGCTCAATTCACTATATAGATCAAAAGATATAACTTCTTGAAGTTCTAAAATTGGGAAATGTACAAAAAAAATTTGGGAAAAAGAACCTATATGTATTTTAGATAATTATTCATCAAATTTATAAATGGACCCTACCATTATATATAGCTCAAAAAACTAAGTAGGAGGAAAACAATATAACCCTTACAGACTTCTTGGATCAAAATTTACAAAATCCAAAACATATACACCAACATATAAGACCCTAAAGGTCAAGGATGAGCCCTTTGGGGATTAAAATTTTGATTGGCAGTCCTATTATCATCGAGGGGCCTATTAGAGGTTGTTGGGGGTTTTCAAGTGGTTTCATGGGCAAACGAGGCTATAATAATGGGATAGGACTTGTTAATGGTGGAATGACAATGAATCAATGATGGAGATAAGTGGTGTATGTGGAAAAGGGTGGGGATATTGTGGCAGAGCAAATCTTCCATAAAAATATGGTTACAAACATGTCTAGGCCTAAATAGATCCCCTTAATGCACCTACAAGCTTAAAAACACTACCAATTACAAACTATTGATTGGTTTGTAGAAAATTTGGACTTCATAGAAATTTATTAGAGTGAAGAATACAAGAATGAGAGGTTAAAGTTTCTAACCTACAAAAAACAAGCAATTTTTTTTGTAAAATATCCCTCTTGCCCTTGTTCTTCCTTAAAGTGTTCACTTTTAGATAATTTTCATTAAAAATAGACTAATGAAAAAATTCCATTTTTTTCAATTTTTTGTGAACTTTATTAGAAAATTGATGCCACTATCTAGAAAATTCATGAAAATTCATATAAAAATGGAAAAATGCTCAAAAATTCATAATTAAACAAAAGAGAAGAAACCCAATTGGTTTTTCACAAATACTATAAAATATGAGGTTGAAAATGACCTAACAAGTAGGATAAAAATGTGGGGATGTTGAGTTTTCCTTAAAAAATCACAACTATGGCCTAGAGAGAGATAGGTTCTAACACCATGTAGAAAATATAAAAGCTATGATATCCCAAGATAATCTCCTAGTATCAATTTACTCTATAAAATATCTTTTCACCAAGAGTGAAAAATGGATAAAGATTGTATTCAAAAGGCTTACAAATACAAAGAGATGAGGTATATAGTAAAGACAACTATATACACCCATTTACTTATTGGCCATATAATAGGCACATTTGATTAGCCCACTTAGAGGTGGCACATTGATACATATTATTACATGATTATCCTTATTTTTATGAATCTACTTTAAAAAATCAACCAAAAAGAAGAAAAATATGTGAAAATGAATAGATTACTCAATGAACATAGAATTAATTATAAACCTTGCATATATTTAGATATCTCAAGCCTCTTTGAGGGGGAAACCTCATTAAGAGAAAATCTCAATTTAAAGAATATAAATGTATGATATTCCTTCCTTACAATATAAAAATATAGGTATTACAACCCTCACCCTAATATCCTTGCAACCCTAAACCTAATACACAAGGGTCAACCTTACATACTTATTGACTGGTGTTATTTCTCAAGGATCACCCTTGCATTAAAATGGGTATTGGACCTAATTAACTAACTAAGACTATTGCAATGTGAAAATAATAATATATGGTTATGTCATTAGGGTATTTACATTCCCTCCCTTTGGAAACCTTTTTCCTCAAAGCTTGGGCTATGAAAACTATTGTTGAAGCTATTATGAATGTTCCCAAGTGGTGAATTCTAGTTTTATGCCCCACCATTAGACCAAACTATTAGTGATGGTTAAATTGTGAGATGATCATATAACATTTTAAAAAATAACATATGGTTCAATCATGATGGATATATTTTCATCCAACACAATAATGTTCATCTATACATGAACACTTTATCCAATGAACTTCTTCAAACATACCACATGGAAGATAGGATGAATCTTGGAAGATGGAGGTAGGTATATTTTGTATGAAACATTACCATTCTACTATAACACTTTTTATGGCTCATATAATTTAGGATATAACATAAAAATACTTTTGAGATTCAAATAATTATACTTATATGGTTGGAGGTGAAACAAAATCATGTCCCTTATAGTGAATGATCAATTTTAATGATGTTGATATGCTTACTGCTTCATAAGATTTTAAGCTTGTACTAATTTCTCTTTCAAAGTCTGAAGTAAAGTATCTTAGTGGCTTAGAGTTGTTGATGCCTCTAAATGTATCAAAGGTGTCCTTAGTTTTCAAATAACACTTCTCATTTTATAATTCTAGGAATTCATAGGATGAGTAGCAGGTTTTGGCAATATATGTTACCTATGGTGAAATTGTGGCAGAGCAATGTTTAACTGTTCCATAAAATTTATATTAATTGGTGGTTGGGAGCCACCATGGACCAAATATTTTCAAAGTGTAAGTATCTACGCTATACTAGTGAATTATGATCAAATCTTAAACTACATACTAACCCAAATGGACATTTACAATGAAATTTAAACTAAAGTGATCTAGTTAAAAAAGAAGCAAAAGAGAAGGGTACGGTAGAAAGAGAATAAGTGATTATTGATCTTAGCCTCAAACATTATGAGAAAGTTCCAATTTCAACTAAGTATGCATTTAACCAACATATAGTGAAAAATAACATAAGCTCAAATATCACTACACACTACGCAAACCTCCAAGGATGATATAAAGAAGTACAAGCAAGAACCAAATTTATTTTAAATTTTTGCTACCACACTTAAATAACATGAGCACATTCTAATGTAGAGAAAATAAAATGAATTAAATTCAAGATCATTCAACTAATCTAGAATAATCACAAATTAGAAACCTTGTAATCAAAGACGTAACTCAAAATTTATAGAAATTATTCAAATTTAAGACTTAAGACTAGAAATTGAGAGAAAAGCATGTAACAATTTACATAAACAAATTTGGACAATACTTTCAGAATTCCTTGATTGTATTAACTGTACAAAGTATACAAATTTTTCTCAAAATTATTTCCCTTTACAACATGGTATTAATGCCTTTCTAAGAGGTCCAGGAAGTATATTGGTCAGTTTACAAGATATACATGTACAAGAAGTAAGGAAAACTATCCTTTTTTATAAAGTTACAAAATACACTTGCTTTTCCAAACTATACTAACCTGGAGGAAATTATGCTAACTAGCATATGCCTTTACAAAAGAATATTCATTTTTCAAATATTATAATGTTTTTACAAAGAGAAATATTAATTAATTGGTGGGCCCATTGCTAAAGGGCTCCCTTATTGCTCTTTTAGAAGCTCCATATCTCTTTGATGTTGTTCTTTGACAAGATCCAAATCTATAGTTGGATTTAAGATATAGACGTCTCCTCAATCAGCCAAGTCATCAAAGTCTCTATCATCCCTTTCCATAGCTTCTTTTATGCTCTTGGCTTCTACAATGTTTTCTTCAATATTGAAGATCATGCTCATAATTTTGTTGTTATCACTATTAGATTGACCATAGATTTTGCTTCTCACTTTTTTCATCACCAAAGTGACTATGTGCTTATATTATTTATCATCAATAATGCCCAAGGTTTTATACTTCACAAGATTAGTCAACATGGTGACAAGAATGCTTAATTTTGGTCATCAACTCTTCATCATCCCTTAGGAGTCTGTCCAACCATGTTGACCAAGAACTTAAACTCGAGATATTATCAACCACTATCCCTAATATAGCACTTAAGTGGGCCAAGATAATGGTTTTAAATTTAGGAATTCTATACCTAATCATTATATTTATGAGATCCCTTATTTTATCCTTTACATCCTTTCACTTTGTCATCAATCCTTTGGCCACCTCACTTTATTGGATCAATGCATCCTGTCTTAGCTTCATTGATTTTAAGGAGTCAAACATGTCAAAAAAAGATGCTTCAAACATCTTTATTATGGATTTAATAAATGATAAGATAGCCTAGGTCTATAAATTTTCCTTTTCCTTTTACAAGCTATGTATTCTTTGTTTCATGCCTTTGATCCCTGCTTTGATTTGAGTTAAATGGGCCTTAGCTAAGCTTTCTATGTCCTCTTCATGGATGGGTAATTCACCAAGATGTTATCTCCCAACTAGAGTTAATCTTGAAAATGGCTCAACCTTATGGAATGTGATCTCTTCAATCCCCACCATGGCCTTTCTAGTTGTTACTCTTTCTAATCTAGCTATCTCTAGATTGAATTATATAGTAATAGATGATTCAGTGTATTTTTTAGGTTTAAGAGCCTCCATTTGGGTACTGCTTGATGCTCCTAAAGCATCCATCTACTTTTTGTTTGACCCTACAATGGTCATTATTCTTCTCTCTTCCTCCTCTTTCATTAAATCCCTTATCCTTTGCTTGATATTATCATGCACATCAATGTTAATAGTTTGGGTCAAGGCCCAATATTGAGACAAAGTGGGAATCTTCTACATTTTTCAATATATTAACAATTAAGGATGATTGGTCCATTAATAAGGTATTCCTCATTGAATAAGTTGATTTCCCTTGTGGGGTGAGTGAAAGTCAACTTTGGCTTCTTTTGTCTAACTAGGACAATTGCCAATTCTACTTTTTTGTTCCTCAATGGTACACTGGGACAAGATCCAGGGCAATTTATTTTCCTTTATCTTTCTCAGCCTCATCTACTTGAGCATAAGATTATTCAGCCTGCTTCTCCTCTTCATTAGTGCCACATGCTTCAATAAGGACCTAGAAGGCATCCTCCATTATTTCATTTAGCTCCAAGTCAATCATGTCCAAGTATTCCACTAAATATGTTGGTCTTTAGGGAGGGACTGAGGATGATGGTCCCTCACTAAGTTTCTCTTCCATCTTATCTTTACTAGGACCTTGTGCAATCTATGTTTGGGGATATGTCACTTCCATCTATGGTTATCATTGAGATGGCCTAGAAGATCTAGGTAGCTAATAGTAATGAAGAGGTCCCATTTTCCATATGTCCCTTGGTGGATATTCATTAGTAGTCAGTCTATGTTCAAGTCTAACATTATGTTTCTTGAACCTAATTAGTACTTCTTTCAAATTATTGGCCTTGATGTGTAGGGATTTATAAGGACTAGGTTGATACACATAAAATGGCTTAGGTAGATGTTTTCTCTTCAAATGGTTGCCTACCCTATCATAAGGATCCCAAAGCCTTAGTTAATCTAGCTGAAAGCCAAAAGAATTTTGATGCTTGGCAATGGTGTCTACATGTTTCTAATCTTGAAAAATAGTTCTGCCAATTATTAAACGAAATGTATGAAGGAGGCCTTTCCATTTATCCTTTCACACTCCATCAACACCATGAAGAAGTTGACATGTAATTTCTTACTCTGTTATCTTGTTGGGAACATAGACATGCAACTTGTAAGGTTTAGTTAAAATCCATTCAATTCTAATCATAGTACAATTTAGATCTAACTAGATGTCTCCTATTAGTTCCTTATGATTCTTAATTAGAGGGATTACCCTAAGAATTGGGATCCCTACGATGGATTTTACTAAAGTAGGATAGACATAATCACAAATGAACTACATGTGGTGTCTATATTTGAAGATATATAGATTTAAATAATGGTGGAAGATTATGAACATGCCCTTAGGTGACCAATTTTTGATGTGAGGGATCCTGGTGGAGGTTAGCATGGCATCCAATATATAGGACATCATAAATAATTGGTTGTTAGTCTTCTTCTTGATGGCTATAAATTGTTTCCTTAGGTGGATGTTGATCATATCTCCAACTGGGGGAGTGAGCCCTTTTTCTACCATGAAGTAGACATAGGATACCCAACTCTTATTGACAAATGTGGTTGAAGGGGACCCAAATATTTTTTTCAATAGGGTCATAATTACCCTAATTCCCTCTCTAAATTGGGAAATTAGGATGTTACCAACAAGGTCTCATATCACATGGTTCCCTTGGAGAAACCATGGCCTAAAAAAGGCGGCAAGATCATTCTTGCTAGACCATTACTTAATGGTGGGCAAGTCCACATGGGGTTTTGGAAGTTTGTAATACCTCTCAAAGGCTATTGGGGAAATGTATAAAACTCTCTTAGAGCTCCCCTCATGAATGATCTAGTCATTGTCAATTCTAAAATATATAAAAAAGGGAGCAAAGATGTCAATATAATGGAGTACCTCTGATTTAGAGGAAACATGATGGAGACTAACCATTTGAAATACAACTAGGTAAAAATACCTCCTACTAACTATAACAATCCTTCATTTTTCCTTAGTGATGGCTTGTATTTCTTTAAGGTCTAGAAGAGCTTGGACCAATTCTTGTTTCTAGTGTTCAAGACCACAATATCTAGGTTTGTATCTTTGAAAACCTTTTCCTCACTATTTGATGATAAATACAATTCTATCTCATCCCTCAATTGTTTCCTTCGAGTTTCCATGGTTTTCGCACTCACAAATTAATCACAATTATATTACAAATGGTCTCTAGGTTAGTTATTTCATGCTTAAATCATAATTAAACTTTTCTTAGATTTATTGTAATCAATCCAAGTTCACTTAAGGCCTTTTATGCAATTTTTAGGGATTTGAAGCTTTAATGGTGGTAGCTTATTCAGACCTAGGCTTATACATGCCTTAGATTTGATTTTGACCTTTGTTGTTACATATTTGAATTTTGATCACATAAGATCTTCTATTTTATTGCTTTGTGTTTGTGTAACACTTATTTGGCATCTATTTAACACTTTGCATGACATTTTTCATAAATGCCTGTAAGCACTAGCCATTATTTTTTGAAATATGTCCTTTGGCTTTGCACCATTAGATCATGATCCAAAGATCAGTTCATATTATTGATTGTGATATGAGCCCTCACTTGTCATTGGTCCCTTTTGGTATCGAGCCCTATGGTTGTGCCACTTGGCACCTCTATAGTATTTTTGAGCTCTGGCACCTTTTTTAGTCACATTAAATGTACATCCACCATGTTTCAAGTCTACAAGCTCTCAGAGCTTCAATAAAAAGTCATCATTGATTCCAAACTATTGGATCATATTTCACGATGAAGTGTGAGCCATCAGATCCTATAAGATGTACAAGCTTTAATCTATATATATTTAAAGGACTTAGGTTAAAATTAGTTTACCTAAGTCTATTTCATATTAATAAACATGAAAATACTTAGGTTAAATCATTTTATGCTAAGTTTTAAAGTATAAATCACCCCTTGAATGACATAAAACATGCCCCTTTTGCCTAAGTGAAAATGTTAGATGAGCTTAATTTTGATGGCCTTGTGGATGTCAATGGTAGCCTTGTAGCCATTCAAATGATGTTTGTGAGGACATCAAATTTAAGCTCACGAAGTTCCTACTATTGGTGGGATTAAAATTGATAATCATGTAGATGTCAATGACAACCTCATAGACATTAACTAATGGTCATGTGAAAGTCAAATTTAAGCTCATCAAGTTCTTATGTTATGATGTAGGAGTGTTGCATGGTGAATTTGTGGGGCTTCCTAAGTTCTCAAATTTAACTTACTCCATCTGATCAAAAGCCACAATGAAGTGAGATCTGTTCAATCATGATCTAAGCAGTCACATACCATTAGTTCCTTTTAAAACATGAGACCCTTTAATTTCAAACTTTAAATGTGGGAGTGTTGTGTGGTGACTTTATGGAGCTTCTTGGGCCTTTGATTTTCAATTTTTTCTTCATTCCATCTAATATTTTATCTATAATGAAGTACGATCCATTGATTATGATTGAAAAGCTTGAACATGATTGGTCAGGAGTAAGTACTCAGTTCTGTGAAGTTTTCTTCACTTCAGCTGATTAAAATCCATGATGAAGTATGGACCATTGGATCATATAAAAATCAAGGTATTTAAGTCAAAGATCGAGGTGGAAATAAAAACTTAGGCTAAATCTTTAAGTCTAAGGTCTTATTCATGTTAATAAACATGAACAGGGCCTTAGAATTAGAAATTTAGGATAAATAGATAATAATAAAGGGGACCATGCTAGGAAAATAAAAGGACCCTACTAGTATAACCTTGGACTCGGTTAGAAATATAAAGAACAAAAGGGGAATATAAACGGGACTAAGCATAAATTTTAGGCTAAGGTTCAATTGTGTTAAAAAAAACATGACCAAGACTTAACATAAAAATTAGGCTTAAGTCCAAAATAAATTTAAAATATTCCCACCAAATGCTCCTGCCAAATGTAAATTTGAACCAAGGGTTTTAAGCCAAGGTTTTTGTAGGAGAACTTTTATACATGAATTTAGATTCAAATTTTCACAAACCAAAGGCTAGTGAAAACTTTGAATAGAGTCAATCTATAAATTCTAAGCATGATCCATTCAGCAAGGGCTCTATGAACCTAAAACTATAAGACATGAAGACCAATTATTAGCAACATTAGGCAAGCCTAAATCAAGACCATAAATTAGTAATCCAACTTTATCAAAGTGAATGATCTTCAAATTCTAATGATGATTAAAACATGCCATGTTTTTAGGGTTAAAGTTCAAAGTATCTCAATGGTCCCAATTTTCAAAAAAATGGGGGTATGTTGACCTCAACAAGATTTAAGTTGATTTCCTGTATGTTATGGCTTCTTGTAAGGTTATATGTGAGATATGGTGGTGTTTGGGCATACATAGTTTCATGTGGTATTATCTTGGAGGAGATGGGGTAAAAAATGGTGTACCACCATTCAACAAGATATATCCATTTATCCTAATGAGTTTGCTTCTTCAAATAAAAATAACACAACTCTCTAAACACTTATTATAACAATTTATTTTTGACTATCAGTCTATGTGTAATATGCTAATATCAATTTTAGTCATGTTCCTTGTAATAAAAATAATTCTTACCAAAGTTTACTAGTGAATGTGGGATCATGATTAGAGATAATAATTATGGGCATACCATAGGGGCCAAAAATTTGGAATATGTACTTGTGCCATGGTTAATTATTTATAGGGGTGGGTTGTTGAATAGAAATGGGCATATTTAGAGAGACAATCAACCACCAATATCACCAATTTTTCACTTGAATTGGAAAACTTATTAATCATATCCATGGAGATATCTACCTAAATTATAGTAGGGATTGGTAATGGTTGTAATGTGCTTTGGATACATGTAGTCTCTCCCTTATGATACTGACATATATCAAAGTCTACAACAATGTTTTTTTATATCTTATTTCTAGGTAAGGTTATTTTGATTCTGGCATATGTCTTTATGAAGACAAAATATTCCATTGATGGTGAAGCATGTAGTTCCTATAAAAAAATGTCTAGAAGATCCAACTTTTTAGAAAACATAATAGGCCTATGATATTGCAAGTAATATTCATCCTAAGAGTATCTTAGTCTAGATGTGGGACCCATGCCACAATGATGAATGAGATGTTAAGTTTGTGCCTATTATTGACATTATTATTGGATTTCATATGAATAATCTAGGGTAGGAAAAGAGAAGGACAATAAGGCCTCTTGGTATTAAAGTTTGAGGGATAAAGGTTAGCCACCACATTCTCCTTGCCTTGCTTGCATAGAATCTAATAATTACATCCTAAGAGCTTAGTAACCCTTTTTTATTGATCTAGTAATGAGACACTATTCCAAGAATTAATAAAGTTTTGGTGATCTATATTATGTAGAAATGTTTTTGTAAGAGATATGGTCATGAAGAACCAACTCACTTGAAATTGCTTATGAATGATCATAGATTATGGTATTATGATCCAAATTTTGGTTCTAGTATGTTATCCATGTGAGTTATCCACTTCCATAATTCTCATTTATATAATAAATGATAATAAGACACTTATTGAACATAAATCATGTAAAAATATTAGTAGAAAGGTGCATGAGGACTTTCTAAAGTTAGAGAAAATATCAAAATTATCTAGACACTTTGGGAGTATCTCTTTGTTTTGATACAAACCTGAAACTACATATATTCAAAGAAACCAATAGAAACACTGTACCTTTTAAGGAGAAATCCATGTTGGGGTCACAACTAATTATAAAATAATGTGGCCTAAGTTCAACAAGAAACAATTGTAAACATGGATTGTTTTTACTTTCTATTTATTTAGTTCATTTATTAGGTGATTCATGTACCTTTTATTATTGAGGTTTTATTTTATAAATACAGACCTTTAGGAGAGGTAGAAGCACTCAATGGAAGTTGGGTTCAATAGTTTAGTTTTAAATTTTGAGTCTATGAGATAGTATTCCATTTTTCTCCTAGATGGTGTTGTTTATTAGGTGTTTCACATAACTTGTAAAGAGTTAAAATAATAATAAAGAATTGTGTAGGTGTTTGGGTAATTATGAATTGTAAATGTGTTCATGAAGGCCACTCGATGGTAGTAAACTTATACTTGAGAATTACATAGTGTAAAAAGGAGGGATAAGCACCTTAATATACTCTAGTTTTTTCATATTGAGTTTCTCCAAGCTAAATTGACGTGTTATGTGTTTGGTGTCTTCATCCTACTTGTATTATATTTTTAAATCAATTTCTTTACAACTTATTATTTAACTATTTCATAATTAAAATAAGGCACAAAAGTAATAAAACATCATAAAGTGTGTTAGGATTATTTATAGGCTTCATATTGGTGAATTGTAAGTGGATTATCCACCAAATTAAAGATCATATTGGTATAATATTTGGTTTAGTTCTATTGTGTGTGATTTTTATGCGACATTTTTATAGTTTTATGCCACTTACCAAAGTAGAAAGTGATAGTGGTGAAGGCATATTGGTTCCCTTGTAGAAAGAGATTTCCATAAATAAGTTTAATAGATAAATTAGAGGCATGAACCATCCTAGTGAATAAGTACCTTCATCTGGTGAAAAATGCTTCTACAAGTTAGAAGAGGATGTTACTAACATCTCTCTATCCATGAGAAAGATGTATAAGCTTGATAATTTGGAGTCCGTTATGAGGATTCTCATGGTGAACCTAGGCATTTCTATAGAATCTCTAAAATCAAGTGAGGAGATGAAATCCCCTGAGCATGAGAAGGTGGAAGGAAAGCTCCATACCAACCAAGTTGCACCATCATTAAATGTTCAAGCAAATATTGAGATTTAGCCATATGAAAGAGAGGTGAATGTGGAGAGGCTAGACCATTAGCTGTCTCAACTTGAGGGATATTTTAGTTTTCTTTATATTAATTAAAGCCAATAGAGTTTTTTTTCATGTTTAAAATCAACTAAATGTTAGAAAGTAGTGTTTTATCGATTAATATTTTGGTGTGGGATGAGTTGTAACAACTCCTTATAAAACTATAATATTGTGTTTAATATATTTTAAGTGACTTGATTCAACAACTCATGCAAATATGACTATGAGAAATTTTATAGGGATTTAAGATTATGCTATACTCCTTGTTTAAAGGAGATCATAAGCCTATATATGTGTAACCATATAATATTAAAAATTATTAATGAAGCATTTTATTGAATGTTTTTATTAAGGGTAAAAGTGGATATTAAGGGGACTCAACCCATACAATGTTATTAATCCTATGGGTACCCATAGGCATAGAGAAATTCAAGATCCTAAGGAATAAAAGGATCCAAAAAGAAAAAAAAAATAGAAATACAATAAAAACACAATAAAACAATAGCATATACACAGACCAAACCAACACTTGAGACATTCAGCTGTTGAATATTTTCTAGTTTTCATATGCCTTGGTCCATTTTTTAGTCATGATCTTGAGGTTTTTATCGGCGACTCCATTGATTTTGTCCTTCTCACTACCACTAGAGATTACTTTAAGATTTTTCTTAGGTCTAATTCCTTTAGAAGTTTATTCCTTATTTTTGAAGCACATTGATAGGCCTTCTATACTATTCATGGCATTATTGATCATGACTTTGATAAAGTTGACTAGGATATAAAGCTTATCTTTGAGGTCTTTTTCCTTTCCCAGATTATAAACTCTGTCAATGAGTGATTAAATCATGGAGAATACTTTAACCTCCTTTTCCTTGGTGAAAAAGCGCCCATCCATTTGATTGATTTTTACAATTTCTTGCTTCAAGCAGGTCATGAACCATTTGAGAAATTTTTTGTGAAGATTGACTTCATCTTCTAATTCTTCTAGATTTCTCTAGCTCTTGACATATTCTACCATGGTTTTGGAATCCAAATTTTTATGAATTTTGGAGAGAGGCTCCCCACACTTGCCTTCATGCTTATCCTTCTCAGCTCTACTACCAAACTTTGAGTTTAAATCCATTTCTTTCTCAAGTGAAGACATAGAATTATGGGAGTTTATTTGTGTGGGATTCTCTTGGTTGTCATCAAGCTCATCAAGGTCAACCATTAAAATTTTATCCTATTAAAGAGGAATTTTGAATTGATTCTCTACGTGCCCCATAAAGGGAGCTGCCTCAAATTACTTCCTAGGTTTAGGCCTGATACTACTGCAAAGAATTCTAGTAGAATTCTTGATCATAGGGGGCTATTGAGGGCTCTACCCCTCAACCTAAACATGAGTTCTAGAGGACCACATGATTAAAGGAGCCCATTGAGGATAGTGATCTTCAACCATGACCTAAGTTTCAAGATCAAGTGCTTGAAAAAACTTATACATAAGGAAGATAACTACTTGATGAAGTGGCTCCTTTGTTTTCTTCCCTTGTTTAACCTCCAAAACTAACTATTATAATGAATGCATGATATAGAATAGAATGTTGATGGGAATATTGTGGTGATGTTAATTTAAGAATGGAAAATGATGGTAATGAATGACCATATAGTGCCCATCCAGAGTCAAATACTTGATTAGGTGCTCAACAACCTCATGGAAGAGAATAGCAAGGTCTTCCCTATTGAAACCCCCTTAAAAAGGTGTAAGACATTCATTATCCATAAGGAATTTTTATTTTTCATTCTCAAAATCCTTGGTAATCTTTCTCTATTTATGCTCTTTGAATTTGAGCCTAGTGACTCTAGTAATGACCTCCTCATTGATCTCCACCAAGATATTACTAATCAAAACCACTTTGTTCCTCTAATTTTTGGCAAATTGATGGGATATATGCTTGTCAATTTTGTAAATGTGGTCAATGAAGTTAGTGATGCCACTAGTGTGGAGGATCTCCTAAACCTCTAGTTTGTTCCTGATATTATCCATTGCTAGTGGCTCTAGCCTATTTAAATTACCCCCCATTTTGGAATACAGACCCACATTCCCCTTCACATTCATGTTGTTGTTATGTCTCCATAGTTGCGTGCCTTGTGAATAATTGCCAATTTGTCTCAAAGCCTCCAAACTAGATTTAGTGTTGTTATACCTATAATGATGGCTACTGAGATTAATCCCCTAGCCATCCTTTATATTCCAATCATTACTAATTTT
Organism: Torreya grandis; assembly: GCA_037957365.1. Lineage (NCBI taxonomy): Eukaryota > Viridiplantae > Streptophyta > Pinopsida > Cupressales > Taxaceae > Torreya > Torreya grandis. The sequence continues at coordinate 1,097,997 of JARHVA010000520.1, forward strand.
TTAATCCATAATATACCTTATAAGTACAATTCATCCCATCATGATTATAGTTGGTTTTGTCCTTATAATATATATCATTAATCTTATTAAGTAGTATTTCCATAGCATCCTAGAATTTAAATTGACTATCCTTAACCCCACTATTGTCAAATGCATTAGCAAACATATTGTCTTCATGGTAGGTATGTTGGAATGTGATAATTTTGAACTTCTTAGCCAATAGTTGAATTTACTCAATGATGTGAGCTATGGTCTAGCTAACCACATTATTTATTTTGATGAAATTTATGATGTTGAGAGAATCCACCTTAACCAAAATACATTGATAGCATAAACCAAGAGCCATTTGGACACCCCATAAAGCTTATAATGCTTCTATGAAATGGTTATATTGAATACCTATGCTTCCTTCATAAGTAGCTAGAAAAGCTCCCTAATTATCTTGAAACACCCCTCCACCTCCAAAAACTCTAGGATTACATTTAGACACCCCATCAAAGTTGATTTTGATCCATTTAGGAGGGGGAACAATCCATCTAACATTTTTCCTAAGGATAATTTTAGGATCAACCTAAGGTCTGTTATCTAGGGAGATAATCCATTCCTTACCAATGACTTCCTTAAAAGGAGAAAAAGGATACTTTTTAACCTAGATAATATTATTTAAATTCTCAATAAGGAGGGGAAAGATAGTATTAGCTACTTTATTAGATGAGTTTTTCATATCCCTAAAAACCCTATTTTTGTGTTCCTTTCATAAACCCTAAATGAGGTGAGGGAAAGTAAGTTGACAAAGGGATATAAGTTCTTGGTGTGAAAAAGGGCCTTCCAAGCTATCCATGCGTCCAAGAGAGAAAAGGGGTGAGGCCAAATAACTTGGAATATCTTATACAACAAGCCCCAAATTTTGAAAGAGAAGGCACATTCAATGAAAATGTGCTAGACCATTTCTTCCTCTCCTTCACAAAGAACACATATATTAACCAAGGTGAGTTATTTTTTACAAAAATTATCCATTGTGAGGATCTTGTTTTGAATAATAAACCATAGGAAAATGTTAATCTTTGGAATCAAAAGTTTGTTCCACACTTTATCCACTAGGTTAGCTACCATGATGCTAGGTTAAAGTAATAAATAAATTGAATTACCTTGATATTTACCATCTAGTGAGTCCTCCCAAACTAACTCGTTCTCCTTTTGTAAATTGGAAATATGTATACCTTAGAGAAGGAAGTTTAGGTTTAAGCAAATTTTGGCTATGTTAGCATCCACATTATCTATGCTCAGGTGTTTTTAGCTCTTTCTATTGATACCTCCTTAGAAGTAATCTGCCACTCTCTCAGCTAATAAAGAATAAAAATGATGGTTAATTTGGTGTTATGGTTTAATTGTCTCTAGAGGGTGCTTCCAGATCCAAGTGTCTTTATAGAACCTGATATTCAAACCATTACCTAATTTTCAAGCATGACCCTTAATAATATTATTTCTATTCTTGGAGAAAAAATTACATATAGTAGAACCCTTGATGAAGTTCTCCTCCTACATGAAATCCAAAGGAGGGATGTTATGGAGATATTTAGGACAAAAAATGTTGGTCCATTGATTATCATGCTTAAAAAATCACCAACATAACTTGGTGACAAGCACTTTGTTCATGATAGAAAGGTTCTTGATGCCCAATCCTCCAAACAATTTTAGAAGACAAGCCTTCTTCCAATCCACTAGATGGAATTTGAACTTGTCCTCTACCGCTAGCCATAGGAATTGCTTTTGGATTCTATCAATTTTATTTTGAATTTTCTTGGGAATTTTAAACATGTACATAAGATACATGGGGAGACTTTTTAGAACACTATTTGGTAGGATAACTTTTCTTGCCTAGGATAAAAGAACACCTTTCTAGCCATCTAGTTTTCTTTGGTGTCTCTCTATGAGAGGGTTCCAATGATCCTCCTTTAATTTAGCTTTAAACAAAGGCATATATAGATAGGTTTATGGTAATTCCTTGATATTACAATCAATAATATGATCAATTTTTAATTGATGTGGCTCGAGAGTATTGAGAAAAAAAGAGAACTCTTCGTGAAGTTAACCAACTGCTTAGAAACCTCAGCATATCGAATGAGAATGTTTTTTAGCTCCTTGGCTTATCTAATCAAGGAAATAGATAACATGATCATATCATCAACAATATATTGATGAAGGGAAGGCTAAATGTTGGATGCCAATTTAAACCCTTTCAAAACTTTATTTTGAGTGCATCTAGGAGGGTCCTACTCAAGGATTCATCCATGATGATGAATAAAAAGGTAGATAAGGGATCAAAATATATTATGCCTCATTTAATCCCAAAAAACCAGCCAAAAATTCATTCATGATAATATAAATCATGGTGGAGGAAATGTAGTTCTGTATCAATATTCTGATTTGTTTATTAAAGCAAAATCTATGTAACACCAAATCAAGAAAACCCCAGTCCACTCTATCATAGGCTTTAGCCATATCAATTTTGAAAACCATTCATAATTTTTTGATTTATTCCATGGAATGAATAGTTTCATGGATGACCAAAATACCATCTTGAATTTGTCTTCCTGAGACATAACCCCCTTGATTGATATAAATAATTTTGCCCATCAAAGGTTGTAATCTCATAGCTATATTTTTAGTAAAAATATTGTACACCAAATTACACATGTAATGGGCCTAAAGTATTTAAATATTGAGGTGAAAATATTCTTAGGAATGAGGGATATAAAGGTGTTATTAATTTCTCTAAGCATCTTTCTTGACAAGAATAATTTCCTCATAGCTGCCCATTGGTCTTATTTGATGATATCCCAATAAATTTGAAAAAAAGTGACTGAAAAATGATCCAAACATGATGATTTATCCTTATGCATGGTGAACACCACAACATTAAGTTTATTTTTGGTGATTTACTTGAGTAAGGTTTGGTTATCCTCTATGTAAATAAGGGAAGGAACATGTTGAAGAAAATCCTTCACCATGTTTCCTTCAAGATCCTAGTTTTTAACAAAGAGTTTTTTGAAGTAGATAATAGCTTTATTTTTAATGATGATCAAATCCACATGAATGAATCCATCCTATTCAAAAGTTTTGTTGATCTTATTATGAATTTTATGCTTGAGAGTGATCGTGTGAAAGAAACTAGTATTGCAATCTCCCTCCTTTAGTCAAGTAGCTGAAGATTTGTGTCTCCAAAATGTTTCCCCATGATTAAGGATGGAATAATAATCAATAAAAATTATTTGATCCTATTGTAAATATTGATCTTCTAATCCCTGGGTGTTTATAGAACTTTTAATATTCTAAATATCCAATTTGATTTGTTCTTTTTGTCGAAAGATGTTGCCATAAACCTCTCGATTCCAAATGTGGATTTATTTCTTGACCTATTTTAACTTCTACGCTAGTTTAAATTTCATTTAGTATCATAGTAGAAAAGTTAAACTTGAAGAGGGATCATATTTATTGGAAGTTTGTGTGAGTTTTTGATGAGTGATCATGAGAAACTCCATTTTTGATTTCTTAATCCATGATTATAATTATTTGAGTATTGTTCATTTAGTTGTAGTTTTTATTATTATCTTTAATTTATAAGTTAATGTTATTTCAACTTTATTATCACCAATAACCCAATTTATTATGTGTATTGAATGTGAATAAGTGAAGGCACAATAGTAGAAATGAGAAGCATCATGTAGTAGCATATTGATGCTCTAAAGGATCATAAATAAACAAAATACAACCATATACTTGTCTCCATTAGAATTCTATCATACGTGTGAATGTTAGTGGAAAACATCAAAATAGCTAAAGATATAATAGATGATACCATGTTTTATATTTTTGGTGTGAAGTATGGTATAATTTTTAGTTGGTAAAATAGTTTATGTTTTAAATTTTGAGTCTAGTTGATTATTATTGCAATTTTTCTATTTAGTTTTGATTTGATATAATTTTATAGTTAAAGTTATGAGTGAGGGGTTATAAAATAAAGTTATATAAGTATTCATTTAGAAAAATTCATGTAATGTTTAGTTTTATTTTATTTATTTTATTTTATTAAATATTTTGTCAACATTAGTTTTTAAGTCTTTTATTGAAGTTTAGTTATATTTTATTGTTTGTTTAAATTAAATTTTATTTATAGTGTGTTATTAGTTTAGATTTTGTGTCTTTTTAGACACTTATTTTGGTATAAGTACACATATTACTAGCCTTCTTATATGCATATACCTTTTTAGTAAGAATTAGACATCTAGTGATGCAATCTCTCATGGACCTCATCAGTTCCATCTTATTTAACTTGATTTACCTCCCCCTTGGGCCTATGTGTTATGTTTTTTTATCCTCATCTAGTGTATACCATATATCATTACATGTTGTGCTTATTTCTGAAATGTTTTAAATCTGTAGACACTTGCATCTATCCTAGACAATAATGTCGATGTTAGTGTCTAGGATCGACATAACTATCTAGTCTTATATTTTTATCTTTTACCATATATTTCATGTTACTAACCCATTTTTAATAGGTTATAAGAGGTACAATACAAAATAATTAGGGGTGGATTATTATCTATATCTGGCACATAGGTGAGTATAAATTGAGACACAAAATAATTACATAGGGGATACTACAATTATGATCCAAATTTGAGGTCACCCTATGTATATCTCTCTAGACACTAGCGTCAAGTAAAAACATAAAAATCGATAATACTATCCCAAATTGACATAATTATTTTAAGGTCAAAAATATTCAAAACATGGAATGAATGAAATTTAGATCTCTAACATAGCCCTGTGATGATTCCTGATCACTACTATGATTCAGAATAAAAGATTAAATAAGAAACACTTTCTTTGCCCCTTAGTAACTTTATATTTATTTTATTTATTATGCATGTTATATTAGGTAAATTTATATTATTTAATGTGTTTTAGTGTAGATTTGAATATTTTTATTCCTTTTAAATAACTTTATTTGCTAGGATATTATCTTGTATAACTCCTAAAGCACATAAAACATTTGGTGAACCTGACCTTTGTTTATTGAACTAAAACCCTAATTTTTATATTAGGGTTTTTACCTTTTCAAATTTCATTTCAAATTTTTATTTTATTTTTTAGATCTGATTTGTGTTTATGTAGGATTAGTTTAATAATGTTAAATATTCTTATTGCTTTGGCTTTCCTACTTGGACTTTGTAAAATTTTCTTAAAATCTCAACTATTTATGGATTCCCTACTTTATGGCCATCCAATGACCCTCATCCCAAAAAGCGTCATCTTTTTTATATTATTTTTGATATACCTGATTATCAATGTATTTCATTTGAGGAACTTATGGAACATCAAAAATGGGCTAAAACCCTTGCCTTTCCTTATAATTATGATAGTGAAAGAACAAATGATGCAAATGTAAATCTCAATGATCAAGATAGTGATAATGATATTTATTCTTATGAATATGAATATAATTATATTCCTCTTGGATATGTTTAACCTCATTCTCCTACTCCTTTGTTTTACAATTATGAGGAGTCACAATAACCAACAAGCATCAAAATGATACTATTCTTAATGTTGAAAATATAATTATTGCATCTCCACCTTCCTCAGTTATATTAACAACCAAATGTGAGATTACCCCTTCTAATGTTGAAAAATTCAAGTAGGTTTAATGTTTCTCCAATGTATCTCATATTGAAAATATTAATAAAATCAAGTGTGTGCCTTCACCTCCAAATAATACTAGTGTTGAAAATCCCATGTCTTCTTTGCATGATTTAAACACACCTGGTCCAAGTTGTTTTTCCCCTCCAATATGTAATAATAAAAATACATGTATTATTTATCACCCTTTATTATTGAATGAAAAAAAAGAATTACAATGAACATCCTAAGGAAACACTTACAAAACTTGCATTGTTTGGGGACACACAAAAAGTTCAAACTCCACATGATGGATCTCGTTTAAAGTCTAAATCATATGAATCCAATAAACTCAAAAGTAGCATTTGTCAGGAACCTAGAACAATAAACATGCTCCAATGCCTACTTAGTCAGGATCTTGCTCTACCAATAGAGCACATATGATTACTTCTTGTATTAGCAACTAAACATGAAATTTAACCAAAATCAATAAGTAACTAGAAATATGAAACAACACAGGAATTGAGAGACAATACACAATTGTATTAATAATCACTCAGAAGAATATACAATAAGGAAGATGCCACTTCTTCCTCCACCTCAAAGGTTCACCACACCTCAAGACCTTCTTCCCTCTCTCTCTTGGTCACAACAATCAACTCCAATACAGAATTGATGTTCACCTCTCCAACTAGTCAGTAACACGCTGCTAGTACGTCAAGTACACAACCATACTCCAAGTAGATCCCCTGCTCTCTGATGCTACCTGCAAATCACTAGACCTTACTCACCATTATAGATCTCTTATAGAAAGTCATGCACACATGCTGACCAAGATCATACACATACGAAGAACCCTGCTGATTCTCCAAACCAGTACCCACCTTGGTACTGTGGCACTAGGAGGAACGCACCATTGCTCTCCTCTATCTGAAGGAGCTTATTTCTCTCTTACTCTCTAGCTACAAGTTTTACAATACAGCCCATGAGTCCATATATAGATCTCATGCTTACAATAATTAGACTACCTTAATTACAATAATTAGACACGCAACTCAAGACTAAGACTAGCCTTTGACATGTAAATAGTCCAAAAATAGACTCTCCGAGATCAACATGCAAACTGCCTATTCTCGCATAAGCTACCGACGTCAACTCCTCCATGACCGATGTCAGCCGAATGGTGATCGACACCGGTTGCTTCCTCACTACCATCTGACCGACATCGGTTGATCAGACCAAAGCCAGTTTCCCTGCAACTGATTCTGCAACCCCCCGCAACTTTGCATCCTCTGTAACTTCTCCTATTTGCATCCTGGTGAAGCTTTTAGCTCCCCAACCTAACAATCTCCCACTTGGAGATAAACAGCTGCACCTCTACCTGTACCTATACACCGTCAAAATTATTCCCTAGCTTGTATTCCTCTTCAAGATCAATCCTGAAGATCAACCACCACACAACTTGTGATGTTATACCTGTTATCAAAGTAACCTACCACATCCGAACCTACAACTCCATGTAGTGAAGACCTCGACCCTACATAACAAGAATCCCTACTGCTGATCCTTCTCAGATGCCTGAGAATCCACTGAACTGCCCTCCAGTACTCTTTCCCCAAATTGGCTCCATACTTTCTGACAACCCCCATTGCTTGGGGAAAACTCAAGTCTACACTAGACCTCATGTGATTTTGAACCCTGTTTCAAGCTAAGCTTGAGCTGTCCAGCCCTTGGTGTGCTTTCTGATTCTGCATCCTGCATCATGAACTCCACCAACACTGTCTTCACATCAGCTCCCATTGGAGATAAAGTCTCCATGTCTCTTATGCCAAAGAATTTTGCTGCTCCAAATTCTTCATGACACACCTCTAAACTAAGCTTACCCTTAGCACAACAAATCCCTGTATGTACAAAACCTGCTAGCAAATTACCCACATACAGTAACTAAATAATGTCACGACTCATCATCCACTTGGTAAGACAAACACAATAGTTACACTGACATTGACTGAAGCCATGCTTAGTCATCCACCTGTCAAACCTGTACCACTATCCTGTAGCTTCTTCAAGACCATATGCCATAGCCTTCTGTCTCTTGTGTCCATCCACTCTCTTCTTTAACTTGGGAATCCATTTCGTCTCTCAGTGCTTACTTCTAGCTGACAACTCTACCAACAAATACCTATTTGGTTCTTCTCCAAGGACTCACACTCCTCATCCATGCCAAGCTCCCATTGTATCTGGATTCTACCTACATTTCTTATTCACATCTTCCTGGTTCTTGACCATCAAAAATCAATATAAAGAAGGTGAACAATGAATATGAGGTTCACTTACCCTTTCTGACCTCGATATGAGCATTTGAGACTTGTTGATAGCTTGCTATCCGCCCACCATCTGTACCAGTGACTGATCTCGGCCATCTCTCAGTCTGCTCCCGACTGATGTCGGCTCCTTGTACTGACCCTGATTGCCGATGTCGTTTCCCTGGCCGACGTTGATATCCTTTTTGCCAATGTCAGTTCCTTCATGACAGACGTCGGTCTTCCTTCTGCCGACGTCAGTTACTATTTGACCGACACCGATACCTGTGTTCGCCTGTGAGTGATAAATTTTTACCCGCGAGCTCTCCATGGATCAAAATCCTAATCAAATCAACCTTGCTCTATGCATAATAATTCAGTCTCCTCACCTAATCTCTGTCTGTCATCTCCTCCATGAACACCAAGGCTTTCCAATTTTTTATCTTGTCAAAGGCATCTGACTTTTGATTCAAAACCTGCATTCCCCTCCTACATGTGTGACCAAGCCTACAAAGCCACATCTTTGCAATAGAAGGTGAATCAGTAATACAAGTAGATAGATAAAGGATACCTACTTTCTTACCACCATCTAATTCAAGTGTATCTGCTGTGAGAGTTACAGTGCATCTCCCATCACCCAAATTTCTTAAAGAAATTAGACTCATCTCCAAGACTGGTACCTGCATGACTTCCTTCAACCATTGTGTGTCATCCGTCTGCAATTTCAGCTTCACTTCCCCTTCATCAATCATCTGACAAGGCTCTGCAACCCCTAAATAAATCTCTCCAAAGTCTCCAAAGACATACCCATGAAAAGATGCTCTATTTCAGGCTGCATGGAAAGAGGCAAAAGAATCTGTAAACAAAGATTCTACTTTATCTAGAACATCCTGTGCAACATCAGCTGCAACATATGCTTCTACACGTTGATCTTCTACCGACCAACAATCTCCTTTTACCTGCTCTTTCTTTCCATCAATCAGACCATTCATGTTATTCAATTTCTCCATTCATAGCTTACTTTCTTCTGCCATTGCTATACTCCCACTCAATCTGAAACCCCTGTGAGTGACCTATAATAAAAAACACTACCAGATCTGCAACCACCTATTAGTCAACCCAACCAAAAGATCTGATACCACTCGTCAAGAACCTAGAACAATAAACATGCTCCGATGCCTACTTAGTCAGGATCTTGCTCTACCAATAGAGCACATATGATTACTTCTTGTATTTGCAACTAAACACGGAATTTAACCAGAATCAATAAGTAACTAGAAATATGAAACAACATAGGAATTGAGAGACAATACACAATTGTATTAATAATCACTCAAAAGAATATACAATAAGGAAGATGCCACTTCTTCCTCCACCTCAAAGGTTTTCCACACCTCAAGACCTTCTTCCCTCTCTCTCTTGGTCACAACAATTAACTCTAATACAGAATTGATGTTCACCTCTCCAACTAGTCAGTAACACGCTGCCAGTACGACAAGTACACAACCGTACTCCAAGTAGATCCCCTGCTCTCTGCTGTTACCTGCAAATCACTAGACCTTACTCACCATTGTAGATCTCCTATAAAAAGTCATGCACACATGCTGACCAAGATCATACACATACGAAGAACCTTGCTGATTCTCCAAACCAGTACCCACCTTGGTACTGTGGCACTAGGAGGAATGCACCATTGCTCTCCTCTATCTGAAGGAGCTTATTGCTCTCTTACTCTCTAGCTACAAGTTTTACAATACAGCCCATGAGTCCATATATAGATATCATGCTTACAATAATTAGACTACCTTAATTAAAATAATTAGACACGTAACTCAAGACTAAGACTATCCTTTGACATGTAAACAAACAGTCCAAAAATAGACTCTCTGAGATCAACATGCAAACTACCTATTCTCGCATAGGCTGCCAATGTTGGCTCCTCCATGACCGATGTCGGTCGACTGGTGACCGATGCCAGTTGCTTCCTCACTGCCATCTGATCGACGTCGGTTGATCAGATCGACGCCGGTTTCCTTGTAACTAATTTTGCAACCCCCCACAACTCTGCATCCTCCGTAACTTCTCCTATTTGCATCCTGGTGAAGCTTTTAGCTCCACAACCTAACATCATTCTATTCTCTATTCATTTCTTGAGTGAAAATGAAAGTGATATTTTCAAACCCACCCCGACCCCCCCCCCACTCATGATATTGCAAATAAAATACCAAATGTCCCTTTTCCTCCCTCTTTTACATTTTTGGCTAAACCAAAGCAAATGTTTACAAGTGAAATTATTTCACCAATTCATATTTAAATTGAGTTCAAATTGAAGTAGAATATTGTAATTTCAATTGTATTATCCTTCATGATATCCAACATGGCATGCATTCCTCTTTAACCATGGGTACTCCTTTACTAAATGTTGAAAGCCCATGTGACGATTCTCCTTTCAAGATTGATATAGATCCCACCATACCTATGTTTCATGTGAATGGTATTTTATAACCTATAACAAAAAATTTAAAATCTCCTCATGAAATATTATATAGTATGACCACCATGGGATATTTACAACATCAATCCAATACTCTTAAGTTAAAAGCTTCTTATCATGAGGCTCTTTTTGAGGAAAATACATTATTAGGATAACCTGTTACTTGACATGTGTTTGAATATCCTTATCCACATAAATTTATCATGCCTAATTTATCCTTATTCAATGGTCAAGGGGATCTTTCTATTAATTTTAAATAATATATACACACCTTTGGACATTGGGACGAAAATGGAAGCTTGTTATTAACATCGCACTTTAACAAAAAAGGGCTCTTGTTTGGTTTTACAGTTTGTCAAATGGTTCCTTATCAACTTTCAAGAAGATTGAGGATGTGTTCCTATCACATTTTTAATGATTTATCTAACCTAAGTTACCATTGGAATATTTGCAAACATTGACCCAAAATGAGAATTAATCTCTATAGGACTATGTTATTCAATTTGAGGATGTTTTATATTATTTAAACTATACACCCTCAAATTTAGAAGTAAAATTTAAATTTAGTAGGGTAATTTTCTCTCCACTTAGAGAGAGAGAATTACACAAACCATTTAATTCATTTGAGACATTAAAGTTTATATTTGGATGTGCATAAATATGCATGTGATTTAACCAATACGCAAATGTAGTTACCTATTTTTCAATCACCAACCAAACATGAAAATAATCATGTTTCAAGGGAACATAAACAAGTTATGAAGGATCATGAACCACTTTAAAAATATTCTACATAACCATCAGTACCTAAAAAATCACCAAAAGTTAAAATATTGAACAAACGAAAGGAACATGTTTTTTGAGTACCTCCCATAGTTAGACCAAATAACACCACTAAATTCCATCCTCTTCAATTTGATTGGTACCAAGATAGACCCCATGATATGTTATGAACTTCATTGGATAAATGTTTGATCAAATTCCCTCCTATTTCACATTACCCACCTCATAGATTTGAGAAGGTAAAAGGACACCACTTTTGTAATTCTCATGATATTAATGGTCATTGAGATAATGAATATTTTGAATTTGAGAAAAAGCTTACATAGCTAGTAGATCAGGGAATTATTACATTTAAAATAAAGGTATCTATAAATCATTCACATATTTATTTAAGAGGCAAGTCTAACAAGGTCAAATCATCCCATGCTAATCTTTCAAAGGAAAACATGGTCCATCAACCTTCATAGAAGATGACCACTAGTAAAAGTACTTATCCTACTGTGCTCTTTACTAGGATTGATTACTCACACACTAATGATACCAAGGAACCATTGGTTGATCATGTCTTAGATAGAAGCATGCATGGAGGGGATATACGTACACAATTGATTTGTGCTCCTAAACAAGTACTTATAGATTCATAGGTTATGCCCACAATTCTAGTAGATTTAATTATATAAGTAAAACTAACAGTTATTTTACCACATGATCATTGCAGTAACACATTCTCATTTCTTATAAGGTTAAATTGCATATGACGAATAATTTATAATTTAAATCATACAAGTAGTTCATTAAATGTAAATATTTTTTATACTCTTTACCATATCCACAACATACATCATGAAACTCAAATATAATTAACAAATCATATAATGATCAACATAGAATAAAGTAATACAAATATATTAGATACCAAATCAAATCCATGAAAACAATGTCATATACATATAAATTACTACAGATGTTTTAAAAATAAACATATCAATCATAATTATGTGGAATATCCATTGGGGTATACTCCTCATCGCTATCAAAACCTATAAATCTATCACCTCTAGACGTAGATACACATGATCAAATTATGGGCCTTGTGAACATGAAAGCACATGTACTCTCTCCTCAAAAGCACCTAGCCACCACATTATATGCTCATGCTCTCATCTCAAATAATCATAACAATCTATAAGTGTCTGCATGATCTTGGTGGAACTCCACTCTAGGATGTCTTACCTATCTATATTTGAGCATAAATCCTCATGCTCTATGGCTATCATTTGGTATGCTACCATAACTCTTATAACCAGATCAAACAATGGTGTATGTGCACTAGAAATATTAATAAATCTCTATAGAAATCTATATTTAGCTATGTCCATCAGTACACTATAAGTAAGGGCATGAATCACATAATCTACCATGATCGACCAATCTTGATTACCTAAACACATTTGAGATAGTACACTAGTTAGAGACATTTATAAAATCCAATACTTTAATATTAAATTAAAATACAATTTAACTCAAAACTAAGATACTCACATGTGGTTCTTATGGATGCCTCATCAACTAGTGTTGGTCCTACTACAGTATCATCTCTTCCATCACCTCCTATATCTCTACCACCACCCTGTGCTATAGGTATAACACCTGGAGCCATAACTACAATAGGGAATAATAGAGGTCATTGGGCCTCAATCCACCACTACACATACCCATCAATATAACTTACATCATCTCCTATTTCTAGGGGAACTATGGGGTCTTGCTCATTACCTCAACATCAAGATAAATATACAAAAGTGGGTGTCAACCTATCATGTGTCTTGTGACCACTCCATATCATGATATGACATAGATATGGTGCAAATGGCACACCCTATTTGATCCAAAACTATCACGTCACTCAATCATACTAAAATAAATCATACACTTTAAATAATCAATCAATCGATAACATACTATGAAAAATATCTATAACTTATGACCATCCTTAGTCCAGATAATAAAAGTCCTATAAAGATGCAACATAATTTGATTAGGAATAAGCCTATCTAAAATAGTCTAATATTTCATCATGTTATGATATCTACCATGTGGGAATACCCATCACTTATAAAACACCTATGGTTGGGCCCATCCAAGAAGAGGATCACCAAATGGATACACTATTACATTATGATCATATGCCTAGATGTGTAATAGAGTCACTACACCAATATTACCACCATGGATCTCTAGTGTAACGTATATAAATCTTTGTATAAGTGGGCTAATATAGTATGAGCCCAAGAGTATCTGGTCCTATCTAACTCAATATGATGAACCAATTGGTACATATGATAATAAATCCCATTATTCCCACCCTCCATAGGTACACATGATGCTAATAATACACAAATAGAATTCTATATTAACATAATATCACCACTGATAATGTTATCAAGCCAAATCATACTACTTGACTTTGCCCTAAGATCCTTCTAACCAGTAAAATATACATGAAACCAATAAATATAACTATTTCTACCATCACTAATAACATTAACCCTCTCACCCCTAATTGACAACTAAAATATCTGATATACATCCTCTAGGGTGATATTCATCTCACCTATAGGGAGTTAGAATGTACAAGTATCTAGGTTTCACCTCTCTACTAGAGTGATAAGGAGGTGGCTATAATATAAAACATATCCAAATTGGTTCACATGCCCCAATCCTACCTAATAAATAATATCCAAATCAAATGCATTTAAACCCAACTCTAACAAAGTTAAATAGTGTTTGTCATGCCATAACTCTTGAATATGCACATCCTTCTACAACCACAAAAATAAAAATAAAAAATCATCAGTGATCACATTTTGATATAAAAATATTAATAAACTGATAATAAAATGCAAAGAAGAAAACATTGCATGCTAGCATCCATGAAGGATAGCTACATTAGATGATAATGTTTGTTTTGGACACATATGTTAAACAATAACATCTGGTAGTTGATGATTACATCACCATCCTGATGCAAGCATATAGGATAATGACACAAGCATCTAGGACATTGATGCAATCATTTGATAGCCTAATAAAATGCCAAAAAAATGGGTCAAAATGCAAATTTTCAAAATTTTAAAATTATCATTAAATTTCCAAATAACTACTTACCAACTCAAAAAAAATTAGCTGGATAGGGCATTTTATAGAATATCAAATCACAAAGTATGAGGAGCTCTCCCATGTGGCATTATTTTTCTTTAGGATCATATCTCAAAATTCACAAAGGTTTAAAATGTAAATTATTTAAAAATTTTATTCCAACCCACCTAATATACCACTTTGGCATAACCTCAAATGACCATATCTTGAGCCCTGGTTATCCAAATTCAAAATTAAAAGTTGCATTAGAATCTAGATAATGAGCCCTTCCATAATATACCAAATTTGAAAATTTTAAATCATTTTAAAAAATAATTAAATTTTTTACTACACAAATATCATACAACATTATAGATACTAGCATAACCAATGTTATAAATTCATGGCTACAACATTACCATAATATTACCAAGTTAGAAGCTATTAAACAAATTCTCTATCTTTCCTTTTATGAGGAGACCACTAACACACACTATATTCTCTCCTCCCAAAAGGTGGGGCATATCATTAGGGTCATGTTTATAAATATATTCCACCTAATTTAAACACACTTGGCACAACTCTCAAATTACAATGAGGGCATGTTTGGAAAGCATGTTTTCCATGATTATTCAGTATTCAACATCTCCAATTTACGATGGGGGCATGTTTTGAAAAACATGTCCTTCACATTAATACTTATTCTAATTTCATATTCCTTTATACATAATGTGTTCATGCTTTGGAAACACATTCTCCACACTTATACAAATTTACAAATTAGAAAAATATACAACATATGATCCAGATTCACAATTATGGCAAAATCCTATACATTGGTACCATTTATTATACACAGTTTTAGCACGATACATATCCAAGGTATATATGATATGTAACATGTGCCTAATATTATGAAAATTAAATTCAGCTCTAAAATTAAAAAAAATCTATGCACTAATACCTTAACATATTGATACCCTGATTGAGCATTTATGGATTGTATTAAGCCTTACCCATCTGCAGTGGTTGGTTATTATTTTTGGTGTGATTGGAGGGATTAAACAATCTAGTCTCATCAGGTTTTTGGGGGTGATCTTGATTACATCAATCATCCTATATATATATATATATATATATATATATATATATATATATATATATATATATATATATATATATATATATATATATATATATATATATATATATATATATATATATATATATATATATATATATATATATATATATTTCACTTGAATTTTGGTCATCGAGAAATGATACTCTTGATGGCTAAAACATTGCTCTTCCTATTTCAGGTTAGGGGTATGGTCACCTCCCAATTATCCTTATTCTATGTACAACACCACCATGGTGCAACACACATTTACCACTATATACTCACTCATCTTAATAGATAGGATATGGATGAGGTTTTAAGTCCCCTAACTACTCTAATTTCTAGCACTCCAGCCCCACTTACTACACGACACATACACATGTGGAATCTATCCATGCTCTTTCTTTATGCTACTCTTTAGTGTTGCTTACATTCAGATTATATACATTGATTTATATTTTTTGGCATGTGATTAGTTGTAGGTAATTTTTAAAGGATAAAATATTGAAGGAAAAACATGAGCAAAGATAAGGTGTGTTTTTCACACCATGGTATGCATTTTATTTTCCTTTAAACTAATAATTCCCATTTTTTATTGCATTACTAGATTAAAGGGAAGTAAATGTAGAGAAATATTTTGGTACAATTACACTTATTACTAGTCTTCTTATATGTATATACCTCTATACTAAGAATTAGACATCTAGTGATGTAATCTCTCATGGACCTCTTTGGTTCCATCTTATTTCACTTGATTGACCCACCCTTTGGGCATGTGTGCTATGTTTTTTTATCCTCATATAGTGTATAGTAGAGACCCTTACATATCATACTTATTTCTTGAATTTTTTTAACCCTTAGACACTTGCATCTATCTTAGACAATAGCATCAATTTTAGTGTCCAGCTTGATGCAACTATCTAGTCTTATCTTTTGTCATATCTTTCACTTTACTAACCCCTTTTTACTAGGTTAAAATAGGTACAATTCAAAATAAATAAGGTTGGATTATTATTTATATCTAGCACACAAGTGAGAATAAGTTGAGATATATAATTATTACACAAGGGGAACACATGTATGATCTAAATTTGAGGTTGCCCCTATGTATATCTCTCTCTAGACACTAGCATCGAGTATGGACATAAGCTTAGACATTATTGTCCTAGATTGACACAACTATCTAATGGTAAAAAAAATCAAAACACATAATTAATTAAATCTATATCTCCAACATAGTCCTGTGATGAGTCCTAACCACTGCCACGATCTAGAATATAACATTAAATAAGATACACTTTATTTTCTCCTTAGTCACTTTGTACTTACTATATTTATTACACATGTTAGATTAGGCAAATTTGTATTATTGACTGTATTTTAGTGTAGACTTGAATATTTTCATTCCTTTCAAATAAATTTATTTTCTAAAGTATTATATTTTAAAACTCTTAAAGCACATAAAATAATCTTGAGTGTCCTTTCTTTGTAAGTCAACTTGTCATCATAGTATAAGTCATTATTTAAGTCAAAATAATTTATTTGTAATTTGATGCAATATAAGGTGAATCCCATGTCCTAGAAATAAATTATTTCATGTTATGGGGTAAGGATAGGGGATAGGGGATAAGGTATGGGGGAAATATAAATAAACAAAATTATCAAATTGCTAAACCTCAAGATTCATCCTATTGAGTGAGCAAAACTTCATATGAATTTAGAGGTAACAGAGGTAGGAGACCATAAATGACCTAAAGTCTAACACTAATAAATGGGTCTTATATTATAATAGTCTCATCACCAAATTGACTAAAGTTAATGGTGATTTCTAGTGATAATGGAAATAATCTATGTTGTTTATGACCAAGTGGCAATGATCATATATAAAGGATAAAAAAGTGATAGTGAGGACCTAGTGCTCAATCTTCCTTTTATTATTTTTGTAATGAATTAGAAGTGCATATCACTTTCTCTATAAAAGAATTGTCACTTGATAAAAGTAGTAGTAAGTCCATTTCCACTACTTATGTTGTTTATTCGATGTGTTCCCAAGGATCGATTGATGTGAATTAATCTATAATTGATGTTTTCTCATCCATAAGATGATATAATTTATGTATTCCCATATATTAGTTGATGGGTCCCAGTCTATGGTTGATGTGTTCCTATTTGTGTCAATAAATTGCTTGCTTTAATTCTTGAGTGGTGGTTCATTTCCATATTTTCTCCCTAATGGGGGGTAATGATGGATATTATTGACTCATAAATTCATATTTTTGGGTGTGATGATTTGTAACAACAACTCATTTTAAAACTAAAATAGTGTGTTTAATGTACTTTATGTGAGTTGTTTGAATAACTCACATAAATAGGATTAGGTAATATTTTATAGGGATTTTAGATTAGGATATAGTCCTTATTTAAAGGATATCATAATAATATATGTGTGTAATAATATAACATTAAAAAATATTAATGAATCATTTCATTGAGTGTTATTCTATATAAAAAACTTTCATTGACGAATCATGCTTTAGCTTAGTTTAAAATATACATTCACATATTGGTTGTTAAGAGGTATCCTCCAATCACTAAATGGGTTGAATATAAAATATTGATCAATAAATTTTATTATTCTACTTATTATGAGTAATATAATTCCATGTATTAGAAAAATATTGGGAAAAAGTAAGGCCAAATTGTGCAAGAGAATACAATTCAATTTTTCAAGAAAGCATTTTGAATGGGAAAGGAATTATCAGATCATAACATTCTAATGATTTACATGGGTAGACTCCATATCCATTTTAGGAAACCATGCACTTATCTAAGTCTAAAAATTTAGATGATGCTTTTTCTCAAGCTCACTCTTTATAAATAGATGAAAATAAGTGTGCATCCACCTATTCAAACATACTAAAATAACAAGGTGGTTTTAAGCAAAAATACAAAGGTAATCTTAATGATACTACACATTTTTCTCAAAATGATACTAAAAGGCATTTTTATGTTTATTATCACTTATATGAGAATTTTTTGAAAATGCATCTATAATTTCATTTGTACAAAGGCAAGAAGAGATATAAGGCTATGACTTCATTCCAAGAGAAATAAGTTGGTTGCAACTCTAATGAGAATGAATGAATGAATTTTAGATAGTGTGAATCATACCATGCAACATGTTTATCTAACATTTTATTTGATACTAGAGATATTTCAAAAAATATTTACTTATGAGATAATTAACTTTTAAAATCAATTAAGTAAGAAAAGGAAAAATTTACAAATATTGTTAATAATGATGTTTTCTATGTACCTAAGCTTAAGAATAAATCATTATCATGTTCTTAAATTACTAATGATAAATTCATTATAACTTTGTTTAAAGATAACTGGTCCATTAGGAATCAATTTGGTTCTTTGATTGTTAAAGGCATTCAAAATAATGGTTTATACATTTTTTTGCTTTTTTTGCATGTTGTCTTTCATTGCATAGTAAGAATGAATCTCAATTATGGCATCAAAGATTAGGATATGTTAATTTTAGAAGTTTACATGATATATATTCTCATAATCTTGTTGTTTTTATTCCTTCTATCTCCTCTCATCAAGAAACTTGTGAAGACTAATTACGTGGTAAGCAACATACCAATCCCTTCTACAAGAATCATGATGTAAATTCCTCACATCCTTTAGAATCAATTCATAGTGATGTAGTAGGACTTATTAAAGTTGTATCTCTTAATGGTTTTCTATATTTTTTTATTTTTATAAATGATTATACTAGAATTATCTAGTCATATCTCATTAAAAATAAATCTAAAGTGTTGGCTAAATTCAAGGAATTTAAAACTATTATTGATAATACTTCTAGTTTTTCTATTAATAAATTAAGATCTGATAATAGTGTTGAATATATTATTAAAGAGTTTGATTTATTTTACATTAATTGTGGTGTTAAAATAGAACTAACAACTCCATATTCCCCTTAGCAAAATGGTATTGCTGAAAGGAAAAACTAAACCATTATAGAAATGACTAGAACAATGTCAAATTATGCAAATGTTCCTAACTTCTTATGGGACAAAACAATGAATACTTTTGTGCATATTTTGAATAGAGTGCTTACTAAATATTTTCATCTTTATACTCTTTTATAAATGTATTAAAAAAAGAAACCCATTGTGGCTCATCTTAGGATCTTAATATCCCTACTTCCATATTTGTTTCTAAAGTAAAAGGAAAGAAGCTTAATCCCACCTCATATTCTTGCATTTTATAAGGTTATATAGGTAATAATAAAGTATTACAATTATATGATCCATCTAAAATATAGATCATTAAGAATAATAATGTTTTTATTCTTGAAAAATATTTTTGTGAGGCTTATGTGGAACCTCCTCAATGTTCTTTTTTTGATGAACTTGGATATCATGTTTTTATTTATGAATAAATATATTTACTAGAGGAATTTTATCCATATTTAGATAAATTAGAGTCTAAGGAACCCCCTGAATTTCATGTTCAATCTAAAAGATCTAAATGGGTAGAATCCCTAATCCAGTCTTCTAGTATTAATAATATAAATTAATTAATTATAAGTCAACATTATTATCATTTTTTAATGATTATATAAGAATGTGAACCTCAATATTTTGAGTAATAAATTCAATATGATATATGGAATGTTTCTATGCAAGCTAGGTTTAATGCTTGAATTAAAAATTAGAGTTGGAATCTTGTCTCACCTCTACATAAAAGACATATTTGTTAGTTGTAGGTGGCTTTATAAAATCAAATATAATTAAATTGATAAAAGTGACAAATTTAAATCAAGATTAGTTACTCTTAGGTTTACTCAAAAACCTAGGATTGATTATGTTGAAACGTTTACTTCTGTATTAAATATGAGTATTGTTAGATTACTTATTGTTATTGTAGCCCAAAATGGTTGGATTTTACACCAAATGGATGTTAATGTTTTTATAAATGATGTTTTAGAAGAGAAAATATATATGACTTAGATTAAATGTTTCACTGACCCTAATAGATAATGCTATGTGTGTAAGTTAAAAAAACTATCGTGGTTTAAAATAAGCTCCTCAAGCTTGGTATTTTAAAATTACTTCTTTATTATAGAACTAAGTCTCTCTAACTACTATTCTTATAATGATATCTTTGTTAAAGTTGAAAATGATCATTTAATATTGATTTTACTATATGTTGATGATCATTTTATTACTGATGATCTGATTAGTTTAATTCACAAATATAAGAATAAACTAATTCAAATGTTTGAAATGATTGATTTAGGCATTCTGCATCATTTCTTAGGAATGGATATATTTTATGATAAACATTCTATTGTTATATCAAAATTTCTATATGCACACAATCTTATTGTTAAGTCTAATATGCTCGATTTTAAATCTACATCTACTCCTATTGAATTTGGTGTTAAACTTGATCTAAAACCTGCACATGAAAACACTAACCCTACTCTATATAGATAGTTTATTGGTAGTTTGATTTTTATAGCCATTATTAAGCCAAATATATAATATGTTGTTGATGTTATTTATATATTCATAGATGATCCATATTTGGATAATTAAAAATTATCTAAATGTATACTTTGTTATACAAAAAAACTATTAATTTTGGTTTATTTTATTCTTCCAATGATAATGTTAAATTATATGGTTATTGTGATGTTGACCATATTGATGATACTATGGATTTAAAAAATAATTTTTGATATGTTTTTAAGTTTTGTGTAGGTGCTATCACTTGGATAAATAAAAAATAACCTACTATTTCTATCTCTTCTACAAAATTGTAATATATAAGTGTTATAGAAGCTACTAAAGAAGCCATGTGGCTATGAATGTTGTTAGAAAAAAATTCATTTAGATGTTTCTAATAGTACCACCCTTCATTGTGATAATCAAAGTTTTATATCTATAGCAAAAAATCTAATGCAACACCAAATAACTAAACATATTGAAGTTCATGTGCATTTTATCCAAGAGAATGTCCTCAAAGGTGATATTGATTTGCATTTTTTTCTTACAAATGAATATGTGGTAGATATATTCATAAAACCACTTGGTGATATCATGTGTTGTCAATTTCATGTAATGTTTGGCCTCTATAAGTTTACATTTAGGGGGAGTGTGCATGATAATGCCACTTCCTAATAGGCATGTTTTCCTTATTCTTCTCTATACTTCTCATTATAAAGCATTGTAAACTTCATGCTGAAGTTATATTATTCAATTAAAATTTATGTGAAAGTTTTAATTTTGTATCCTAATACTTAAAATCATATTTTAATAGAGGTTATTATGTTATAAAAGGCTCCAAAAATGCTTAGATGATTATTCATGAGAAACTGTGAGATGTAGTCTCATGATCATGCTAGCCTAGACTTAGTTTATAATAGTTTATGAATTATAATTAATTTTATTTCAAAAGGAGATATATATCATAATGAAAGTTTTTAAATCCTTCAATTATGTACATAGTATAATTCTTGTATTAAAGTGACTATGACATTTATCCCCTCTTAGCATTATGGGGGAGTGTTAGAAATTTTAATGGTGAAGCGGTCATTTTAAACCCTTAATAAATTTAAGTAATTAAATAATAAATGATTTATTATTTATTAAAATTGGTTTGAAAATATTCATGTAAATAAATAATAAAACATAAGCTGTTTATTAATTATCATTAATTTAAAAATAATTATCAGGGAAGGATGGATCTATTGGTTATAACAGTCACCTCCTCTCATCCCCATTATAAACAGGGTTTTACCTCAATTTTAATTCATCATAAACACTCTCAGTGAAAACATAAAATCATTGAGTGAATTGATATTTATGTGTGGAAAATATCTTGTTTAAGGTTTTTGTGAAGAAGATTATCAGAGAGGAAGTGAGAAGAGAAAGGTTGAGTATTGGGCTTATTTATTTATCAGATATATGAATATCATCATTTGTGGGTTTTTTTACCTCTTGGAGGTTTTCCCACATTATCTCTATGCCACTATGTATAATTTGATTTGGCTTAATCTTTTTTATCATTCACATGTCTAGATCCATCATATCTTGTACATTTCATATTACTTGTCTTTTCATGAATAATGTGAAAGGTGTCCAAATAATGTAAGGTCACATTTGATATTCATAAACATTTCATTGGTGAAATCATAGTGGATTTTGTGCCTCTTTATATATGTGGTGTTGTGTTTATAAACTCTTATATGTATATTTAGATACCATCTTCATACAAAGATCCAATCAATACCATTTGGTGAAAGATGGTGAAAGATACATCATTAGATCCTGTTAAGACAACTCAAATATCTATGTGGTAAGTGTTTCTCAAGCCAAAAGGCTGACTAATGCTACTAGGAAATTTTATTTACATATTTTGAGATATATACAAGATAAATAAGGGGATGCACATAAGACTTATTGTAGCATGTTTTCTATCAAAGAGAGAAAATAAATGATAAAGTTATGTAATATTTCAAGAAAGTTTTTAAAGATCTCAAAAATATGCCACCTATGAGGCCTATTGAGCAAGAAATTCAATTGCCACTTGATTGTTCTATTCTAAATCTAAGTATATATAATAATTCATTAGTAGATGCCTATGAGGTATCAAAACATTTAAAGTCTTTGATTAATCAAGGTATGATCTGTCCTAATACTTATCCATGTAGTTATCCAATTATCTTCATACCTAAGAAATATAGTTCATGGAGAATGTGTGTTAATTAGAGAGAAATAAATAAAATCACCATCAATAATAGATACCCTAATCCACATATTTATAATTGTTTAGATAAAATCCAACATAAAAAATACTTTACTAAGTTGGATTTAAGATTTAGGTATCACCAAGTGAGAATTAAGGAAGAGGAATATGGAATACATCATTCAAGACAAGGCAAGGGTTATATGAATAGTTGACATTGATTTTTGGGCTGTGAAATGCCATATAATTTCATGAAGTTGATGAATGAGGTATTGAGTCTATTTATAAATACTCTATTTATTTATTTTACATTTGGATGATATTATTTTTTCATTAGAGTTTATGATGAACATTCAATTCATTTTTAAAAAGTCTTAAATTTTTTTAAGGAGAACAAATCATTGTTTAATGAAAATAAATATGTTTTTTCCACAATAATCACTTGTCTATTTGGGGCATGTGGTTGGATATGGAAAGTTCCAAATTGATCTAAAAAAGGTAGAGGCAATCATGAATTGGCTTATGCCTTACAATGTGACTAAACCAATAATATTTATAGGGATAGCTTAGTATTTAAGGAAGTTCATCCAAGTTATCTTGTCCACAGTGGCACCTTTGCATGCCATTACAAAATGGTGTATGTATATTAATTAGGGTAAGTAACAATAAGATGCATTTGTTGATTTTAAACATATTATTAACAATGCTTCAATTTTAGCTTTACCTAACTTGTAACAACTTTTTGAGGTAGAAATGGATGCTAGTAACTATGTTATTGGGGTTGTCCTATTATAATGAGGTAAGTCCATATGTTACCATTCATATTTATTTCATGGTATAATTTTGAATTATTGTACATATGATTAAAAAAAATTACACTCTTTTTCAAGAAGTCAAGAAATGGAAACACTATCTAATGGATAAGGAAACCATTATCCATACATATAACCAACATATCATAAATTATAAGAAAAAAACTAAACTTCAAAATGATATACATTATAAATAGATGAATTTATTACAAAAAAATAATTTTCTTATCAAATATAAGAAAGGTGTCACTAAAAAATTAGCACACATATTATCAAGTCCTCCTTTGATTTCAGCCATGGGTACCATAAACCTTCTTAACCTTTTGTGCATGAATATTACGTAGAAAGATATGAGCATTTCCATGGAATTGTAGGTCGGTTGCCTACATCTAAGAAAGGTCATGAATATATGTTTTTAGTTTTGGACTAGTTAAGTAAGATGTGTTTTTTTATTCCTTGTAAAAATATTTTTAATTAAATGATAAAAATAAGTTATTTTTTTGTTAATGTACGGGTTCACTCTATGTTTGATAGCTCTATCATTTTATATTGGGATTCAAGATTTGTTATAAAAATTTGGACCAAATTGTGGGAGAATATGGATACTAGACTAAAATTATCTATTGCTTTTCATCCTAAACTTGATGTGCAGACCAAAGTGGTTAATATAAACTTGGTTCAAGTATTGAGAGGGTATGATATGAAGCATACTAAGACTTGGAATGAAAAATTGGTATATATTTAACATTCTTATAACAAGGCATTGCATTCTTCTACCTATATATATCCTTTTGAAACTTGTTTTAGTTACTAACCTCCATATTCATTTGATGTTTTTTTTAGATAGCCATACAAAATAAATGGAAGTGGATCCTAAAATTCATAAAGATGAAAAATTTACTAAGAATATTTAGAAAATTCATCTCCAAATGTAAGAGAGGTTGAAGAATTCACATGGAAAGTAAAAAAAAAGACATGATCAACATAGGAATTAACATATTTTCCATGTTGGAGACATGGTATGGCTATAATTTAGTAGATAAAGGATCCAATATAATACTAAAAAGCTTAAGCCTCTTATATATGGTCCATTTGTCATTTTAGATAAAATGGGAAAAAATAATTTTAGATTAGATTCACCTCCTTACATGAAAATATATTCCATTGTCAATGTTATGAACATGCATCTCTTTGAGACTTTAATTATAGATAATGAAGAAGGAGATTTGTTTTTACCTTCTAATGAAGGCCTTACTCCTGGCAATCATTTGGAATTGGATAAGGATATTATGCTATAGAAGACAAAAGTGACAATGAAGAAAGGAGTATAAGAAAAATAGTAGTTGGGATAAAAGGTTAGATACCCAAAAATTCCAAATGGTATTCCATAGAATACACAAGGAATAAATTTCATCATTTATTAAGTTAATAAATATTTTTGGAACCAAAACCCTCTAACTTGGAAGGCATGATATTAATTTTAGATCTAATATGTTAGCCATGTGGTCTAACTACTGGACCACTATTCTCATCTACTTAATAAATGATTCTGAGACACTTATTGAAGAAAATTCATGTAATAATATAATTTATAAAGGTGCACAAGGAATTTTCAAAGTCAAAGTAAGGCTCAAAATGATCCAAACACTTTGGTATTATTCCTCTATTTTAACTTAAACCTTTCACCCCCATTTTTTAGAGAAACCAACAACATAGAAACACCTTGTCAAAAAATTGAGTAGCCCAAGTTCAAAAAGTAATAATTTTAAATATGGACTATTTTTGGCCTTTATATCAATTTATTTCATCTCTTGGTTGATCCATATACCTCATGTTATTAATTGTTTGTATAAATACATGGCTTTGGGATAGGCAAAGGAATTTAATAGAAATTGGGTTTAATAGTGTAATTGTAAATCTTGAGTCCATGCATAAGTATTTTATTTTTTATTACTTGGTGTTATGAATAGTTTGAGAAGATTTAAAATAATTTCAAATCATTGTCTAGGTATTTTGGAAATTGTGAATTGTAAATGTGTCCATGAAGGCTAGTAGATGACAATAAGCCTATATTTGAGAACTACATAGTGGAAAAAGAAGGGGAAAACATGTCACTCACTCTATTAGAGTTTTCTCATATTGCTAATTTTATATGGTATGTGCTTTTTGTGTTCTTGTTACTTATATTTTTTAGTACATTTCTTTACTATAAAGTTTCAGAGGAATTTTATGTAGAGACAAGAATGAACATTCAAAGAGAATTGAACAAAATAATAATAATCAACATATATTATATTACATATATCAAATGAATAATACTTTGGCTATCATATATCTAAGGACATATCCAAAAAAACTTCCTAATAAGTAGTAATAACTAATAAAAAATAACTCAATAATAGTCATGGGTATAACTAATCTAACCACTAACTTATGTACAAAATATATTGTTTGCAACAATATATTCATTTAACCAATATTAATCATATTAACCATCTGGTAACTAAGTAAATAGTATTTTAACTAATATAAATACTAATCCCAAACATTACTCCCATTATTTTTTACATGGGTAAAACATTATCTTGTACTATAATGTGTCACATATGCAAGCTCATGATATGGATGGTTTTATTTTTTAGGAAAACCAACAACCTCTGGAATGGTTTTACAAGTGGTTCACCAATAACCACAACAAGATGGTTTTAAAAGTGGATAACTAGCAACCATAACAGGATGGTTTCCCAAATGGTTAACCAATAACCATAAATATCACGATGTTATAGTACTCTACTAGCTCTCATCACTATCTTACTTTAGGGTATTATATTTGGAATTATTCACATATTATAATTTTGAATAGGAATACTTCATCTTCTCTTATTCACACACAACTAATAAAAATTCCACCAAATCATATTGGCCCAATCACTGGTGACTAATGAGAGGCTTTGGAAACCTCCTTCCTCTATTTCCTCTAACCTCCTTCAAAATAGATTGCTTACTCAAATGATGAAAATTTGAAGCATAATAATTTCCACACTGGGTTTATTTCTCTCCTCAATGTGAAACGTTACAGAGGACATTGGGTCACTTGAAAATGCATCATTTTATAATATTTTTTTAGTATTTTTATAATTTTTGACAATGACTCTATATGACACCTAAAGCTAAACAACTCTTTTGACATAAAAAAAGTCTCTAATGACTTTGGATTTTTTTTATGATGTTAACCATTGAATGGTTATGACTTTGACTATATAACAAACCAAGTAATATATTCTAATCTAAATCACTAAAAACTAAAAAAAATTAATATAAACCTATAAAAAACTATATAAACTAAAATAAATCATAATTCACTATTGACCTAAAATACCAAAAATAATGACACGAAAGACTATATATCACACTCTTCTCATAAAATGAGGATATAAATTTATATACATATGTGAAAATTTGAGTCAATTTTGTACACATTCACATTATGCATGGTGTATCAAAGCTTACAATCTAACCAAAAGATTTAGATTCAGAATGTAAAAAAATATGTGCATGAGATGGTTTAGAAGTCTCGACTATGAACACCAGGCATACGTGTTGATGAATGAATTCAAATCAAGATCCTAAAAAATGTGAAAGTCTACAGAATACACTAGATGTTTTGAGATTATGTTGTTAATAACACATACTCTTCCATACACTTGACTATGTTATTTAGTAATATGACAAAATTGCATGCTTAGTATGAATAATTTTGCTGAAACAATATGCACGATAGAATGTACAAGGCACATAGGGATAGAAAAAAATAATAGTAGTTCAAAAAAATAGATATTTCACAACTGGTAAGGAGAGTCATAATATTTAGCAGATGCATGAAAATATACACTATGAACAATAGGTAAACATAGATTCTGAATGCAGTTAAAAATCATGTCACGTGGACTAGACTCTAGCCAATGGGGATCCTGATAGGATTGGTTATCTTAATCTCTATGAAAGTAAATTAAAATATGACAATTAAGATTACAAACTTTTCATATAGAATAATCTCTCCATACAATAGGACAACTAAAAATTATAATGGTTTTGCCCCATAAAATTTATCAGGGCCACATCATTACTCTGATACCACTATTAATTTTCAGAGAAGCTTTATATAAAGACAAGACTAAACATTCAGAGAGAATTGAACATAATAATAAAAAATAACATATATTATATTCCAAATATCAAATGAACAATACATTGGCTATTATATATCCAAATAAATAGCCAAAATAACTTTCTAATAAATAAGAAGGACTAATAACAAATAATCTAGTAATAGTCACAAGTATAACCAATTTAACCACTAACTTATATACAAAATATATTATTTAACAATAATATATTTGTTTAACCAATAGTAAATTTATTAACCATATGGTAAATAAGTAAATAGTATTTTATCTAATATAAATACTAATCACCAACATTTACAACATCTTATATATTTGTTTTCCAAGTAAAATAAGGTATACAAGTAAGAAAACATCATATAATGTGTCAAAGGTATGTATATGATTTATATTAGTAAATTTTGTGGGGTATCTACAAAATTGTATATTATATTATGCTTGGAATTTATTCTTGCTAGTCTATTGTTCAAGACATCAATGAGATCTAGTTTGTATAGTTTAAACAATTGTTCAAGTATAGTGGACTATGTTGTCTACATTTACCTAGGGTCCTCATACAACTTCTACAAAATGATATCCTAAGAGAGTTTATGTAAATTATATTTTTATCTCTCAAGGGAATTATACCAAAATTATTAGTACAAAGAGAAAATAATTTTGGGATAATAAGTAGCAAAAATGATATTTTTTTGGCTCTTCTACAGACTAAATATTAAACCATGTCTAGATAACTATTTTAAAATAGTCTAACCTTTATGGATTCTATTTTTATTGTGTTTATATAAGATATTAAAATATTCCAACCTTTTTTTTACTTCTATTGGTATTATGTTTTGAAAAAAACCAACTTTGGATTTGGGACTCTAAGAATGTGAGAGATAGCACATGGAAGGTTAATATAAAGTGTGTTTGGTTTTTAAACTCATAAATATATTATTAGCATTTGTAAATAGTATTATCCCAATATTATATAGATCTACCTATAGAGGAAGGGGACATTGCATATACCATTATCCTTTTTCCAATGTAAGGTGATTAAATTTTAGGGGCTAACCACTTATCCATCCATCAAAAAATAAAAATGGCTAAAGGCTTATTATGGCAAAAAAAACATGGTCTTTCAAAATTAGGGAACCTCTTTTTGTTGTGGTTGCTCTCACTTTTACTCAAAACTCATTGGTCTTAGTGCTCTCAAATTGCTTTGGTGGTCCATCTTAGTTTGCATGTTGAACTATGAACAATAACCACCTCCATTGGAAAGACCACATCCATACAATTTAATTTCATATTAAACACTTATCATAAAAATTAAGCCTTACCCTCAAATCTACTTTCAAAGGTCTCACTTACTTAAATGTGCATAATTACATCCTACATTACCTGAGTATCTAAGTTTTTGTGCACCATAAAACCCTAAAATTACATTGGGTGGAAAGATTAAGACCTTACATGAAACTTTTATGTTTACCACTTCGCCTAAAAATACTGTCCCAACCATCTATTTTCTTGATTAAACAACATACCCCACAAATCCCAGAATTTTGATAAAGAATCAAATTATTTAAAAATCATTCACTTCTTAAAAACTTAAATTAAAAAAATGATTTTTTTTTGATAAAGAATCAAATTATTTAAAAATCATTCACTTCTTAAAAACTTAAATTCAAAAAATGATTTTTTTTTTAATTTCAAAAGGATAAAAAATGGGATTAAAAGAATGATTTATGGGAAACATGCCCGTATGTGCCAAAAAAAATTAAAGTTTTATGGTTTTTTAGAAACCATGGTTTGATGAAACCACCCCCCATTGTTGAAAATAAAAAATTTGAGGCATGGATACTTTTTTTAATTATGTGTAAGTGTTTTTGGGACCCTGTAGAAATGGGCACATGTTGTCAGAGGCCTTCTAACCATCCTCCTTAAATGTATTGAGGTGCTAGCCTCTGGTTACATAGCTACACGAGAGATGGTTAGTTGATTGGGCTCGCCCAAATTTGCGAACATATTTATACAAGTTTTGGCCCCTCTCACCCATGTGGATGCATTGGTAGAGGCCATTTATCTAAGCCATTACAAGTGCATGAACATGCCTGACTTCTACCATGTGGTCATCTAACCCATCCCAACACCATAGAAGTGTGTCTGTGTGTATTTTTAATTAATAATAATTTTATTAATTTTTTCAATAAAATTAATGCATTTTAATCCAAAATTTGAAAATTTCCCACTCGGGAGGTTAATTAACCATAGAAGATGTTTTTGATTATATATTACAAACCAAGACTCTGTTTTTCAAAACATCAACAGTGTTGGAAAGCTAGTTCTGATGCAATATGCATGGCATGATCAATTTTATGAGAAATTTACCCAATCAAAAGTTGTTCATGTTTTCATGACTATTTTTAAAGTGCATTTTAATAATTTTAAAATTCATTTTTATTCACATATGCCAAAAGGTAGTTAACTAGGTTTATCTGTTTTGCACATATGAATGGAGCTAAAGTACAAAGAGCTTACTTTTTTTTTGTGGGCGCGGGGGGGGACGGGGCGGAGTACAACTTAAGTTCAAATTAAAGTGATTTTTAGTTTTAGAAAGAAAATTCTTTCCCTGCATCGACCAAATTTGTTATAAATAACTAGCCCATGACCATTTCAAAGGGTTGGCTCTTGTTGATTCTAAGTGAGGACACATTGGACCAAACATTTTTATTGCTTTATAGTGTAATATCTCCATTATTTTGGTATTATTTTTATGCTGATGAAATTTATAACCGATTGGTGAATGTATACCCAAACATTATGCTATTGAAACAAAGATTATTATTAATCAAAGCTAAAAAAAAATATTTTTAGTTTCCTACACGTGGAAAATGATGGATGTGTTATTTCTCTTCTTAACTTCTTATTCTTTAGATACTTCATTGTTCTTGTTGGTGGTTGTGCATTCACTGGTCAGGGAAGGGATCAATTTTTTAAATTACATTTTTTTAAATGGCTCAGATTTAGGCACATTTCAAAAAAAAAAATCTTTCTTTTCCCCCTTTCTTTTGCTTTTTTATGAATCTAGTTAGGTTAGGGTTTGATTTAAACACAATCTAATTATCTAATTTTATCTTTATTTCTAAATTCAATTATTTTTATTAATACACTATTGAATAAATATGGATGTGGTAAATGTTTAAAATTAGTTTTATTCCTTTTATTCAAATCCAAAATGTGGATTTATTTAGGTAGATATGTGTGCATGTTTCATTGTTCTCCAAAATATGATAGAAACCTGCACACACAAGACAATGAAACTTGTATATCCCTCTTATTTTTCAAAGGCTAAAAGAAATTTTGTAATTTATAAAAACCAATAAAGGCCTCTTGTATGAAACAATTTATAATGAACCAACTAAGTGAGATCTACTCTACCAAGAAATGGTAGATATAGTCCTTGGAGAGATCTTTGAATCTCTTTTTAGGAAAATAGCTATGAATTTCTTTGTGAAATATGCATATGATTCTAGAGAAAGGAAATGTTAGACATCATCTCTAACATCACCTCCAATTAAAAAATATAAATTTCAAATTCAATATATTTCTCATTTAATAATAATTAAATGAAACTAATTATTTTTATTTATTTCGACAACATATATGTATATCTATAAAAATAAATACACTAATTCAAAACATGTTTAACATTACTTGAGATTTTGCCCTTTTAAAATAAAAATACACTATATATACAATTTAGATTTTATAAGGGCATAATTTAACAAACTTGTATTCTTTGATATTCAAGTCCAATATTTTTAAACAAACTTAGACCTCCAACTATATAATTAATGAAAAATTACATTTCCATTAATTTCTCATTTTTAATCCAAAAAAACATATAAATTCATTTAAGTATATTATGTATTTTATTTAAATTAATTTACATATAATTACAGGTTCTCATGTCTTCTTCACTAGCATTAATCATGTCTTATTTTTTTCAATGGTATTTGTTATGCATATCACTAAAAATAATTATCAAAAAATATTTATATATAAAATATTTAATAGACATATACATAAAAAGTTGATGTGTATGTGCACACGTGTGTGAATTAAAAATTTATATAAATATACGTATACATATATATAAATACAAATACACACAGATATATAAAATATCATATCTATTTAAAACTTAAATTAAAAATAATAAATACATGGTAAATTAAATAAACTTTTTTGTAATAATTTTTTTTAAAAATTATTTAAACAAATTTTGTTTACATATTTATGAACTAAATCTAATAAAAAATAAATTGCACAAACAAAATTTAGCATATACTACAAAATGTGTTGTACACAAATTTTTATTTTGTATAAACAATATAATAAATTTAATTCATTTTCTAGATTATAAAAAATATTTATTTTTCAAACCTAAATCTTGAAAAACCCTTAATTAAAACTTAGATTTATAAAAAATTCTAGATAAAAATATTACAACTTAAGTTCAAATTAAAGTGATTTTTAGTTTTAGAAAGAAAATTCTTTCCCTGCATCGACCAAATTTGTTATAAATAACTAGCCCATGACCATTTCAAAGGGTTGGCTCTTGTTGATTCTAAGTGAGGACACATTGGACCAAACATTTTTATTGCTTTATAGTGTAATATCTCCATTATTTTGGTATTATTTTTATGCTGATGAAATTTATAACCGATTGGTGAATGTATACCCAAACATTATGCTATTGAAACAAAGATTATTATTAATCAAAGCTAAAAAAAAATATTTTTAGTTTCCTACACGTGGAAAATGATGGATGTGTTATTTCTCTTCTTAACTTCTTATTCTTTAGATACTTCATTGTTCTTGTTGGTGGTTGTGCATTCACTGGTCAGGGAAGGGATCAATTTTTTAAATTACATTTTTTTAAATGGCTCAGATTTAGGCACATTTCAAAAAAAAAAATCTTTCTTTTCCCCCTTTCTTTTGCTTTTTTATGAATCTAGTTAGGTTAGGGTTTGATTTAAACACAATCTAATTATCTAATTTTATCTTTATTTCTAAATTCAATTATTTTTATTAATACACTATTGAATAAATATGGATGTGGTAAATGTTTAAAATTAGTTTTATTCCTTTTATTCAAATCCAAAATGTGGATTTATTTAGGTAGATATGTGTGCATGTTTCATTGTTCTCCAAAATATGATAGAAACCTGCACACACAAGACAATGAAACTTGTATATCCCTCTTATTTTTCAAAGGCTAAAAGAAATTTTGTAATTTATAAAAACCAATAAAGGCCTCTTGTATGAAACAATTTATAATGAACCAACTAAGTGAGATCTACTCTACCAAGAAATGGTAGATATAGTCCTTGGAGAGATCTTTGAATCTCTTTTTAGGAAAATAGCTATGAATTTCTTTGTGAAATATGCATATGATTCTAGAGAAAGGAAATGTTAGACATCATCTCTAACATCACCTCCAATTAAAAAATATAAATTTCAAATTCAATATATTTCTCATTTAATAATAATTAAATGAAACTAATTATTTTTATTTATTTCGACAACATATATGTATATCTATAAAAATAAATACACTAATTCAAAACATGTTTAACATTACTTGAGATTTTGCCCTTTTAAAATAAAAATACACTATATATACAATTTAGATTTTATAAGGGCATAATTTAACAAACTTGTATTCTTTGATATTCAAGTCCAATATTTTTAAACAAACTTAGACCTCCAACTATATAATTAATGAAAAATTACATTTCCATTAATTTCTCATTTTTAATCCAAAAAAACATATAAATTCATTTAAGTATATTATGTATTTTATTTAAATTAATTTACATATAATTACAGGTTCTCATGTCTTCTTCACTAGCATTAATCATGTCTTATTTTTTTCAATGGTATTTGTTATGCATATCACTAAAAATAATTATCAAAAAATATTTATATATAAAATATTTAATAGACATATACATAAAAAGTTGATGTGTATGTGCACACGTGTGTGAATTAAAAATTTATATAAATATACGTATACATATATATAAATACAAATACACACAGATATATAAAATATCATATCTATTTAAAACTTAAATTAAAAATAATAAATACATGGTAAATTAAATAAACTTTTTTGTAATAATTTTTTTTAAAAATTATTTAAACAAATTTTGTTTACATATTTATGAACTAAATCTAATAAAAAATAAATTGCACAAACAAAATTTAGCATATACTACAAAATGTGTTGTACACAAATTTTTATTTTGTATAAACAATATAATAAATTTAATTCATTTTCTAGATTATAAAAAATATTTATTTTTCAAACCTAAATCTTGAAAAACCCTTAATTAAAACTTAGATTTATAAAAAATTCTAGATAAAAATATTACAACTTAAGTTCAAATTAAAGTGATTTTTAGTTTTAGAAAGAAAATTCTTTCCCTGCATCGACCAAATTTGTTATAAATAACTAGCCCATGACCATTTCAAAGGGTTGGCTCTTGTTGATTCTAAGTGAGGACACATTGGACCAAACATTTTTATTGCTTTATAGTGTAATATCTCCATTATTTTGGTATTATTTTTATGCTGATGAAATTTATAACCGATTGGTGAATGTATACCCAAACATTATGCTATTGAAACAAAGATTATTATTAATCAAAGCTAAAAAAAAATATTTTTAGTTTCCTACACGTGGAAAATGATGGATGTGTTATTTCTCTTCTTAACTTCTTATTCTTTAGATACTTCATTGTTCTTGTTGGTGGTTGTGCATTCACTGGTCAGGGAAGGGATCAATTTTTTAAATTACATTTTTTTAAATGGCTCAGATTTAGGCACATTTCAAAAAAAAAAATCTTTCTTTTCCCCCTTTCTTTTGCTTTTTTATGAATCTAGTTAGGTTAGGGTTTGATTTAAACACAATCTAATTATCTAATTTTATCTTTATTTCTAAATTCAATTATTTTTATTAATACACTATTGAATAAATATGGATGTGGTAAATGTTTAAAATTAGTTTTATTCCTTTTATTCAAATCCAAAATGTGGATTTATTTAGGTAGATATGTGTGCATGTTTCATTGTTCTCCAAAATATGATAGAAACCTGCACACACAAGACAATGAAACTTGTATATCCCTCTTATTTTTCAAAGGCTAAAAGAAATTTTGTAATTTATAAAAACCAATAAAGGCCTCTTGTATGAAACAATTTATAATGAACCAACTAAGTGAGATATACTCTACCAAGAAATGGTAGATATAGTCCTTGGAGAGATCTTTGAATCTCTTTTTAGGAAAATAGCTATGAATTTCTTTGTGAAATATGCATATGATTCTAGAGAAAGGAAATGTTAGACATCATCTCTAACATCACCTCCAATTAAAAAATATAAATTTCAAATTCAATATATTTCTCATTTAATAATAATTAAATGAAACTAATTATTTTTATTTATTTCGACAACATATATGTATATCTATAAAAATAAATACACTAATTCAAAACATGTTTAACATTACTTGAGATTTTGCCCTTTTAAAATAAAAATACACTATATATACAATTTAGATTTTATAAGGGCATAATTTAACAAACTTGTATTCTTTGATATTCAAGTCCAATATTTTTAAACAAACTTAGACCTCCAACTATATAATTAATGAAAAATTACATTTCCATTAATTTCTCATTTTTAATCCAAAAAAACATATAAATTCATTTAAGTATATTATGTATTTTATTTAAATTAATTTACATATAATTACAGGTTCTCATGTCTTCTTCACTAGCATTAATCATGTCTTATTTTTTTCAATGGTATTTGTTATGCATATCACTAAAAATAATTATCAAAAAATATTTATATATAAAATATTTAATAGACATATACATAAAAAGTTGATGTGTATGTGCACACGTGTGTGAATTAAAAATTTATATAAATATACGTATACATATATATAAATACAAATACACACAGATATATAAAATATCATATCTATTTAAAACTTAAATTAAAAATAATAAATACATGGTAAATTAAATAAACTTTTTTGTAATAATTTTTTTTAAAAATTATTTAAACAAATTTTGTTTACATATTTATGAACTAAATCTAATAAAAAATAAATTGCACAAACAAAATTTAGCATATACTACAAAATGTGTTGTACACAAATTTTTATTTTGTATAAACAATATAATAAATTTAATTCATTTTCTAGATTATAAAAAATATTTATTTTTCAAACCTAAATCTTGAAAAACCCTTAATTAAAACTTAGATTTATAAAAAATTCTAGATAAAAATATTACAACTTAAGTTCAAATTAAAGTGATTTTTAGTTTTAGAAAGAAAATTCTTTCCCTGCATCGACCAAATTTGTTATAAATAACTAGCCCATGACCATTTCAAAGGGTTGGCTCTTGTTGATTCTAAGTGAGGACACATTGGACCAAACATTTTTATTGCTTTATAGTGTAATATCTCCATTATTTTGGTATTATTTTTATGCTGATGAAATTTATAACCGATTGGTGAATGTATACCCAAACATTATGCTATTGAAACAAAGATTATTATTAATCAAAGCTAAAAAAAAATATTTTTAGTTTCCTACACGTGGAAAATGATGGATGTGTTATTTCTCTTCTTAACTTCTTATTCTTTAGATACTTCATTGTTCTTGTTGGTGGTTGTGCATTCACTGGTCAGGGAAGGGATCAATTTTTTAAATTACATTTTTTTAAATGGCTCAGATTTAGGCACATTTCAAAAAAAAAAATCTTTCTTTTCCCCCTTTCTTTTGCTTTTTTATGAATCTAGTTAGGTTAGGGTTTGATTTAAACACAATCTAATTATCTAATTTTATCTTTATTTCTAAATTCAATTATTTTTATTAATACACTATTGAATAAATATGGATGTGGTAAATGTTTAAAATTAGTTTTATTCCTTTTATTCAAATCCAAAATGTGGATTTATTTAGGTAGATATGTGTGCATGTTTCATTGTTCTCCAAAATATGATAGAAACCTGCACACACAAGACAATGAAACTTGTATATCCCTCTTATTTTTCAAAGGCTAAAAGAAATTTTGTAATTTATAAAAACCAATAAAGGCCTCTTGTATGAAACAATTTATAATGAACCAACTAAGTGAGATATACTCTACCAAGAAATGGTAGATATAGTCCTTGGAGAGATCTTTGAATCTCTTTTTAGGAAAATAGCTATGAATTTCTTTGTGAAATATGCATATGATTCTAGAGAAAGGAAATGTTAGACATCATCTCTAACATCACCTCCAATTAAAAAATATAAATTTCAAATTCAATATATTTCTCATTTAATAATAATTAAATGAAACTAATTATTTTTATTTATTTCGACAACATATATGTATATCTATAAAAATAAATACACTAATTCAAAACATGTTTAACATTACTTGAGATTTTGCCCTTTTAAAATAAAAATACACTATATATACAATTTAGATTTTATAAGGGCATAATTTAACAAACTTGTATTCTTTGATATTCAAGTCCAATATTTTTAAACAAACTTAGACCTCCAACTATATAATTAATGAAAAATTACATTTCCATTAATTTCTCATTTTTAATCCAAAAAAACATATAAATTCATTTAAGTATATTATGTATTTTATTTAAATTAATTTACATATAATTACAGGTTCTCATGTCTTCTTCACTAGCATTAATCATGTCTTATTTTTTTCAATGGTATTTGTTATGCATATCACTAAAAATAATTATCAAAAAATATTTATATATAAAATATTTAATAGACATATACATAAAAAGTTGATGTGTATGTGCACACGTGTGTGAATTAAAAATTTATATAAATATACGTATACATATATATAAATACAAATACACACAGATAT
Organism: Torreya grandis; assembly: GCA_037957365.1. Classification (NCBI taxonomy): domain Eukaryota; kingdom Viridiplantae; phylum Streptophyta; class Pinopsida; order Cupressales; family Taxaceae; genus Torreya; species Torreya grandis. The sequence goes on from JARHVA010000520.1 coordinate 1,136,243, forward strand.
ATAAAATATCATATCTATTTAAAACTTAAATTAAAAATAATAAATACATGGTAAATTAAATAAACTTTTTTGTAATAATTTTTTTTAAAAATTATTTAAACAAATTTTGTTTACATATTTATGAACTAAATCTAATAAAAAATAAATTGCACAAACAAAATTTAGCATATACTACAAAATGTGTTGTACACAAATTTTTATTTTGTATAAACAATATAATAAATTTAATTCATTTTCTAGATTATAAAAAATATTTATTTTTCAAACCTAAATCTTGAAAAACCCTTAATTAAAACTTAGATTTATAAAAAATTCTAGATAAAAATATTACAACTTAAGTTCAAATTAAAGTGATTTTTAGTTTTAGAAAGAAAATTCTTTCCCTGCATCGACCAAATTTGTTATAAATAACTAGCCCATGACCATTTCAAAGGGTTGGCTCTTGTTGATTCTAAGTGAGGACACATTGGACCAAACATTTTTATTGCTTTATAGTGTAATATCTCCATTATTTTGGTATTATTTTTATGCTGATGAAATTTATAACCGATTGGTGAATGTATACCCAAACATTATGCTATTGAAACAAAGATTATTATTAATCAAAGCTAAAAAAAAATATTTTTAGTTTCCTACACGTGGAAAATGATGGATGTGTTATTTCTCTTCTTAACTTCTTATTCTTTAGATACTTCATTGTTCTTGTTGGTGGTTGTGCATTCACTGGTCAGGGAAGGGATCAATTTTTTAAATTACATTTTTTTAAATGGCTCAGATTTAGGCACATTTCAAAAAAAAAAATCTTTCTTTTCCCCCTTTCTTTTGCTTTTTTATGAATCTAGTTAGGTTAGGGTTTGATTTAAACACAATCTAATTATCTAATTTTATCTTTATTTCTAAATTCAATTATTTTTATTAATACACTATTGAATAAATATGGATGTGGTAAATGTTTAAAATTAGTTTTATTCCTTTTATTCAAATCCAAAATGTGGATTTATTTAGGTAGATATGTGTGCATGTTTCATTGTTCTCCAAAATATGATAGAAACCTGCACACACAAGACAATGAAACTTGTATATCCCTCTTATTTTTCAAAGGCTAAAAGAAATTTTGTAATTTATAAAAACCAATAAAGGCCTCTTGTATGAAACAATTTATAATGAACCAACTAAGTGAGATATACTCTACCAAGAAATGGTAGATATAGTCCTTGGAGAGATCTTTGAATCTCTTTTTAGGAAAATAGCTATGAATTTCTTTGTGAAATATGCATATGATTCTAGAGAAAGGAAATGTTAGACATCATCTCTAACATCACCTCCAATTAAAAAATATAAATTTCAAATTCAATATATTTCTCATTTAATAATAATTAAATGAAACTAATTATTTTTATTTATTTCGACAACATATATGTATATCTATAAAAATAAATACACTAATTCAAAACATGTTTAACATTACTTGAGATTTTGCCCTTTTAAAATAAAAATACACTATATATACAATTTAGATTTTATAAGGGCATAATTTAACAAACTTGTATTCTTTGATATTCAAGTCCAATATTTTTAAACAAACTTAGACCTCCAACTATATAATTAATGAAAAATTACATTTCCATTAATTTCTCATTTTTAATCCAAAAAAACATATAAATTCATTTAAGTATATTATGTATTTTATTTAAATTAATTTACATATAATTACAGGTTCTCATGTCTTCTTCACTAGCATTAATCATGTCTTATTTTTTTCAATGGTATTTGTTATGCATATCACTAAAAATAATTATCAAAAAATATTTATATATAAAATATTTAATAGACATATACATAAAAAGTTGATGTGTATGTGCACACGTGTGTGAATTAAAAATTTATATAAATATACGTATACATATATATAAATACAAATACACACAGATATATAAAATATCATATCTATTTAAAACTTAAATTAAAAATAATAAATACATGGTAAATTAAATAAACTTTTTTGTAATAATTTTTTTTAAAAATTATTTAAACAAATTTTGTTTACATATTTATGAACTAAATCTAATAAAAAATAAATTGCACAAACAAAATTTAGCATATACTACAAAATGTGTTGTACACAAATTTTTATTTTGTATAAACAATATAATAAATTTAATTCATTTTCTAGATTATAAAAAATATTTATTTTTCAAACCTAAATCTTGAAAAACCCTTAATTAAAACTTAGATTTATAAAAAATTCTAGATAAAAATATTACAACTTAAGTTCAAATTAAAGTGATTTTTAGTTTTAGAAAGAAAATTCTTTCCCTGCATCGACCAAATTTGTTATAAATAACTAGCCCATGACCATTTCAAAGGGTTGGCTCTTGTTGATTCTAAGTGAGGACACATTGGACCAAACATTTTTATTGCTTTATAGTGTAATATCTCCATTATTTTGGTATTATTTTTATGCTGATGAAATTTATAACCGATTGGTGAATGTATACCCAAACATTATGCTATTGAAACAAAGATTATTATTAATCAAAGCTAAAAAAAAATATTTTTAGTTTCCTACACGTGGAAAATGATGGATGTGTTATTTCTCTTCTTAACTTCTTATTCTTTAGATACTTCATTGTTCTTGTTGGTGGTTGTGCATTCACTGGTCAGGGAAGGGATCAATTTTTTAAATTACATTTTTTTAAATGGCTCAGATTTAGGCACATTTCAAAAAAAAAAATCTTTCTTTTCCCCCTTTCTTTTGCTTTTTTATGAATCTAGTTAGGTTAGGGTTTGATTTAAACACAATCTAATTATCTAATTTTATCTTTATTTCTAAATTCAATTATTTTTATTAATACACTATTGAATAAATATGGATGTGGTAAATGTTTAAAATTAGTTTTATTCCTTTTATTCAAATCCAAAATGTGGATTTATTTAGGTAGATATGTGTGCATGTTTCATTGTTCTCCAAAATATGATAGAAACCTGCACACACAAGACAATGAAACTTGTATATCCCTCTTATTTTTCAAAGGCTAAAAGAAATTTTGTAATTTATAAAAACCAATAAAGGCCTCTTGTATGAAACAATTTATAATGAACCAACTAAGTGAGATATACTCTACCAAGAAATGGTAGATATAGTCCTTGGAGAGATCTTTGAATCTCTTTTTAGGAAAATAGCTATGAATTTCTTTGTGAAATATGCATATGATTCTAGAGAAAGGAAATGTTAGACATCATCTCTAACATCACCTCCAATTAAAAAATATAAATTTCAAATTCAATATATTTCTCATTTAATAATAATTAAATGAAACTAATTATTTTTATTTATTTCGACAACATATATGTATATCTATAAAAATAAATACACTAATTCAAAACATGTTTAACATTACTTGAGATTTTGCCCTTTTAAAATAAAAATACACTATATATACAATTTAGATTTTATAAGGGCATAATTTAACAAACTTGTATTCTTTGATATTCAAGTCCAATATTTTTAAACAAACTTAGACCTCCAACTATATAATTAATGAAAAATTACATTTCCATTAATTTCTCATTTTTAATCCAAAAAAACATATAAATTCATTTAAGTATATTATGTATTTTATTTAAATTAATTTACATATAATTACAGGTTCTCATGTCTTCTTCACTAGCATTAATCATGTCTTATTTTTTTCAATGGTATTTGTTATGCATATCACTAAAAATAATTATCAAAAAATATTTATATATAAAATATTTAATAGACATATACATAAAAAGTTGATGTGTATGTGCACACGTGTGTGAATTAAAAATTTATATAAATATACGTATACATATATATAAATACAAATACACACAGATATATAAAATATCATATCTATTTAAAACTTAAATTAAAAATAATAAATACATGGTAAATTAAATAAACTTTTTTGTAATAATTTTTTTTAAAAATTATTTAAACAAATTTTGTTTACATATTTATGAACTAAATCTAATAAAAAATAAATTGCACAAACAAAATTTAGCATATACTACAAAATGTGTTGTACACAAATTTTTATTTTGTATAAACAATATAATAAATTTAATTCATTTTCTAGATTATAAAAAATATTTATTTTTCAAACCTAAATCTTGAAAAACCCTTAATTAAAACTTAGATTTATAAAAAATTCTAGATAAAAATATTACAACTTAAGTTCAAATTAAAGTGATTTTTAGTTTTAGAAAGAAAATTCTTTCCCTGCATCGACCAAATTTGTTATAAATAACTAGCCCATGACCATTTCAAAGGGTTGGCTCTTGTTGATTCTAAGTGAGGACACATTGGACCAAACATTTTTATTGCTTTATAGTGTAATATCTCCATTATTTTGGTATTATTTTTATGCTGATGAAATTTATAACCGATTGGTGAATGTATACCCAAACATTATGCTATTGAAACAAAGATTATTATTAATCAAAGCTAAAAAAAAATATTTTTAGTTTCCTACACGTGGAAAATGATGGATGTGTTATTTCTCTTCTTAACTTCTTATTCTTTAGATACTTCATTGTTCTTGTTGGTGGTTGTGCATTCACTGGTCAGGGAAGGGATCAATTTTTTAAATTACATTTTTTTAAATGGCTCAGATTTAGGCACATTTCAAAAAAAAAAATCTTTCTTTTCCCCCTTTCTTTTGCTTTTTTATGAATCTAGTTAGGTTAGGGTTTGATTTAAACACAATCTAATTATCTAATTTTATCTTTATTTCTAAATTCAATTATTTTTATTAATACACTATTGAATAAATATGGATGTGGTAAATGTTTAAAATTAGTTTTATTCCTTTTATTCAAATCCAAAATGTGGATTTATTTAGGTAGATATGTGTGCATGTTTCATTGTTCTCCAAAATATGATAGAAACCTGCACACACAAGACAATGAAACTTGTATATCCCTCTTATTTTTCAAAGGCTAAAAGAAATTTTGTAATTTATAAAAACCAATAAAGGCCTCTTGTATGAAACAATTTATAATGAACCAACTAAGTGAGATCTACTCTACCAAGAAATGGTAGATATAGTCCTTGGAGAGATCTTTGAATCTCTTTTTAGGAAAATAGCTATGAATTTCTTTGTGAAATATGCATATGATTCTAGAGAAAGGAAATGTTAGACATCATCTCTAACATCACCTCCAATTAAAAAATATAAATTTCAAATTCAATATATTTCTCATTTAATAATAATTAAATGAAACTAATTATTTTTATTTATTTCGACAACATATATGTATATCTATAAAAATAAATACACTAATTCAAAACATGTTTAACATTACTTGAGATTTTGCCCTTTTAAAATAAAAATACACTATATATACAATTTAGATTTTATAAGGGCATAATTTAACAAACTTGTATTCTTTGATATTCAAGTCCAATATTTTTAAACAAACTTAGACCTCCAACTATATAATTAATGAAAAATTACATTTCCATTAATTTCTCATTTTTAATCCAAAAAAACATATAAATTCATTTAAGTATATTATGTATTTTATTTAAATTAATTTACATATAATTACAGGTTCTCATGTCTTCTTCACTAGCATTAATCATGTCTTATTTTTTTCAATGGTATTTGTTATGCATATCACTAAAAATAATTATCAAAAAATATTTATATATAAAATATTTAATAGACATATACATAAAAAGTTGATGTGTATGTGCACACGTGTGTGAATTAAAAATTTATATAAATATACGTATACATATATATAAATACAAATACACACAGATATATAAAATATCATATCTATTTAAAACTTAAATTAAAAATAATAAATACATGGTAAATTAAATAAACTTTTTTGTAATAATTTTTTTTAAAAATTATTTAAACAAATTTTGTTTACATATTTATGAACTAAATCTAATAAAAAATAAATTGCACAAACAAAATTTAGCATATACTACAAAATGTGTTGTACACAAATTTTTATTTTGTATAAACAATATAATAAATTTAATTCATTTTCTAGATTATAAAAAATATTTATTTTTCAAACCTAAATCTTGAAAAACCCTTAATTAAAACTTAGATTTATAAAAAATTCTAGATAAAAATATTACAACTTAAGTTCAAATTAAAGTGATTTTTAGTTTTAGAAAGAAAATTCTTTCCCTGCATCGACCAAATTTGTTATAAATAACTAGCCCATGACCATTTCAAAGGGTTGGCTCTTGTTGATTCTAAGTGAGGACACATTGGACCAAACATTTTTATTGCTTTATAGTGTAATATCTCCATTATTTTGGTATTATTTTTATGCTGATGAAATTTATAACCGATTGGTGAATGTATACCCAAACATTATGCTATTGAAACAAAGATTATTATTAATCAAAGCTAAAAAAAAATATTTTTAGTTTCCTACACGTGGAAAATGATGGATGTGTTATTTCTCTTCTTAACTTCTTATTCTTTAGATACTTCATTGTTCTTGTTGGTGGTTGTGCATTCACTGGTCAGGGAAGGGATCAATTTTTTAAATTACATTTTTTTAAATGGCTCAGATTTAGGCACATTTCAAAAAAAAAAATCTTTCTTTTCCCCCTTTCTTTTGCTTTTTTATGAATCTAGTTAGGTTAGGGTTTGATTTAAACACAATCTAATTATCTAATTTTATCTTTATTTCTAAATTCAATTATTTTTATTAATACACTATTGAATAAATATGGATGTGGTAAATGTTTAAAATTAGTTTTATTCCTTTTATTCAAATCCAAAATGTGGATTTATTTAGGTAGATATGTGTGCATGTTTCATTGTTCTCCAAAATATGATAGAAACCTGCACACACAAGACAATGAAACTTGTATATCCCTCTTATTTTTCAAAGGCTAAAAGAAATTTTGTAATTTATAAAAACCAATAAAGGCCTCTTGTATGAAACAATTTATAATGAACCAACTAAGTGAGATCTACTCTACCAAGAAATGGTAGATATAGTCCTTGGAGAGATCTTTGAATCTCTTTTTAGGAAAATAGCTATGAATTTCTTTGTGAAATATGCATATGATTCTAGAGAAAGGAAATGTTAGACATCATCTCTAACATCACCTCCAATTAAAAAATATAAATTTCAAATTCAATATATTTCTCATTTAATAATAATTAAATGAAACTAATTATTTTTATTTATTTCGACAACATATATGTATATCTATAAAAATAAATACACTAATTCAAAACATGTTTAACATTACTTGAGATTTTGCCCTTTTAAAATAAAAATACACTATATATACAATTTAGATTTTATAAGGGCATAATTTAACAAACTTGTATTCTTTGATATTCAAGTCCAATATTTTTAAACAAACTTAGACCTCCAACTATATAATTAATGAAAAATTACATTTCCATTAATTTCTCATTTTTAATCCAAAAAAACATATAAATTCATTTAAGTATATTATGTATTTTATTTAAATTAATTTACATATAATTACAGGTTCTCATGTCTTCTTCACTAGCATTAATCATGTCTTATTTTTTTCAATGGTATTTGTTATGCATATCACTAAAAATAATTATCAAAAAATATTTATATATAAAATATTTAATAGACATATACATAAAAAGTTGATGTGTATGTGCACACGTGTGTGAATTAAAAATTTATATAAATATACGTATACATATATATAAATACAAATACACACAGATATATAAAATATCATATCTATTTAAAACTTAAATTAAAAATAATAAATACATGGTAAATTAAATAAACTTTTTTGTAATAATTTTTTTTAAAAATTATTTAAACAAATTTTGTTTACATATTTATGAACTAAATCTAATAAAAAATAAATTGCACAAACAAAATTTAGCATATACTACAAAATGTGTTGTACACAAATTTTTATTTTGTATAAACAATATAATAAATTTAATTCATTTTCTAGATTATAAAAAATATTTATTTTTCAAACCTAAATCTTGAAAAACCCTTAATTAAAACTTAGATTTATAAAAAATTCTAGATAAAAAATATTATCTACTTGAAACTTAGAAAAAAAATTATAAATAAAAATAATATATTAGGATTTATAAATACAACATTAGTAGTTATATATATATATATATATGAAAATTACTAATATATATATATATATATATATATATATATATATATATATATATATATATATATATATATATAAACTCTAACATAATCAATTTAATTTATTTTCTAAATTATAAAAAATATTTATTTTTAAAACTTAAATATTTAACAAATTTTAAAACACAAACGATTAAAAATACTTTTCAAAATGAACTAAATATATATTAAATCAAGTGTACATATCAAGACAAACTAAATATATTATATCTTCAATTTATTAGATTCAACATCTTCATTTACTGCAAAAGAAAACACACCACTCATAATAACTTTATTTTTTTCTTTTTTCTTTTATTTTTTTCTTATTCTCTTTTTATTTTTTTAAACACAATTTTTTTAAAAGAATATTTTCACTTTCATCTATTATTCTTTTCACTTCCCATATTCTCCTCAAAAAAACAATTAAAAACAATTACAATTAAAAACAATAACTAGCTTTTACATATTATTCAGAATTGGGATTCTAATTGTATTTTATTTTATTTGGTAGTGATTTTATTTATTTTTTACTGTTCAATAATTATTTAATGATTTTTATTAACTTTTTTAAAATTATTTTATTATTTTTCTAATTGGTAATGTTTTATATTAAATAATTATTTTTATTTTATTTTATAAATAAAAAATAATTTTATATATTTATTATTAATTTTTTTTAGATAAATATTGGAGTTGGTGGGATATCTTCCTTTATTAATAAAATAGATTACACAAAAGGATCAAGCAAAATTGTCATGGTCAAATAAGAACCAATTATAATAGACAGCAAAAAAATATAAATAAATTAAAATGTAATTTTCAAACATCCAAATACCAACAACAATTATAAAACCTTTAGTTAACACGAAAATAATCTAAAAAATTGATTGTCTTACCTTTTTACTTTTTTTTTCCCTTTAACATATAAACTTTTTAAATGAAAAAATATTTAAATTTAAAACTTAATAATTAAATTATGTTGAGTTGGTGATGCATGGGTTGGTAGGTGACACACCTTAATTCCTTAAGGTGAAACAACGAGGTCTCCTTTCCCCTTCAAATTAAATAGAGGCATTTAATTTCTTAAAAACTTCCAATTTAAGGAACAAAATTTTATGTCAAATTAAGTAATAAAGATTTGAGCTTCCGCATGTAAATATATATTTTTATGAATTTTTCAAATATGCATATATTTTTTAAATTTTAATAATATTTATTATTTTATTTATATTTTTTATTAATTAAAGTTTATTATAGAAACACATTATTTTTTTGGACACCGGGAAACATATGAAAATATGTTCAAAGTTTTTTATTTGTTTAATTTGGTAGGTTTCAATGTCTTTGTTTTATTGATGAAAAACATTCAATTTTTTATAGAGAAGAATATTACAATGATAATTTATATATATTTAAATTGATAAGGTTAAATAATTAAAATATATATATATATATATATATATGTGCTTTGAATACACATTTCCAAAATTTCTCAAGAAAATATGAATTTTTGATAAAGTTATGCTAGTGGTAAAACCCCTGTTTTAGAAATTTATAGAAGAAAAAAACATCATTTTAAAAAAAATTAAAAAGTAAATAGTTTTTTTTTTTTTAAATTAAAAATTATACATATAAGTTACATTTAAAATGAAACATTTTATTAGTTTACGTCATTTCTAAATATTGCATAATATAGTGACAATCATTTATAGATTTTGAGAAATATTTGAAATTTTATATTTTGATATATTCAATATAACAAAAATTAAAATACTATTATACTTCACCTTATATTTTTTCAACCTTTTTCTATTATTCAATTTTTTATTTATTCAAATATATCTAATTTGTTAGGCCTTATACTAAACATTAATAGACAAAATTTTATCAAATACACTTACATCAAGTAAATGTACACTTTCCTATTTACCACATTTACCTCTTTTATTTTCACCTACTTTCTCTATTTGATCATCTCATACAAGATTTAGTATTGAAGTGATCATCTCAAGCAAGTTTTAGTATTTAAGTAATCATTTCATGCAAGTTCTAAGTTTTAGTATAGAATTATAGAGCATCTAAACCAATGTATTATAATTGAACACATGTCAATTATAGTTGAACATGAATAAAGATATTTATTTAATTATGGTATTAAATTTAATTAAGATTTTTTTTAATATTATTAATTACATTAGATCTTTGATTTTTAATTTTTTGATTGAATTTTTAAAAAAATAGTCTAATATACAAGTGGATCAAAATAATTGAATTTTAATGAATAAATTATTAATATTTTTGTTCTAGATTCAAATTACCATTTAAATTTATAAACTTTTAAAAAATTAAACATTTTTAAATATTTCATATAATTATCTCATAGATTAAATTATCTTCCAAATCTAAATTTAAAAAATATCATTTAAAAAAAATTATAATATATAAGATCTCATAATATTATCTATCTAGATAAATCATTTAATAAAAATTAGACAAATATTAATAATTGATTTATTAACTTAATTTTGAAAGAGATAGAATTCAAATGGATCAAAATTTGATTCAAATGTAAACTTATTTATGTTCCCAAATAACCTATTAAATTTTTTATTATCAAATTAAAAAATTTATAAATTTAAAAGATTTAAACATTTTTATATCTCATATCATTATCTACCAAATCTAAATTTATTAACTTGAAACATTCCAAAAAAATATAGTACATAAAAATTTTCATGTATTATTATCTACAAAGATAGATCATATAATTAAAATTATAAAAATATAAATGAAAAAAGTATACACATATACAGATCATATTAAAAAATAAATGTATCAAAAATAAATGTACATGTCTATCAAACAAAAATAATTCTAATTCATATATATACATACATACATTCATACATACATAAAAAAAAAAATCAAAAGAAAAAGGTTAGTAACTTTTTTTCCAAATTGTGGTAAAAAGATACATCCAATAAGATAGAGCCCAAAAGTGGCATCTCGAAACAACAACAAGGAAAAGTATACCTTGACACAAGAACCCCTACGGGGAGGAAACCAACAAATATGTATCAGACAAGACACATAGAGAGGTCGAAATCACTAGCCTATGTATAAATATAGACCAAGTGTTAATGGGAGATATATCCCATATAATATTCTATCCTTCCCTTTTTGCCTTTCTTCTTTTAACCTCTTGTCATGGCCCTGGGAAAGGCTCCACTATGACTATTTGTAGTTTTGTAGACTGAATATCTAGGGCTTATGTGATATCTTATGCTCCTTATCAGAGTCTGAACTTTCATACTCATGTGCTCTTTTCATCCATCCTTACGATGACTCATTCATATCTATCTTCATAGATGGATTTATATCTTCTCCTTTCCCAATCTCAGAATGGACAAAAGCCTTAGCATGGGATTCAATATATGTATGTGTAATCCTTTTCTTTTTCTGATGCATTTTGACTTTCTTCATCTTCTCTATCTAAATCCTCTAGCCTTGGATATTTCCATCTTTTAGAAGTTGTTTTCATGCCTTTTTTCTTATGAGGATGGGCTCATGCCTAGGGGATTTTAGCATGAATGTGTCCAATAATTTACAGTTTCTACATTAAAAATATGTGTTATCATAATCCACCATCTGAATGTGATGAAATTTTCCACATTTTAGAATGATTTTATCTGGTAGCCCTTGGCTGAGATCAATTTCAACACATATTAGGGAGTATGTATATAACTTAGAAAAAAATCTCTCTATATCACTTTTAATATATGTGCCCAATGAGTTACCTATCTCTGGAAAAGTGCAAGTGAAGTGTAGAGGTAAATTGAGAAGCCTCACCCAGATAAGCACTTTGGTGATAGAGTGAGTTGTAAGATCAAGATATGGGGTCCAAGGAGAGATGTAGAGCCCCACATTTCCCCAAAACCATGGACTCTATCCAAGGTATCTTTGATAGTTTACCATTTTTGCAAAATATACTGTGAAAAATCCTTTGGATGATAACATGATCTCACATTGATTAATTTAAGAGGTATGTACCCATTGGTATAGTGCTATTGTGGATGTCTAGAAACTATTGAATCAAAAAATGATTGCTTGTTTTTCTAAGGCTTCTTTATATTCAAATACCCTTTTAGCTATGATACCCATCATCTCTACCTATTTAGTATGATCCACAACAAAATATTCTGGAGTGGAAGAGGACATCCTATCCATAGGTATGCTAGTTATTTTTTTTAGCACTTCCTTGAAAGAAGGTTTTGATGTTGATGGATTCCTTGGATCAACTCCTCCATCTTGTAGTCTAAGCATCAAACTGATAGTGGAATCCTTCCTAATTTTTTAATACGTAAGATGTTTTTGTTCTTCTAGTTGTCTTCCCTTGAAAATAAGGCATTGCTTATCCTTTGGAATCCCTTGTGCTTGATCTAACTTCCATTTTAGATCAATAACATGGTCAATTTTTGAGCCAAAGACAAATTATTTTTCTAGAAAGAGTTTTGACCATAAGTTGTATCTCTATCATCTGGATAATAGTTTGCTTATTTATTGTGAATTTATTATACAAATTTCTATCCATCCTATAGACAATTGTAGGTCCCTTGATTTTCCCCAAACTTGTTGTGCTATAAACCATATTTCATATATGCATTTTGTTAAAGATTTGGTTTGCATCCTCTACTTCTCTAGTTTTTTAATAGTAAATCCAAAAGGAAGCATATCTCTATTTCATTTTGTCAAACATGTATCATGCGTCCTCCTATTTATAGTGGGTGGATGCATTTTCACAAAGAGGGGCCTTGGGTATAGGAGGGAGGATGGGTTTTTTATTCCAACAAAATTTATATTCCCTATAAACAACTTGGATCTATTTTATGGTTTTATCATATGGATCAGCTAAAAAAGGTGCCATACCCTTTGTCCATGCCTTATATAATGGTAGATGCTCAACTTGAGAAATGTCCACTTGTTTGTTTCCCTTAAACAACATACCTATCAAAACATGCATCGTTGGTGCTCCATACATCAAGACCACTATTTTCTCCTTTCCTCCCTCTATAAGTCTATCTTCACCATACTCTTGTGCTGGGTACCTTTGACTCCATCTGCTTCCCATTCTTGTTGGTTTCTATTAGTCGATCCCCAAAAGGACCTACCAACTACCCATGCCATAAATACATACATATCTATACACACACATATATACATATAAATATAAATATACATATACATATGTATATATGTGTCAAAAATATACATATGAATATGTTAAAAATAAATATACATATATGTGTATATAAAAAGAATGTAATATATGTAAAAAGAATCTATAATCTCCATGATGTAATATGGTGACTATCAGAGCCTTGATTATGGTCATGTCCTAGTAAAAATATACTAAATTAATTAAGTCAAAATAAATATATATGTTTAAATATCCTTTGAGTAAATTATTAAGTTTAAAATATATATCATAATTAATCCTATATGCATACCTCATTTACCATCATTTCCATGCTCAGGATCATGAGGATGATTTTCACTATGTGCTAACCTATGACCATTGGATCTTTGTAAAACAAAAAAAAAACAAAGTATAATCATATGTTAAAAATAATTATGTACACACAAATGCACACATTTATATTAGTTAAATTATTTTAATCAATTTATAATTTTAGAACTATATAAAATAAGAATATATACCTATATAAAAAATGAATCAAGCTCACCCTAGACATGTTAGAAGATGTCGTGGAAAACATACAAAGTAACATACACATTATCAAAAATTAATGATGTGTCAATTGACCTGAAACAAAAAATTTAGATATCATCCTGTAGAAATAAAGATTATGTCTCAGGGTTTTGAATAGTCTTAGAATTAGGTAATTGGGTTCTCCCAATGTTTGGAAAGGTGAAATGAGTGGGTTTTGTTGGATGTTGAACTATAAATTAGAATAACATTTCCTAAACATTTTAATTTATAATAATTAGTTAATTTAAAATTTTACTAAATGAAAATTTCAAAGATTAAGTTACATAAAAAATAGAAACAAATTAAATTAATTTTAAATTGTATATACCATAGAAGAAGAGCAAACATCAAGTGCATTAGGAGCACCATGATCCAATCTTTCTCCAAACACTAGAACAATTTGTTCTAGATGGATAAATTCTCCAAAATCGATAGATGATTTGGTACTACATGCAAATCTATCCTCCAAATGTTTAATAACACCAAATATAGGGATATGATAATCCTTACTAATAATATCATATAAGTAGAAGAAGTATGATTTCATAATCTTAGTAAACTTATGTAATTGAGTGTCATATATAACAACATCCATGTATGTTTTGGACATTTAATGTGCTCAAGTATAAAGGTGGTGGTGCAATGCACTAGTAATCATTTCAACATGTGGGTCACATCTCAAAATAAATTATATACTTGATCAAATAATACCAATAGGATGTGCTGTATGATGTTGGTGACACCCTCTATTCCCCCTATTGGGCATTATGAATCAATGACATTGTTTTATCATAGAACCCTATAATAAAGGGTTGTGGCCTTTGAACCATTTGTCTAGGGTTCATTTCCATGACTTCTTACTTGGGGCAATACTCATCCTTGTCTCTATGTCTACCCCACCTCTACCCATAATAGTTGGGTAAATCTATATAGTTAACATCAATGCCTACGTGAACCTTGGTGTATAATATGGAAATACATTAAAGGGACATCAAATAATTATTTGGAAACAACCCTTGGGAAAAACAATCCCAAGGTAAATGAGAGAAGTATAAATATTACATGTGCATTTGGTTTTATAGTAACACATGACCCTTTTTTCTCCTACATAACTAGGAAAACTTGACCTCTTAATAGCGTCTTAATCTAAGAGCTTTTCTTGTACCTCCTTACACCATGTTATCCCACTTAAAATTTATTTCAACCGTTTCATAAATATATGTAAAGTTTCACAATCAAATGGGTTGATTTTTTTTAGGTTTGTTTATATATTTTAAGGTCAACCAATATATTCTCACAATGTTGTTTGTATTGTCCCATTGTTGCAAGTTGTTTTTAAATGCTTTTTATTTTGATGATTTTAATATTGGTTCTATGATGGGGGTTGAAATAATGGTTTGATGCCATGATCATATTTTTAAAATAAATATAAAAACCCTTAAATGAATTTAAACTACATTTAAAAAAATGAAAATCCCCCTTACCTATTTTTTCCTAATTTTAATTAAAAATAAATAAAAATACCCCCCATTTCTATATTTTATATAGATAAAATTAAAAAATGTGGGGGTGAGAAGAGGGGAAGGTGGTGTGGGGCCACATACCTAGAAGCAAATGTGTGCCAAAGGGGTTGAAGGTGTTCTAGGTGAAACCAAGCATTTAGGGATAATCGACTTTAGATAAAACAACCATATGAGGATCCAAAAGTGGCACTATTCATAATGCCACCAATTTATATAAGGGGTTTCTACCTATGCCCCTTTAGAATGAAACCCTTTTACCCAAATGGGGTTTAGGGTGAACCTATTTTTTTTATTTATGCTAGTGTTTAGGGAAAAATATTTTTAGGTGAAACTCATAAAAATGGCCAACACAAAAAAATAAATTTTTAACTTTTGGTCACCAAGTGGGACACATTTATTTGCTTCTACCCTCTACCCTTGATTGATTTAATTTAATGTTTATGCAGACACACATTAAAGTGGGGTATTATGTAGATACCTAATTTTGGTACTAGACTTGTAATTGTAACCAAGATATTTCTTAAGGAATGGTAATTTTTTAGAAGTGTTTAATTATAGGAGAATATTTTTATATTGAAATCTATGAAACATAAGTATGGTGAGAAAATTTTAAGGAAAAAAATCTAATGTACTACTAAAATATGTATATTTTAGCATATTTCACAATTTTATGGATATTTTATAGAAATATTTGGTGAATAGTTTTTCAAAAAAAAATCATTCATGAATCTAAAATTTATAAAATTTGTCAATAAATAGCCAATTGGAAAAATATCTTGATTACAATGTCATTATTGTCTTTCTATGCATATGGATCATTGGTTTAAATTGGGATTTTATTATCACATTTTATTTTATGTTGGGTCTGACATAATCTTTCATTATCATCATCAGGGTTCATTTTAAGAGCCCATGTTGAAAACCCCCTTAGGTTTGTTTAGGTGAATCAGATTCATAGCCTTGGTGAATCTGAGTTTATTCAAGGAAAAAAATACCTTGTTAAGTTTTTCCATACAAACTCCCATCAATAAGCTTAACTCAAACCTAGTGCCATTGCCCATTAACATGGCACTGGACAGTAACATTATGCCTGGTGACAACATGCTCTTACCTAAAACCATACTGTCAAGTGACAATGTGGTACCACCCGGTGATATGCTACTATGTGGTACATGTTGTGACCCATCACCATGTTGTTACTCTCCACCATACTATTGGGTGATAGCAATTTGTTATCGATCATCATTATTTTGTTGGGTGGTAGCATACCATTTGGTGACATTATATTTTTGCCCATCTACATGGTGTTAGGTTGTTGCATCAAGTAGCATGTTACTATCACTTGGAAGCATATTGTTATCACTTGATTGTATGATGTTGAGCAACATCATGCTATCACCCCACACCATGGCTCTACTATCAAGTAGTAGCATGCCAAAACATGATGGGTTTTCACTAGTCACATGAATCAATTGCCTCTATTGTCCTAGTTCTAACTTATAAATACCCCCCATGGCCCTCATTTTCACACTTTATTCTTAGGTTTTTCTTGTCTAGCTCTATTCTTCAAACTTTGAAAACCATCAAATCTTAATCAAAATCAAAATGGTTTCAGAGTCTAGAGAAGCAGATACAATCCATAATAACATTTTAAAAAATTTATTGTGTCCATACTTCCTCAAGTTGGTGAAGAAACCTAAAGTATATGTCAAACTCTGAGGCTTGGTGGACATACCTCAATATAACACCATGACCAATAATAACTTGCTCCAATCTCTAATTTATTATTATAACCATATTGAGACCTGATTTTATGTGTGGTTTAACACTATTGATTCCATTTGCACCTCTCCCTTACATATCCAAAATTTAATGTCTTTCACATTACAATGCAGACCCTATTAATAATAATATTTAATGAATACAAAAAGTATTTAGAGTCTATTTACAATTTGGCCATAAACCCAGTTGGTAAGTGCTAAATTTATTATTGATATTCACATTTTTAAAATAATTCTTGAAATGCTATTATTACTTAGTTTCATGTCCTAATTGTATATTTTTTTATTTCATTATAGATAGTCAGCTCAAAAGGGAAATACAAGTGGAAAAATATCCAATCCATTTCTTAAAGCCATTGTGCATTTCTTCCAAGCTAGAATTATTTTATAGGGAAGACTAATGGCCATTCCCTTATGGGCTATTTACTACATTCTTTGTTCTTTGTCAGGGGTGAAATATGACTGGTGCATGTTTATATCAAGCAAGATTAGGGATGAGTTGAATCATGATTTTTCAAAGGATAATTCCACCATTTCTTCCTCCAATTATATTCTGAATTTGTGTTATGAGGCCTTAAATGATATAAAAAATAATAATTCTCACTACCCTTCATACAAAAATGACAGCTAATTATTTATCCATCAAGGAATAGAAGATAAATTTAGATTTCAAAATAATCAGATCTATTTCTTTATACTTATTTGTTAGGTATGTGGAGCTAAAAGCTTCACCATGGAGCATAGACAAACAGGTTCGGGTCTACACAGACGCCGGCGTCGGTCAGGAGCGACCGACGTCGGTCAGTTGCAGTTCAGAGGCGCCGACGTCGGCAGTATGGTCGGCCGGCGACGGTCACAGGCGAACAGACAGGAACCGACGTCGGTTACCTACGTGTCCAGAGAGCTATTTCCGAGGACAGAAGCGAGTGTTTGCATGATGAGTTTGAGTTGTAGACTCATGCTCGCGTCTCTATTGTTAGCAATGTTATTTTTAGAGCCCTTGTTGAAGAGGCTTAACTGTTTGTTGTAAGAGCATGCTCAAGTCTCCTATTTCTATATGTAGGAGAGATCTTCTAAGCTATTGCAAGATGATGAAGTGTATGAGAGTGTAATTGAGTACAAAGTAGAACATTGTGAATGTTTGAAGGACTGTACTTCAGAGAAAGCTCTTGAGGAATAGAGATCTAGTGAGAGATCTTGTGTGCATCTGAGAGAGGTGTGGAAGAACAAAGTTCTTCATTTGTATTCCTATTGTAAAGAGTTTTTAATACAAGTTTTCAAGGTGTTTTCTTGTATATCTTGTTTTGTGCTATTTATCATTTCAGTTACTTATCTATCTGATTTATTTCCGCATTGATTGCTTTCATAAGTGTAATCCATTGTTGGTTGATCCCCAACAAGTGGTATCAGAGCTCAGGTTCACTAACAGGTGGTTCAGATCTGTGTACTGTGTTCGGATTATAGGTTGCTCACAGGGATTTCTGTTTGAGTGGGAGAAGCAATGGCAGAGGAAAGTAAGTTGAGAATGGAAAAGTTTAATGGCAAGAACTATCAGCACTGGAGAATGCAGATAGAGGACTATCTGTATCAGAAGGATCTTTACTTACCGTTAGGTGGGATAGCAAAGAAGCCCAAGGACATGGAGGATGAAGAATGGGAAGTTCTTGACAGAAAGGCTCTTGGTTCTATAAGACTGAGTCTGGCCTCCACTGTGATATCCAACTTGTCACAAGCAAAAACTACGGTAGAGTTAATGACCACGTTAGCAAATTTATATGAAAAACCCTCAGCTTCAAACAAGGTATATTTGATGAAGCAATTGTTTAATTTGCATATGCAAGAAGGTGGATCTGTTTCTAATCACCTGAATGATTTCCATGGTATTGTTAATCAGTTAAGTTCTGTTAATATTTCATTTGAAGATGAAATAAAGGCTCTTTTAATTTTGTGTTCTTTGCCTGAAAGCTGGCATGGCTTGGTAATGGCAGTTTCTAATACTGCTTCTGCTTCGAATATTTTAAAAGTAGAGGATGTGGTTAGTGTTATTTTGAATGAGGAAATACGCAGGAAAAGCACAGAAGAGACTTCTGGGACATCCGGGAACGCTTTAAATTTCGAGAGCAGAGGAAGGCAAAAAGAAAGGAGCAAGAGGAGATCAAGATCTAAGTCTAAGGGAAGAGGCAGATCCAAATCCAGGAATGGCAGAAGGCCACAATGCTGGAACTGTGGAAAGTTGGGGCACATAAGCAGAGATTGCTGGTCAAAGCCTAAGGAGGATAATCAGCACGAAGGAAAGGAAGAGACAAAGGTTGCAGGTATTGCACAGGATGCTCTTATTTTCTCTTTGCATAATAACATAGAATCTTGGGTTTTAGATTCTGGTGCGTCTTTCCATGCTACCCCTAACAGAGAATATTTCAGTGACTATGTCCATGGAGATTTTGGAATAGTATACTTGGGGGATGATGAGCCTTGCAAGATTATTGGCAAAGGTAAAGTGCAGCTAAAGATGCAGAATGGCAACACATGGGTGTTGAGGGATGTGATGCATGTTCCTAGTTTAAAGAGAAATCTGATTTCTGCAGGTAAGCTTGGTGATGAGGGTTGTATAGTAACTCTCACAGCAGATTCTTGGAAAGTGACCAAGGGTGCACTTGTTATGGCCAGAGGTAAGAGAGAAGGTACTCTCTATTTGTGTAATTGTATTACTAACAAATCTCCTTCAGTTTTATCTACTTCAGATGTGGATGCTAAATTGTGGCACTCAAGGCTTGGCCACATGAGTGAGAAGGGGATGTCTATCCTTAAGTCTAAAGGTATGCTTTCAGATTTGAAAAGTATGGATCTAGAATTTTGTGAGCATTGTGTGTTTGGAAAACAGAAAAGGGTTAGTTTTCTAAAGACTGGGTCTACTAAGAAAAGACAGAAGTTGCAGCTTGTTCACACAGACGTGTGGGGACCGGCTCATGTAGCCTCTATTGGCGGATCACAGTACTATGTTACATTCATAGATGACGCCACAAGAAAGGTATGGATCTACTGTATTAAAAAGAAATCTGATGTTTTTGATACTTTTAAGATATGGAAAGCCATGGTTGAGAATGAAACAGGCAAAAGAGTAAAGTGCTTGAGATCCGATAATGGTGGTGAGTTCTGCAGTCTTAAGTTCAAATTGTATTGTTATATGAATGGGATCCGTAGGCAAAGGACGGTTCCAAGGACACCTCAGCAGAATGGTATTGCTGAAAGGATGAACAGGACTATTATGGAGCGTGCAAGATGTATGAGATTGCATGCAGGGTTGCCCTTAGAGTTTTGGGCAGAAGCAGTTGACACCGCAGTGTACCTGATCAACAGAGGACCCTCTACAGCTCTGGATGGTGGAATTCCAGAAGAGGCATGGACAGGTAAAAAGGTTGATCTTTCATATCTCAAAGTTTTTGGTTGTGAAGCCTTTGTGCACATAGATAAGGAAAATAGAAAGAAGCTAGATGCTAAGTCTATGAGGTGCACGTTTATAGGCTATGGCTCAGATGACTTTGGTTTCAGATTTTGGAATCTAGGAACTAACAAGGTAATCAGGAGCCGTGATGTTGTTTTCAACGAAAGGGTGATGTACAGTGATCAGACAAGGAAGCTAGATCAAGTTGGGCAGAGCAATAATGAGTTGGACGAAGTTATGGTCCAAAATGAGCTCGCGGGAAAAAGAAATAATCACTTACAGGAAAACACAGAGACCGACGTCGGCAGGTTTGGCACCGGCGTCGGCAATACAGAAACCGATGTCGGTCATACAGAGATCGACGTCGGCAGATCAGGCACCGGCGTCGGCCAGGAGGAACCGGCGTCGGCCAATAACAGGTCTACAGGTGGCCGAGGTCGGTCACTGTCAGAAAATTTGGATGGACAGATTGTTGAAAACGAGTCCAAGACACCAATCAGGAGGTCTGAAAGAGTAAGTAAGCCTCCAATTAGATACTCTCCTTTATATTATTTATTGCTAACCGATGGTGGAGAACCAGAAAGTTTTGAAGAAGCTTTACAGGTGGAGTCCAGGAGTAAGTGGGAGCATGGCATGACTGAGGAGATGGAGTCCTTAAGAGAGAACCAAACATGGGATTTGGTTGAATTGCCAGCTGGTAAGAGAACACTGAAGAACAGGTGGACTTACAGGTTGAAGGAAGGTGAAGATGGTCAGATAAGATACAAGGCCAGATTGGTTGTAAAAGGGTTTGCACAAAAGCCAGGTATTGACTTTGGCGAAATTTTTTCTCCAGTTGTTAAGATGACTTCTATAAGGGTTGTACTATCTTTGGTTGCTTTTGAGGATTTGCATCTCGAGCAGCTAGATGTTAAAACAGCATTTCTTCATGGAGATTTAGATGAGGAAATTTACATGGAACAGCCAGAAGGTTTCGAGGTCAAGGGTAAGGAGAAACTAGTGTGCAGGTTAAAGAAAAGCTTGTATGGCCTCAAGCAAGCTCCAAGGCAATGGTACTTGAAATTTGACAGGTTTATGACTGAGCATGGTTTCAGTAGGTGTCAATCAGACCATTGTGTATACTTTAAGAGATTTGATAACAGTAGATACATTATTCTATTGTTGTATGTAGATGACATGCTGGTTGCAGGGTCTCACATGCAGGACATCTCAGAGCTTAAGGAGAAGTTAGCTCAAACGTTTGCCATGAAGGATTTGGGAGCAGCTAAGAAAATCCTCGGCATGAGAATTAAGAGAGACAGAGAAAATCACAGGTTGATATTGTCTCAAGAAGATTATGTGGACAAGGTGTTGAAACGGTTCAACATGCAGGATGCGAAACCGGTAAGCACACCTTTGGCAGGACATTTCAAGTTAAGCAAAGAACAATGTCCCAATTCACATGATGAGGTAGAGTACATGAACAAGGTTCCATATTCTTCCGCAGTAGGAAGTTTGATGTATGCAATGGTGTGTACTAGACCAGATATTGCCCAAGCAGTGGGAGTAGTAAGCAGGTATATGGCCAATCCAGGAAAGGAACATTGGAAAGCAGTACAATGGATCCTTAGATATCTGAGAGGAACCAGCAGCAGACACTTATGCTATGGAGGTTCAGATACATCCCTACATGGCTATGTAGATTCAGATATGGCAGGGGATTTGGATGGCAGAAGGAGCACTACAGGTTATGTTTTTACTGTAGGTGGAACGGCAGTTAGTTGGATTTCTAAGTTGCAGAAGGTTGTAGCCTTATCAACTACAGAAGCAGAATATATTGCAGCTACAGAAGCTAGCAAGGAAATGATATGGATGACACGGTTCATGGAAGAGCTTGGAAGGGAGCATGGGAGTTGCAGATTGCAAGTGACAGTCAAAGTGCAATCCATTTGGCTAAGAACTCAGCTTTCCATTCTAGAACCAAACACATACAGCTAAGGTACCACTTCATACGGCAGGTATTGGAAGATGGTGAGTTGAAGCTGGAGAAGATCCATACAGACATGAATCCTGCGGATATGCTAACAAAGCCGGTTACTAAGGAGAAGTTGAATCTTCATTCAACTTCTGTTGGTCTTCACGATTGAGTTGAAGATGGAGGAGCTAGAAGATCTTGCTGTACAGGTATTGGTGCAGCTGGTTTATCTCCAAGTGGGAGATTGTTAGGTATGTGGAGCTAAAAGCTTCACCATGGAGCATAGACAAACAGGTTCGGGTCTACACAGACGCCGGCGTCGGTCAGGAGCGACCGACGTCGGTCAGTTGCAGTTCAGAGGCGCTGACGTCGGCAGTATGGTCGGCCGGCGACGGTCACAGGCGAACAGACAGGAACCGACGTCGGTTACCTGCGTGTCCAGAGAGCTATTTCTGAGGACAGAAGCGAGTGTTTGCATGATGAGTTTGAGTTGTAGACTCATGCTCGCGTCTCTATTGTTAGCAATGTTATTTTTAGAGCCCTTGTTGAAGAGGCTTAACTGTTTGTTGTAAGAGCATGCTCAAGTCTCCTATTTCTATATGTAGGAGAGATCTTCTAAGCTATTGCAAGATGATGAAGTGTATGAGAGTGTAATTGAGTACGAAGTAGAACATTGTGAATGTTTGAAGGACTGTACTTCAGAGAAAGCTCTTGAGGAATAGAGATCTAGTGAGAGATCTTGTGTGCATCTGAGAGAGGTGTGGAAGAACAAAGTTCTTCATTTGTATTCCTATTGTAAAGAGTTTTTAATACAAGTTTTCAGGGTGTTTTCTTGTATATCTTGTTCTGTGCTATTTATCATTTCAGTTACTTATCTATCTGATTTATTTCCGCATTGATTGCTTTCATAAGTGTAATCCATTGTTGGTTGATCCCCAACATTATTTAAATTGTAACATTTATTATCTTGTTATAGATAATAATGCACATATATGGCACAAAAAAATAGGAAACATCAAAAGGTTGACATGCACCTGAGGGCTCTAGCGATATCGAGTATACAGAGTCTTCATTTAATTCATATTGAATTTCTAAATGCCTAAGGCTTGATTTTATATCATCTCCACGTGTAGGTTATACTCCCAAAATTCCATGATTATTTATTTCTTGTATTATTTAATGGAAAAATTATTTTTCATATTATTTTATTAATTTATTTATTTTTTGTAGTGGACTCTCGAACCGTTTCCATTGAGGATTCCTCCCAATGATTTCATTCACTTTTTTCCACCTTTCATCTTTTTTTTTGAATTGAAGTTCATACAATTGGATAATTTAATATTTTTACAGTTAAAACGACCACTATCACTCTTACTAGGATAAATAGAATGGAAGAGGCAATCCCCTTGACTACACGTAATAACTATTTCATTTTGAATTTGCATTAATTTATCTTTTTGAATTTATCATTTTTTATTTATTATTTGTTTTATAGGTAACCCTACATCTATGAGGAGAAGTATGCCACCACTCCCACCACCCATCCAGACTCAGGGAAGAGGGAATAATATCTTTCTCCTTACATATAGTAGAGGAACCCTAAAAATTTTAGGGTCTAAATTCCCAAATTTCTCTGTTGGTGGTGTTTCTAGTGCACAGGGACTTACATGTTTCCAACATATTGATCTTGATGAAGAATATATTAAGATTGAAAGTAGGGCCCTAGATGGTGGTGAATTCAATCCACGTGATTTTATTTAAGTTTTTAATGTGCCTATAGTAGAAGTGCCTTCTACCTCTTCCCTATCCACCCTACTCACCACTAATAATTTGAACTTGTATAATGATTTCATAAATAATTTTCCATTGGATAATTTAGTTTTAGAAAATCTACCTACTAATCTGAAGGAGGGTGTTATTGATGAATTTAATTATTTAAAACAATAGGGGATAATGAAAAAATCATTGGTCAAATAAATCAATGCCCATTTTCACAATCACTCCCAAAGAGTTAATTTATTTTCGTTTATTCAAAATGAACCCTAAAAAATTGACACTTTATTCAATCAAGCTCAATCCAGGTTAAATCCTGTTAATAATATTTGTAATCATAATATTTTAGGAATTATAATAAATAGGTTAGAAAATTTAAATGGAAAATCATAGGCATATTTCAATAAATGGGATAGAGATATAAACCTTGTTACCATTACCCAAACAAAGAAGAAAAAATCTTTGGTAAGTTTACATTATTTATAACATGTATTCTTGTTATTATAATTTTTATGTACTTGAGTCTTATATATTCTTTGTTAATTATAGGAAAAACATTGAAATTTGAATAAAGAATCACAATTTATTAATGTCCACTTGAAATATGCCCATAAAAGTATAACCTCAATAATTGCAGTCAAGGAAAAGCTTGTTCTATTAAATAAACAAAACAACACTTTGAAGAAAATTATTAAAGAGCATGAGATGGATCCAAACATTTTATTGAAGCTAAAAATAGATATAGATCCAAGTATTCTTTCAATTGGTGATGTAATAAATGAGGAGAGAGAAAATATTATAAATATCAATTCTACTATAGAGGATATTCTTAAGGAAGGAGTTATTAGGGAGGGCACACTGGTAGGTCAGGAGAGTGGGGTTTCCTTGGAGGGCAGTGGCATGTAGCAAGTAGGTAGAGAGGATGTTGTAGGAAGATGTTAGTTTTTAAAAAAAAAATTATAATGGTCAAAATTTCTAATTTATATTCAAGACAGTTTATTATTTTTAAAAACACTTGTTTTATTCAATATTATACATGTCAATGCCAAATGATGCATGTTGCAATTTATGTTTGAAACACTCTTGGTTTGTAATTTTATGATTTTAAGTGTGGTGTGATTCAACTTAGTTAGCCTTAAACATTCAATGGTTATACTCTTATAGTAGTTTTACTATTTGAAAAAGTCTTGGTTAAATATATTGTTTAAATATTCTTCAGACTTAACTATTCTATAGGCAATGTTCAAAATGACTAATAACTATTAAACTCTTATTTTTAAATGTATTATGATCTAGATTTTAAATGTTTTGTAGTATTTAATTAATACTTTGGAACAATCTTGGTTTATAATTTTATGATTTTAAATGTGTTTTGTGGTTTAACATAGTTAACCTTAAATATTCAATGGTTATATTGTTATAGTAGTTGTACTATTTGAAAAAGTCTTGGTTAAATGTATTGTTTAATATTCTTCAGTCTTATCTATTCTAGAGGCAATGTTCAAAATGAGTGATAACCATTAAACACTTATGTTTAAATGTATTGTGGTTTGGAATGTAAATGGCTTTTAGTATTTAATTAATTAATATTTTGGATTTTAAATTTATTGTTTAAACAATTATTAATTTATAAGGCTAAATATATAATATTTTTTACACTATGTTTGAAATACTCTTGGTTTATAATTTTATGATTATAAATGTGTTGTGGTTACCATCAAACTTAGTGTATAGCCTTAAATATTCAATGGTTATAGAATTTGTACTATTTGAAATACATATAATTTTATTAAGATAAATAAAGTTCTTAATTATAGTCTATTGAAGAGGTATTACTATAGTTTTGACTATCAAAGTTTCATAATTTTATTGTGAAAGTGAAGAAATTAGTTCTAATTGACTCTCAATTAATCCATAGAGTTTAAGAAGC
This sequence comes from Torreya grandis, assembly GCA_037957365.1. Classification (NCBI taxonomy): domain Eukaryota; kingdom Viridiplantae; phylum Streptophyta; class Pinopsida; order Cupressales; family Taxaceae; genus Torreya; species Torreya grandis. The sequence goes on from JARHVA010000520.1 coordinate 1,162,588, forward strand.
TTGCAAGTAGTTTACATGCATGAAATAGATTACACAATTTGAACTAGTTGAACATGAAAAAATATGAAATATTTCAGAAAACAGTAATTGCTATACTTATCAAACTAAAACTTAGGTAGCTGAAATAATTCTTGAGAAATTTGCTCATCATAAGTGTGATTTGCATCTGCCATCTTAGCGTCATATTCAGTATTATTATTCACATCCTCTATATTGGTCGTTATATTATTAACACCTCTTCTTTCAACTATAGAACTCCATGTTGCTAGTGCTCTTTCATAATAAAACTTGTCCATAGAATAATGTAAAACATAGAGTCTCAAGTAAGTCTCTAGATTTTTATCCAATATATTCCTAAGTTTTGAATTCATGAAAGATAATGCACTAAACACTCGCTCATATTCCATAGAACCCAAAATCATTGTTTGAACAAGTTCATATAATCTAAAATATTCACTAATACTTTATTGTAAGATGATACTAGGATAAAGTTTTTTCTATAGCTATGTAATTGCATCATTTTCAGTTGGGTCACTTAAACACTGAAATTGATCCATCATTGTAAATGTAAACTATGTTGATTGAGATATTAGTAATTGTTTATTTAAAATACCATTAATCTCAACTCCATTCATCTCTACAGATTTATAAAAATGCTTAACAATTGAACCCATGTATTTATGAAATAAATTGTTAATCTATTCTTGACTATTAACACTATTACAAAAAATGGGATCCATATCTCCCATGCCTTCCAAAAACTCATCCCTTCAAAAATATTCTTTGATCTCAATAGATAAACTATGTGAGATTTGGATTGATTTAATTCATGTTTTAGATAAAATAATATCATATAGTAGACATCTTATAGGTATATCTTCAAGTTCAACTCCCATAACTTCAAGTCTTCTATATCAAGTGTGCATTAGGATCTCATTACCATTTACCATGATACAAAGATAATCATTAATATTGAATGTAAAATAACTCTCAAGATTATAAAAATCTATCAAAATTTTCTAGGTTCTATAAAAGGGTCTGTGAAAGCTTTCATTTGATGTGTATAATATATCTAAATATTGACATATATGTTTTTTCAAATATATAAAGTCAACAATATAAATAGATCTCTCCTGGGCATGTTTCATTAAACAATTTATTAATTTAAACATTAACAGAGTACCACATAATATTAGTAATGTTTTGAAAATTTTTAAATGGCACGACAAATATTTTTGCTTTTCAACTTGCTTGTGGTATTTATACATAAAACCTGCTCAAGATGGATATTCCTCAAAAAATTTGCATGCAAGCTCATACATATAAATCCATCTTGTATCAACATATTTCAATATTTTTTTACCATAAATCACCCCAATTACAAATTTATGGAACTCAAAAAATCTTTTTTGGGTTTCTTGACATATAAGCATGCAAGTCATGAATGAGATATTCCACTTTTGCAACATTACCAAATGTGCTAAAAATTTTGTATGCAAGATTCATCCTATGAGCCATGCAGTGAATTAGAATCATAAAAGGGTCAATTTTTATTTAAAGACAAATACAAATACCATTTTTATGCCCTTTTATCACTAATGCACCATCAACACCAATATGTACCAACTTTGTAACAATGGCGTAATCATCCATCCCATCTTTATCTTATAAATTAGATACAACCAATTTATGAAAGTTTTTTATATTCCAATATTTTACCATTTTATGGATGGCTAATAGATGAGATTGCCTTAAATAGTTTTCAAAAGTATAAACATGCATGAAAACCCATGATGTTTTGTCAACTGTAGTGACCTCATCGATGGATAGTGATATAAATAGTGATCTCTTAACACTTTCTTTCAAATATTCCTTCTTAACCATTGTTAGACATTTTTTCATTTCTCAAGCACTATTATCCAACCAATGTGATTGTAGAATATCAAGAAACCCATTATTTTGAAACAAAATATTATAATATAAAAAATCAGAAATGGGTCTACCTTTTTTTAAAATGTGGTAAATAGTAGAGAACTGTACATATTTTTCTTTAAGATTGGACTGAATAACTTTTCCAAATTAAGCTCTGATTATTCTCCCTTTCTCAGCAAGATGTTTTTATCATTTTTGATCATTTTCATATTCATGTGCATATCTTACATACATGCATTCTTCTCTATTTTTCCATCTATATGTTCTTATTTTCTATCCATCTAAGTACTTCATATATATATATATATATATATATATATATATATATATATATATATATATATATATATATATTCACACAATATTTCTCAATTGTGTCCAATTTAAGTTGCATTTTATGTTCTTTTCCAATTTTCTAACTGCATATTATACGTCTTCATTATGTTGGGGTCTCGTTACCATTTTATAGTTCTACAAGTTCTATAAATGGATATTTTATAGCCTAGTCAACTTGAAAACACCTTTCAATTATCCATGTTCTTATCTTCCTCCATCAAGTTTCTTGAGTGGAATTTTCAATTGAATTTGGTGTCTGAAGAGAACTACAATTCTCTTCTGAAGTGCCTAGAGGAGTATCTTCTAGGGATGGCATGTCATTAATAAAATATTTAGGTGGTGAGATGTTATCAAGATTAATTATTTCTAATGAAATAATATTATTATTAATGGTGATTTCTAAATTTAAATTATTCTAAAATTAAAAATAAAAATTATTATTTTAAAAAAAATAGAAATACATATATATGAGTGAATGTCATTTACGTAGTCTTCTTTCCTAGATTTCTAAAAATAAGATAACATGTTTAATTTTTCTAATATTTATTATGGTGTTTTATCCTTATAATTACCACTTGACACCATTTTAAATAGATGAGGATGTTATAGGACTCAAGACACAAATGAGTGACACCAATTAGGAAGGCACTATCAAACGACAACAACTAGGCAATAGTAAAATGTAGTCAAGGAAAAATAACCAATGACACAGTGTTGGTGGATGGTATAGTGGTACTAGGTGGTACATTGCTCTCAAGTGGCATAATGCTATTAGGAAACATAGTGTTGTTAGATAGTATAGTGTTTTTGGTGATAGCAATTGAGAAATAGTGTGTGTTGTCAGAAGACACAGTGTGTTGTTTGGTAGTAACAGTGAGGTAGTAGAGATGAGCTTGTAAGGATGTAGTTATATGGTTACAAAAATGTTATTGGGTGGCCTCAAGGCTCAAGAACTTAGTAATGAGGTAAATTAAGATACTTTGATGGTAACCCCTATGAACATATGTACTATATATATAAGGTGAATTACATGGATGCCCTCATAATTATTGTAAAGGATTGGTGAGCTGACCCTTAAAAAAATTACATCCCAAAATTTTAGGCAAATGGGCCCTATGTACTACTCCTAAAAATTTTCAAAATTTAATTTATTAAAAACTAAATATTCATGAATTAATGAATATTTGACACTAAAATGTACCCTGATCATCATTCACTAAAGAACATCTTCAAATCTATCATTTATTTGCCTTCAGATACTCACTAAAACTCATGTAAACTCATTGATCTACATTTCCTAATATTTTTATTACCATGAACATTATAAAAATAGATTGATAGTGGTTTGACCAACTCAATACTAATCATGTTACTTATGGGTCCTTTTTTCCACTTCTCCATGTTTCCTTATGCTATGGTGGTCAACATCTCCACTTTTGTAATGCCAAATTATACGAGAATAAGGTCCTGACTCCTAATTTAAATTCAAGAATGTGTGTGTGTGTGTGTGTGCGCGCATGCACGCATGTGCATGTGCGTGTGCATGCATGCATAGACATATATCACTCATCAATCACATCTTACCATAAATAAAATGAAGTCAAGTAGATATCACATCTATAACTTTCCTTTTACTACATTGAATAATTATTATTGTATACTTGTACCAAAATAAGAACTTAATGAAATAGGAAGCATAATTCACCATGATTACATCTTACATATCATATCATGGGGATAAGGGATGATATTATCATACACATAGATCTAGTTGTAGATATTCATGATAATTAATTTCCAACTTGTCAAAAACTAGGGGGCTGACTATGGTAGAACTATAAAAAAAACCTATTTTTTAATGTTTTTAAAAGGATTCATAGCATTGATTAGGGTTTTAGAAATGGATAATACATTCTATAAAAAAAATTCATGAATTCATTAATCTAGGAGAGATTTTTATTGAGCAACCATAGATGAAGGGATTCACTAGGTTTCAAAATGATCTGTTCAACATAACTATTGTCAAAACTTGATTTCCACTTTTGGCATGCATTTAAAGAATGAAAACAACATTATATTGGTTAGAATCTATTGGGACACTATTATTTTGCTACTTCATCAGTTAATGGTTAGTTTTCTAGATTCTCTTCTGCACTATTTTTGGACATTCTTCTTAACATTTTTAATTTCAATCAGAGTTTAAGGAAGTAAAAAATTAGGTAAGTGCATATAAACCATATTATAAATTATCAATTCCTCTACACATTTTTATTTTATTCCCATTAAACATTAATACATGTATTTATTTATTATTTTATTGTATTTAGATAATTTCTTCCCCTAAATGCTTATTTTGATGGTCCACTAGTGTAATTTTGTTTAGTGTAATATCCCTTATAGCCAATTTTAATTAATAAAATAAAAAATAACGTTAAAAATAAGAATAATTTAATGAAAATATTTAGATTTATAGTAGATCTTAAGACTGTTCACCCAATGTTCATTACCAAGAAGATTGATGATATAAAATTTTATAAAAAATTGTCAAAATTATATTCCTCCTCTACTCAGAGGGTAAGTTGTGAATGAAACACATTTATCATTTTAAGGAGGAATTATGGTAAAAAAAAATCCCATTAGCATGGAAGACTAATAAAAATCATTGAATGTATTATCAATCAATGGGGACACAAATTCAATGGGTATTTAATCCAAGATGAGGATGGTTCTCACTAAAAGGAGATAAATTGAATTGATATGTTAAATAAGGACAAGATACAAAAATTACTAGTGGAAATGGATAATTACCTCACCCCTTATCAATTTTGGAAGATAAGTCCATTTAGAAAAAGATACTACTAAGGAGGTCATAGTTAGATTATCTTACCATTTGATTCTTCAAGTAGATTTTATTGATAAGTATGATTTTTCAACTAGTATGGTATGGAAAAATGAGGGGTACTCTAAAGCTAATATCTTACTTACGATGGAAAAATAAAATAGAATTATAACTTATGACTAATTAATGAATAGGGGATTCAACATGCTTTCCATTATGATCTAGGATTATCCAGTTCCATGCGTAATATTGTGTCAACCAAAAATATGAATGTATGATAGGTATAAATAAGTGGGATTACATATCTTTATTATTAAAATGTTTGTAGTAATTTAAAATCACTTTTTTAGACCTATGGTAAGCCTTAGATCTTCATAATATTTTAGCACTTGAAAACCTGATCTATTGTCCTACATCACTACATTCAAGCTACAAACCTTGTGGTAACATGAAATTTTAAAGATACATTCATCTATCATTATAAAACCATGTATAGAAAACCATATCTTAGTGCACTATCATGGTTTGACCAAAAAATGTAAAATATGTTACAAGCATTTTAGTAACCTATCATTATATATGAAGCATGTTGACATCATTTTGATCCCATCTTTCAAATTAGTTTATAGCACAAGGTTATATACCATTTTCATAAAGGTTTCTATACTCAAAACCTATGCATGACTGATTTCCATCTAGGTGTGACTTGTTCAAGTAATATTGAAATAAACAATGAGCCTTGGGGATGTGTTATTTCACCTTGGAAGTGTAGATATATTTAGTGAGTATAGGGACTTTTATGCATTTAATAGTTGTAGTTATTATTGATTTACCAAGAAGATTTAATATTTATGGCCTTAGTGGGTTGATTTTTAGCCCTAAAATTATAGAATTAGTGTATCTAGGGTTAATAATATAAAAATGAATAAACATAAAGGTGATACACATATCTATAACATGTTAATTATTTATGAAACTTAGATAGAACATAGATTGAATTCATTATAATGAGATATGCTAAAAATGGAAATTATGACTATGTTAGATATTGTAAAGATAATGAAAATAAGTACTTAGCTAATTTTTATGCTAATACAGATATGGATATAAAACATGTAGGAAGTAAAATAGAAGAGTATTCTAGAATAGTCACCAACTTTTGGGTTTAGTTCTTATGTAGCTTTACTTGCATCAACATTGGATAGTTGTATCGATGCTAGTATTTGGGTTAGATATAGGTGTCTTGTATAGAGTATCTGCTAAAACAGGATGCAACCACATGGATGCTTCTAGGTTTTTCATTGCCTTCACTTTGGTGCATTCATATCTAGGTCATGGACTGTTTCTACTTGTCAAATAGTAAAACCTTAGTTCTTCCCCCTCATAGAGGTTGTGGAAAAAATGGGTTAGTGGGCACACTATTTTAAGCTATCCCAAAGACCCCTCTATCAATGAGAAATACCTACATAGTCAATACTTTGAATAGGTCCTCAAATTTATGTAATTATCCCCTATGTGTTGGATTGTGTGTGAATCATGCTATGTGATAAACAAGTACAATAATGACCTAGGTTGTAACTTAGAAAATATATCCCATGGGTTACTCCTTAAGTAATTTATACCTATGTATTTATTATTTCTATGACTAATATGAGAATAGGAGAAAATAGGAAATCTTTTCTTTAATGAGTGCTTGATTGAATGATTTTGTTAGGTTTCCTTAGTTTATGTTAGGTGAGGAATGAATGAGGGCTGATATTGTATTTATACCAATCCCTTTGGATAATAAATAATATTAAATTATTTATATGAACCATTAGGATACATTTCATTTGAAAATTAGATGACTTTAGGACACTGGACACTTGCATTGGAGAAAGACACTTGAATCAACACATGTGTCTATGTGAGACACAAGTGTCTAAGGAGCAAGAAATAAAGTACATGATCAAAACTTGTAGAGGGATAAGATAAGAAAGTTTTAATCATTATGGTAAATCTAGAAGGCTTGGGCCATCCATATAATACTGGTTAGACTAAGATATAGGCTAAGGGGTAAAAGAGAGAGAAGATACAAGACTTGTGCAAGCAGGAAAGATCTAGAAATGAGAGGAATAACCAAGGTCTAAGTTTTCTAAGTTAATAATATTTAGGTGCTATATAATTCATAAATAGTGTCTACATTCCCCCCTTTAATCTAGTAATGAAAATGCTAGTTTATATGAAAAGGAATGCATACCCAGGTGTGTATAACACACCTTGTCTTTTCTTGAGTCCAACTTGAGTGATTTATTGGTGACTAACCTACAACCAATATCATATTACAGTATATAATCAGTGAATATAATCTAAAATTGAAAGTATTTAAATTATTTAAATTGAAAGAGAACAAGGTTTAGGAGTGTAACACTTATGTATTGATGGAACCATCTTGCCTTTTAGTGATTTCATTTGAAATATGTATCACTAAAACTAAGATTAATCAAAATATAAATATTGTAAAGTGCATATATATAATGATATATAAAGAGAGATATAAATAAAATATAGGAGGGAACATGCCCCCAACCTTTGATCAAAATATGAATTTCCACTTGGCAATTGAGACTAGCTCAATCATGTAACCCAATCATACTTATAACCTAGTGAGTGTGAGTGAACCAAATCAACTCACACTATCAAATTGGTGAGGTTGGATGATAAAATAATTCTAATATAAAAACTTGGAAATATTGAGTGATTTGATCATATAAACCATACCAAAAAGTGAGCCAACTATTGCAGTAGATTGGCTTAATATAGTTCTTAAAAGTCTAACCTAGTCAGTGGTGACAATCCTTGAGAATGTTTAGAATCTAAAACTGATTTGGATTTTGAAATATTAGGTTCAAATTACATATCATATACACCTTACATATGTCTCAATCTAAAACTTTGTAACCAATGTATATAATTTTACCACAAATGTGTATCTGAATCATATAACTATGTGCTTTGGCCAATTTGAAAATTGTGTGAGTGTGGAGAAAATTGAAAACTAATATAAGTGATAATATTGAGAACATGCTTCCAAATCACACCTCCAATATAATCTAAGTATGTTTAATATTGAATAAGTATGGATGACATGTTTTTAAAACATGCCCCCACTATAATCTAGGTATGTTAAATATTGAATAAGTGTGGAGAACATGTTTCCAAAACATGCCCTCATTATATATTTAAAACTATAATGTATGTGGAGGCCATGCCTCTATGAATTTACCCCTAATGAATCTAAAACTATAATGTGTTTGGAATCCATTCCTCTAGGACATGCCCCCACTGATACATGCCTCTCCTTTGAGGTGAGTGAAGAATAGGAATTGGTAGTTGCCTCACCTCAAAAAGATAAGATACACATATAACTATGAATGAACCATGTAGCATATAGGAGAACATGTCTAGGTAAATGTATCATTTAATCACATAAAATAGGATGGCATCAAGGCCTAATATTCATGATAAATATCATGGAAACATCTAGATAGTAATATTACAAGCTCAACTAACAAATCAAGCACACACAAAAGAACACTTAAAAGCAAGTCAAAAGACAATGGTCTAAGGAGATCATAAACAAAGGGAATTTTTAAATTATACATAATCAAATGTAAATGACTTAGTCAAATGTGTTTAAAAACAATAATGACACATTTAAATGTCTATACAAAAATTAATGACATGTTTAAATGTTAAAATGGGCAAACAGAGCATGTGGGCTGAAAATAATGGAGCATATTTAAATGATCAAAAAACAAGATAATATAAAGGAAATACACTCAATAAAGTGCATAAACATATCATAGTAACCCATAGATCCAATGTGTTAGAGAAAAAAATGTCAAGTACACTATGAAATACATAAGCATGGATAAAGGCATGTGTAAGTGCATATATGAGATCAAACATGAAAATTTAAAGTGACCATTTAATGGTATAACCTATATGTATTATGATCATATATGTGGATGCCTCCAATATCATGGTGATGTGAGTATAGGGAAAGCCCAACATCCAACAGTGAATAAATCATGTATTTGTGTATGCTTGTATCAAACTCAAATAGAAGTGTGAAGTACATGTGTATGTATAAGTAACCATTATGCTATCTATCAACATGAAACTAACACATAGATGTAATGGAGAAAATAGAATACATAGATGCCAAAACTATTTTTGGAATTTTTTTTTTCATTTTTTAGGAATATGGGAAAGGAAAAGATTATCCTATGATGCCATCCAAAGTGTGGTCATAGATATCTCCCCACTATTAACCTAGTGTAATAAATTGGTGATGCGAACAAGTAACATATATAGGTTCAATATCTATCACTATAGTATTTGGGATGCTCTGCATATGTATAATGGGACTCTATGGTCATGAATAAAAAGTAGGACTAATAAGAGTAGAGGTTCATGGAACCCATCATTGATTTTCTATGGTTTATTTGGAACAACATTAATGGGAACATGTGTATATGTTATGTATATGTGAATATGGATCATAGTAGATGGGTATTATGTGGAATATTTTATATGTCTATGAGGTAGTGGTCTCTCAAGTACTGGTTGACTACTAAAGGGGATTGCCTATTTCTTGCCCTTTTTTGGTGAATTAGCTTTATTAGGCTTGATAATTAACTATCTGGGTATAAATGTCTCTTGTTCAAAAGGATGCTCATGTATAAAATTACATAAACTATAATTACCTGATTGGCATGAATGTATTTAACACACCCATCTATTGTATAAGGTACTACTCGAAGAGTATGTATATGTTTTAATGCCTTTGGATTCATAAGAGAAACATGTAAGCAATGAAGTTGTTTGAATGTAATAAATTAATGTTAGGATTTTAACAATATACTGTATTATTTTGAAAATATATCTCATTTAGGAATGCCTAATAAATACAATAAGTACTAATAAATTAAGGGATAAAGAGAGCGTATCTTATTTGATATTTTGTTTTGGACTATGACAGTGATCAGGAATCATCATAGCAATGTATTAGAGATATAAAATTTATTTTTCTATACTTTATTTTTATTTTTGGACAGTTTCATTAATTAGGGGAAGTAACTTTTATGCATATATTCACCTCCAATATAGGTGTCCAGTGAGAGATATACATAGGAATGACATCAAATTTGTGTTAGACCTATGTTGCCCCATGTATTTTGCATGTGTCTCAGATCCAAATAATAAGTAACCCTAGTTCCTTTACATTGTACCTCTTATAACTTGGTAAAAAGGGATTACTAATGTAAGTCAAATTATCCCTATAAGTTTACCCTTCATAGCTAATACTCCTAAGAGGGTCTCAGACTCACATGCAGTTCTCCCTCTTATGCATGTGTGTGGAATTGTAATAGTGAAAATATATTCTCTTTATCTTAGTAACCCTTAGTATAAGTGATGAAATAGTATATTTGACCTTTTGAATGCTTCAGATATTTGATTCAATGTTGTAGTGAAATTTGATAGCTTCAAATAAATAGTACTTTCTAATTGGAGAGTTATCTTATCAAATTGTTAGGTGTCTCAATTAGAATATAGATTTTGTACATATAGGAACTTTTGAATTTGAATTATAACCTAGTAACATGCAAAAATCTGACCATAGTATCGGTAAAGAGGGATAATAAAATGGACACAAATCAAAAGATATAGAAAAAGATAAAAAGATAAGCCTAGATAGTTGCATCAAAGCTTGACACTAATTTTGATGCTAGTGTCCAAAATAGACACAAGTGTCTAAGGGATTAAAATGTATAAAAAATAGGTACAATAGATAGGGATCCCTATCATACATTGGATGAAGATAAATAAACATAGCACATAGGACCAAGGGGTAAGTAAATCAAGTGAAATAAGATGGAACCAAAGAGGTTCACGAGAGACCGCATCACTATATGTCTAATTCTTAGTGAAAAGGTATATACATATAAGAAGACTATAAATATGTGTGTACTTTTACCAAAATGGGTGTCTACATTCGCCCCGCCCCCTCCGCCCGCCCCCCCCCCCCCCCCCCCCCCCCCCTCCCCCACTTTATTCTAGTAATGTAGGAAAAACTATAATTACTAGTTTAAAGGAAAATAAAATGTATTTTATGGTGTGGAAAACACACCTCATATTCACTTGAGTTTTTATTCAATATTTCATTTGAACATTACCTACAACCAAGAGTATGCCAAAAAAGTAAATCAAGATATATAATATGTATGTAAGCAATAATGAAAAGTAGCATAAAGAAATAGAATGGATTGAATACACCTATGTATGTGTCATGTGGTAAATGGTTCTGCAGTGTTGGAAACTAGAGAAGTAGACTAGGGGATTACAACCTCATCCATCTTCTGGCCAAGAACATAATTGAGCCTATTAGTGGTCAAGTGTGTTGTACCATGGTGATGTTGTACCATGGTGGTGTTGTACTTAAAATAGGGAGAGTTGGGAGGTGATCATGACCCTACCCAAAATAATAAGAGTGGTACTTTAGCCATTTAGAGTATCATTTTTCAATGAGTACAACTCAAGTGCAAAAGATATGTATATGTATAGCTCGGTATAGGTGAGTGATGTAATCAAATTCACCCAAGAATTTGGTGAGACTAGGTGATTTAGTCCCTCTAATCATACCAAAAAGAATAACCAATCATTATAGATGGGTAGGGCTCAATACAATCCATGACAGTTCTAATATGTCAGGGTATCAATATGTGAAACATTTTATGCTATGGTTACAATCCATAAAAGAGTTTTAGAATCTAAAACTAGTTTGGATTTTTCAATATTAGGCACACATTACATAGCATATGTACCTTATATATGTCTCATGTTGAAACTATGTAATTCAAATGGTACCAATGTATATAATTTTACCACAACTATGATTCTAAACCATATATTATGTATATTTTTGCCAATTTATAAATTGCGTAAGTGAGGAGAACATGCTCCCAAGGCATGCCCCCACTATGTATGTAAAAGTCTAAAAACTAAAATAAGTACCAATGTGGAGGACATATTTCTAAAACATGCCCCTACTATAATATGGAGGTGTTGAATAGGTGTGGGGACCATGATTCCAAAGCATGCCCCCACTAAATACAGAGAATGTGCAAATTATATTTGAATATGTTTATAAACATGAACCTACTAAGATGCACCCCTAACTTTTGGGAGGAGGTGATATAGTGTCTGTTATTCATATCCTTGTAAAAGTGAAATAGATGATGTGCTTGATATACTTTAATTGACATTGTTATGATAGTATTATGGATAATAATTTGTGACGTTATTTAGTAGTATTTGAAATATATCATAAAATCTATGTAGAAAAAATTTTAGCAATTTTCTACAATGTTTGAACTTTTTAAAATTTGGTATAATATAGAAGGGCTCATTGTCTAGATCCCAACACAACTTATGATTTCAAATTTGGATAATTGAGGCTCAAGATATACACACTCGAAGTTGTTTCAAAAGTGGTATATTAGGTGCATTGTAATAGAAATTTGAAATCATTTGCATTTTGAACTTTTTTGAAATTTTGAGCTCTAAGTATAGAGAATGAAAATGCCATGTAGAAGAGCCCCTTGCCTGATGTAATTTTATGTGCTTTGGAATTTCTTAGTCAGCCAAGATTTTTCTAAGCTGGTAAGTAGTCTTTATTACAATTTACTGGTAATTTTGATTTTTTTTTGAATTTTGCATTTTGGGTGTGTTTGTAGGGATTTTTCATAGGAGGTCAAATGCTTACATCAACATCCTAGATTCATGAATCAAAACGTAGACACAAGTGTCCAGTGTCAGATGCTATCGAAATGCCATGTAAAAGAGCCCCTTGCCTGATGTAATTTTATGTGCTTTGGAATTCCTTAGTCAGCCAAGATTTTTCTAAGCTAGAAAGTAGGATTTATTACAATTTACTGGTAATTTTGATTTTTTTTTTTAAATTTTGCATTTTGGGTGTGTTTGTATGGATTTTTCATAGGAGGCCAAATTCTTACATCAACATCCTAGATTCATGAATCAAAACCTAGACACAAGTGTCGAGTGTCGGATGCTATCGTCTGACATTTTCATCAAGCATAGACATTAGCATCTAACACTTTTGTCCTACATAGATGCTAGCATCCAATGCTAACTTCTTTTTATTTTGTGTATTATTAATTGATATTTATATATTTTTACATCAAAATATAATCACTAATGAGTTTTTATTATTATTTTCTTGAATTCAGAAGGATATTCATAATTGAGAGTTCTGGTATGGGTGACAATATTCAACATTAGCAGAATTGGGTCTAGATGCAGTTGAATGGGTTGTTATTGATCAGGTGGGATTGGGGCATGTGGCCCATTTTTAATATATATTTTATGATATCCACATCCTTAAAACCCTACCTACGAGGTGGAATATAGATACAAGTATAATCTAGCTTCCCACTTGTGAGATGACTATCACCTTAGAGGATGTGTATCAGATTTTTTGACTATCGATTAGGGGTGAAAGAGATTAGGTTGTTTGGGATGGTATTTGATGTTATATTCAACATTCCTATGTGTAATTTTATATTCAAAGGGATCTTGATGAATATCCAATTGGTATGATTTAGTTTGATATCATTATTAGAGGTGATGTTTCATGGATATGGAAGTTTATTTGCATTTTACTAGCATCATTTGTAGTTGTAGAGGGTGGGACTATTGGTATTTCTTATTAAAAATATCAAGTAGTGCATCAAATTGAGCTTTATTGGATTAGGTATTCATGGGGTTGAATTATAATAGCCCACTTATATATGGATCTCTATAGATTTACATTTGAGATTCATGGTGGGAGTATTGGAGTAACAATTTTATTGCATGTCTGGGATTATGACTATATCATAATGGTACAACCAGTTAGTGATACCCTCCCTGGATGGACTCATTCAGAGGTGTTTGTTGATCAGTGGGTATTCCCACATGGTATACTTCATACCATGATGGAACACTAGATTACTTTGGGTAGGTTAGCTCTAGATTAGATTGTGTGACATACTTATAAGACTTTTATTGGGTGGATTGAGGATGGACATGAGTTACAAAGGATCCACATTAGTATGTGGTAGTTGATCATTTTATTGGTGTCTATGAGTTATTTTAGTATGACCAAGTTTTATGACAATTTGGTATTAATCAGGGAGTGACCTTAGCACCATATCCATGGCATTATATGACACAAAGTGGTCATAAACTACATGATAGGCCAACACCTACTACTGCAGATCTAACCCCATGTCTAAGTGATAAATAAGATCTCATGGATCCCATAGTGGTAGGTGATGATGTAGGGTGTAATGATGGGTATGTGTATTGGTGGGATAGAGCTTGATGGCCTTCATTATTTCTTATTTTATTTACATCCTTAGGTGGCATTCCTATGACATAGGGTAGTGGCAGAGGAGAGATAGGTGGTGAGGAAGGAGATGATGATCCTACAAGACCAACACCAGTAGATGAGGTAGAGATTAGGGATACATATGAGTACCATATTTTTTAAGTTTTCCATTTGATTTGGTTATAATAGTAGATAAAGTATTTGGTTTTTATATACATTGCTAATTGGTATCATATATCAAATGTGTGTAGGTAATTAGGAGTTGTTGACCATGGTGGATTAGGTGATATAGGTCCTCACTCATAGTGTGCCTATGGATGTAGCTACAGATGGATTTATTTTTATATTTGTCAAATTTTTTAGTACCCATGCACTATTATTTGATCATGTTTCAATAGTTGTTTCAACATACCATACTACAACCATTGAGTGTGAGGAGTACATGTGGAGCTAGATAGGTGGGACATCCCATAATAGAGTTATACTAAGATTATTTAGACACTATTTGATCACTATGACACCTTGATATAGGAGATAAAGAGACAATGCAATGGTTATGTGTTTTTGAGGAGAGAGTATGTGTGATATCATGTGCACATGAACCTCAGTTTGATCATGGTACATCTGCATCAAGAGGTGTTGGATTTATAGATGTTGATAATGATGAGGAGTATACCCCAAGGGATATGCCCCCAACATATTATTTATATGATTTTTTTTGTATAAACATTGTATCAGCTTATATATAGAGTTTCTCACATGATTTTGTTTGGTATTGAATGGATTTGCATTGTTTAATTTGGTATTGGTCATTATATAATTTTTTTAATCACATTTATTTTCATGGTGTATGTTAGGATTTGATAAATTTGTGTAATGATTATGTGTATTTTTAAATGCATTTATTATATAAACAATAAATAAATCATTATATGAAATGAAATATGGATAGGTATAAGAAAGCATGACTATAATGATTAGGTGAAATTGGGACCATAGATGTTGATTTTGTAGTCATCTCTAAGGTATCTGTAGAAATATCATGTAAAGTTGTATGTATCTATTTAGATACCCATATCTATTATTTAAGTTTATTTTATCCTTTTGTCTCATTATGAAAGACCTGATTGATCAATGGTTCCTTGATAAGATCAATGTGGGAGAGATTAGTCTTAAGAGGAATTACACTCGGAGAGGAACTTATACTAGAAGTCATCTTATGCAAAGGATGATGGACCATGTGTTCTTTAGAGGGATTAGCATGGGATGTCTCAACCTTCTTAAATGATCCTCTAGGATAATTATGTGGAATAGGTATAGATATGTATTTTTGATATGTAATGATTCCTTAATCAGCTAACTATATAAGCTTGTGCTCAAGACCAAAACACTCATTATCTTAATGACCATTAATACCATGATAAATACAAAAGTTTTACCCTTTTTAATTATCAAATATATGAGGTGGGTAATGTGAATTAAAAGGGATTTTGATCATTCATTTATCTAATAAGGTTCATAATATGTCATGTGGTCTATCTCAGTACCAATCAAATTGAAGAGGCTATTGTTTGGTATATGTATATGGTCTAACTATGGGAGATACTTTGTGAGCATACTCCTTTCCTTTGTTTAATACCTTTATTTTTTGTTTTTCAACATATGGGGTTGGTTCTAGATAAGGATTTTAAAGTGGTTGAATATTTTGTGTAGCTTTTTTATTTATTTTGGGAACAAAAATTTTACCATGTTTAAGTTTTAATGGATAAATAGTATTCATTAGAGTGCATGCATATTTGTGCACATCCCAATATAATATCTCAAATGAAGTAAAGGGATTATGTAATGCTATGTATTAGAGAGGAGAAATAATACCTTTGCTAAATATAAATTGTATTTCCAAATCTAAGCATGTATGATGTAAGTAATACAAAACATCCTTGAATCGAATAACATAATCTTGTATAGGTTTTTTTTGTTTGTGTCAACATTTTAAAATTATCCAATGGTAATTTGGGTAAATAACACTAAAAATGTGATATAAATTCATCTTCAATTGTTTTAAAAGTTGATAGTGAACCATTTGGTAGAGTATAAAACCAATCAAGAGCCCCTTGGGTTAAGCTACGATAAAAAGACTTTAAGAGCAAGCTTCCATTTTGGGACCAATTTTCAAAAGAGTATGTATATTATTATCAATGAATAGTGGTATCCCCTTGATCATCAAAGGAGGAGAACTTAGGCTTTACTAATTTTGAATGATAAGGATACTCAAACACATCCCTAGAAAATGGTTGTTTTGTTAATGTATTCTCCTCAAGAATGGATTCATGAGAAAAAACTTGCAATTAAGAGTATTGACTTCTTATTGCAAATATCCAATGGTAGTAATAATAGTTAACATGTCATAAGGAGAATTTAGGATTTTCTAGGGGTTTTAAACTACCATTCATATAGAATATAAGAATCATAGACTCTTTATCATCCACTAGAATGAGTTCCTCACATGATTTTTCAATATTTGGTGAAGGATAACCCATGTCTAAAGATGTAGGTATATCTTATTGAATAGCACAAAGTTTAATATTATAATCATTACAAGGTGCTATATTTCTTGAAACTTCATGACATACTAGAGGAGTATGAGGGATAATTTAATTTTTAAGCACACTCTCCTTTTGAGAAGAAAATGTAAAGGAGGAAAGGGAAAAAACATTTGTTGTCATGTACCACATTAAAAGATGTAAGGATATCACTTTCACTTTGAGTTTTAATAGCACATCTTATAGAAAGATGAGTAATTAATGAAATATCACTTTCTAATTTAGGTTCATAATTATTATGTGAGAAATGAATATTGACATAACTATCATTTGCATTCTTGTTATTTGTCTTAGGAAATTGTTCATTAGGAAACCTTTGGGAAACATGTTTTCTTGTTTCTTGAATTTACGTGGTTTGTGTTATCAAATAGGATTGCACTGGTCTTGATTCTATAGCTTGTTGTGCAAGTGCCTATTGATACAATAGAAAAACCTCCAAAATCATGGGACCGTGATAATTTAAGGTTAATCTCTAGAGGAGGTGGGCTTCCTTTCACTAAATCTTGTGGAAATATTGCTTTGTAGTGATTTTGAATCCTAAACTAGGGTTTTGATGGGGAAAAGGGTTAAAGAATTGATTTTTTTATAAAACTAAAAATATGGTGATTGTGCCAAATATTTTTAGTGGATCTAAATGTTTGCTTGACAAACACAATAAGGCAAGAAATACATTGAATTTATTTAAGCATAGACTCATGCAAATTTGGAAATCAGATGTAGTATTTTAGCTATTTTTCACAAAAGGGAAAAGGATCTTTATTCCAAACAATATTATCAAGAGGGTAAGATACCATAGATGAATTTTCTTGAGACTGGAATAAAATACAAAACTTCCATAGATAATCAAATAACTTGTAAACACATAGAGATTCCATAACATAAGAGAGGCAAATCTTCAAAATTATTTCTCTCCAAATGTTACAAAATGTAGTAAATACATTCAAAATATAGAAAATATAATAAAAAAAAGAAAAAATGGGCCATGGGGTTTGCCCATTTTTATACAAAATATGTCAAACAAGACATGTAGTTGTTGAAACTCAAATGCCCAATAAAGAAGATCATGCAGATCTAAAACCCTCATGCAAAAGAGGCAAGTTCTTCTATTTATGGAATTTTTGGACTTATGAATGGCTAGAACATGGCATGTATAAGCTAGGAGTGATCCTAGGTGTATCGTGGCATAGCTATAAGTGTTGTATCTCCATGCAATGATTCTTCATTTGGAAGTGGCTGAAAATAGTCTCCTCATGCAAAAAAAGGTACCCAAAATAGAACTGGTCTTTTAAAATAAAAAAATAAATTTTAAAATAATTCCAAGTTACTTTTCCATGCAAAAACCCCAACTTGAAAAACTCAAGTGAGACTTTTACAACTTTTTAAGTCTTTATCACTTTTTCCAAAATGAACTATGCAATTTTCACTTCATGATTTTACACTTTTTACTAATTTATACTTGTCAAAATGGAAAGTGCAATTTGCACTTATGCTTTTTACAACTTTCACATTATAAAAAATATAAAGTGTGAAATATGTTTTCTCTTTCTCAACATCAACTAGTTCTCTTCTGAAATTCCTTATTGATATGTTCTTTCAAGATTTTCCTTATGTTTCTAATTATTTCATAGTGATCCATTTATTTCTACAATAACCTTTTCTTGTAGAGGTTGGAGGTGTTGGAAGCACTTGGAAGTTCCTATGGAGGTTGGAGGTGCTAGAAGCACCTAGAAGTTCCCATGGAGGTTGGAGGTGCTAGAAACACATAGAAGTTCCCACAAAGGTTAGAGGTGCTAGAAGCACCTGGGAGTTCTTACAAAGGTTAGAGGTACTGGAAGCATCTAGGAGTTCCCATATAGGTTGGAGGTGCTATAAGCAACTAGAAGTTCACACGGAGGTTAGAGGTATTGGGATCAACTAAAAGTTTCTATGGAGGTTAGAGCTATTGGAAGCACCTAGAAGTTCCCATGGAGGTTGGAGGTGATGAAATCACCTAGAATTTCTCATAAAGATTAGAGGTGTTAGAAACACCTAGAAGTTCTCATGAATATTGGAGGTGTTGGAATCACTTAGAAGTTCCTATAGAGGTTAGAGGTGCTAGAAGCACCTAAAAGTTCTCACAAAGTTTGGAGGTGCTAGAAGCACCTAGAAGTTCCCATGAAAATTGGAGGTGTTGGAATAATCTAGAAGTTATTGTGGAGGTTGGAGGTACTAAAATCAATTGTAAGTTTTTATGAAGGTTGGAGGTGCTAGAAGCGCTTGGAAGTTCCCACAAAGTTTGGAGGTGTTGGAAGTACTTGGAAGTTCCCATGGAGGTTGGAGGTGATGGAATCACCTAGAAGTTCCCACATAAATAGAGGGTTATATTTTTGGTGGGATATGGAGTCCATCATGCACTTTGCATGTTTTAAAACATGCAAAGTGCATGTTAAGTTTTGAATTTTGCTAGATTGGGTGCATGGCAGAATCTAGAGTCTACTATGCATTTTGCACATTGTGAAAGTGAGTTTTGAGTTATATCAATTTTGTATATGTGTGTTTAATGGGATCTAGAACCTGTAAATCAATTTTCAAAAGTGTAAATTACATATAGAGTTTTGGATTCTGTAGGGCAAAAAGGGAAGATGGGTTTTTCTAAAAAAACAAAGGGGGTCTCCCTTAGGGTATCAAATGTAATGATATTTTTGGGACAAAAATATCAACATATTTAGTGACCTATATAGGATGATTGCCTACTCATAATTCATAATCTAGTAGCCTTTTAAGACATTGGGCATGGAATCAATCTTGGTTCACAAACTATAACTTAGGGAAGAATAAACTAGGATTTTCCTAGACATGAACAAAATAGAAAAACCCACCAAACAAAATAGGGAAAAACAACACAGCCTAAGGAATAAAACTTTTAATGAGTTTGACTTGTTTATAAGCACTTATTGAAAAACACAACTAACCTACTAAAAAAAATGCACAAAATCACTTAGAGGAAAACATGAAATTCTAATATGTATAGGCATACAATTTACAAGTAATTTACACCTAGGTCAAATGGGAGAGATTTAGCATCACTTGTGTTAAAATAGAATGAAAAACACCTTGATTTTGAGAGCTAAAAATAGGTGAGTTGAGATTCCTGATCGTTGATTCTTTTGGCATGGTCTCAAGTGGATGAAATGGGACGAACATATCTCCAATGTGGACATATTGTTCCATTTCTTCAAGGCTTGCTCTAAATTGGAATATAAGGGCCCCTACAACCTCCTCATCTGATGGCTCAATTTTCTACTCTAAATTAAGAACAATATGTGATGGCTCCTTTGAACTCGTGCTTGGTTGACTATTTATACTTAGGCAAAAAAGTTCTAAATCACCCCAAAAGGTAGTTTCCTCTTGGTCATCTGAGACAATGCCAGCTTATACACCATCTTTGCTTTATTTTATTTGAAAAGAGACATATGGTAGTTCATAAATACACCTAAGTCCAAAAAAATAATGTTCTTGTTGATCTTGATTTGACCATTCTTATTCATTCTTGAAGACATCAATACTACCTTCAATGGAAAATTCATCTTGAGATTGGTCAGCATCTTCAACCTAATTAGCAATTTCATATTCATGTTCTCAAGGAGGCATAAGTTAGTTTAGAACTTCTACCTGATCCATGGAGTCATGGTATATATGTTACCATACTTTATCCTAATCCTCCTTGTTTTTTATTTCCTTCTCTTCTTTAGCTAATTTATTGACTATGTCAATCTCTATACTTTGGTCATCTTCATCTACATCCACACCAAATGGAAGCTCTTGGAGTAAATCAAAATCTCCTTTAATCTTAGATATAACCTTAATACACACCTCTTTAAATATGAAGGCATTAGTCCTACATTCAATCTCTAATTCATCAAAACCATGCCAAGAAGTTTGATCAAAACATAAATTTTCCCTCTTTAAATGAAGTAGACTACCTATCATGAACTCTTCATCATAGACACTTGTGTTGTCCTTTTTAGGCTCAATTTTGATTGTAAGTTCCTCCTATATTCTTTGTAAAATAGGTTCTTCATTCATGAGGGAGATGGTGGGAGGGTGAAGAAGTTCACCTTGCTTGTAGCTCAGGAGAGTATCCTCTAACTAGGGACCTTAAAGGCTTTTTTAGGTGGTTCTTGGGGAAGGGAGGGAGAGTCTGGAAACTTTGGTAGGGAAAGCTCATTGAGTTGAGCTAACACCTCTTCTTCTTGGACTAGTTCCTAGACCACTTCAACTAGTACTTCTCTTTTCTTCATTGTATCCTCCTTGAATGATTTCCATGAGGGGAAAGCATAAGGTTCAGCCACCTTCTCCTTTTCCTAAATGGGTGTGGGAGATGGTGGTTTCACAAGAGAGGGTATGACATAGTTAGGGTCATTGACATAGGAGAGGATCAAAGATGGGATAGTTTTAGGTTCTTGAGGTGTTAAGGGATTTTGAAAAGGTTGAGCATGAGCTTCAATTTTTTGCATCTGCATAAGAAGTTGATGCATCTACTCCTCTTTAGCTATAATATATCTAGCTAGGCACTCCTTATGATATATTTCTTGGTCACTTATCTCCTACTGATGGAGATGAGCTTGATAAGTAAGCTCATATTGATGTATATTATATCCCCTTTCCCCATCAATCTCTCTACATTTTCTCTCAAAATCAAGCATCATCTCCTTAAGGCTCATTTCTTGTTGACTAGAGAGAGGCAAATTATAACAAGGATGGTATATTGAATATTGAGGGCCACTTAGGGTAAAACCATGAACATTTATAACTTCATATGAAGAATAAGGAATGAAGGAACATGCATTTTAACCAAATGGGTGATGATACATACCAAATGATGGTGATTAGGCACCTAGGCTACTCATACCAACTGATGTTGATTTGGAGTCACCATTGGTGCTAACTTACTTGCTTCCAAAAGTTGATTATAGGAAAGACACATCAAAAATATTTCAACTCTCTATAGGTTTAGGTCCCACTGAGCATGCCAAAAACTATTATCATATAGGATTTCACTTGTCTTGATTCTATAGCTTATTATGAAAATGCCTAATGATATAATGGAAAAAACTCTAAAATCATGGGACCTTGGCAATTTGAGGTTAATATCTAGAAGAGGTCGACTTCCTTTCACTAAATTTGATGCAAACTAATAAAATACTAGTTTTGTGGAAATCTCACTCTTTAGTGATTTTGAATCCTAAACTAGGGTTTTGATGGGGAAAAGGGTTGAAGAATTAAAATTTGAAGAAAAACTAAAAATATGGTGATTGCACCAAATATTTGTAGTGGATATAAATGATTGCTTGAAAAACACAATAGAGCAAGAAATAAATTGAATTTATATAAGCACAAACTCATACAAATTTGGAAATTAGAAGCAGTATTTTAGCCAATTTTCAAAAAATAAAAAGGATATTTATTCCAAACAATATTATCAAGAGGGTAATATACCATAGATGAATTTTATTGAGACCAGAATGAAAGACAAAACTTCCATAGATAATCAAAAAACTTGCACACACATAGAGATTTCACAACACAATCGAGGCAAATCTTTAACTTTATTTCTCTCCAAAGGTTACAACATGTAGTAAATAAATTCAAAATCTAGAGAATATAATTAACAACAAAAAAATAAATTGGGCCATGGGGTCTGCCCATTTTTATACAAAATATGTCATAGAAGACATTTAGTTGTTGAAACTAAAATGCCCAATAAAGAAGATCATCCAAATCTAAAACCCTCATGAAAAAGAGGCAAGTTCTTCTATTTTTGGCATTTTTGGACTTATGAAACAACTTGAATATATAATGCATGAGCTAAGAGTGATCTTGGGTATAGCATGGCATATTTTAGCATAGTTAGAATTGTTGGATCTCCATGTAATGTGTTTCTATCTAATTTTTTTTCTTTTCTTAATTTTTTTTTAAAAGAAAGAAACTAGGAATAGGGTGTATATGAAAACTTGTTGAATTTGCATGCATTGGATCTAAGTGATTGTTGAGAGATCCTATTTGGCTTGGAAGGATGACTTGAAAATAAGAAAACACTAAAAAAAACTTGTTTGTTATACAATTATATGGGTAGATTGCCTAGCAGGAGCTAGATCCTAGAAGCGAAAGCTTTCTACGAGGCTGTCAATCCACCTTCTTCAAAACACTTAAGTTGGAATGATAAAAGAAGTATATTCTACATAAAAATAGAAAATGAATGATACTAAAATAGAAAATAACTAAATTTGATATAATAAAGTTAAATTCTTTTCAAAAGATAACTAAATGAATGCAATAGTTTAATTAATATTAATGTTAAAAATTGGTGAAGGTTATGGTTCTGGTTTGGTAAAGTGGTGAGGGTCAAAAGGATTATGTTGTTATTTTGGGTAGATGGTCAAGTCTTCAAGTATACAAAGAGATGGATAGATAAATGAGTCAAATAAGTAAATATTTCAAAGGAAAAAGAAATGTAAATATGACAAAGAGGGAAAAGAGGTAAATGAGGCAAAGAGGTGAATGGGATAAAGGGGATAGATGAAATGGAAATATCCAAAGGGATTAAATGGGATGAATGGGATAAATAAGAAGGGGTTAAGGGCTCAAGAGTATGGAAGCTAAGAAAATAAAAGTCCAAAGGGAAATAAAGAAATAACTAAAATTAAAAAACTAAGTAAATACCTCAATGTTGTTGAAGTGGTTTGAAGATGTTGATGATGGTTAAATGTTGATGAAGCTTGAAACAATTTTGGTAGATCTTCATTGCTTTGATATTTTCTCATCCAAGATGATTATGACCTCCAAGATGATGACCTCCTCCAAAAACCTACAACAAGATGTTAATAACCAAAGGCTAACTTCCAACTTAACCTTTGGTGAAGGAGAGGGGGGGTATTTATAGCATTTGATGTTGGGAAACATGCCAAAAGAGTGGGATAGTGAATCAAATAAATTTTTTCCAAGTGGTGCATGATTTATTCAAGGTGAGGTTGGTGTGGATTCCCATGTGGGTTGTAAAATATCCCTTTTTACAAATGAATCTAAGTTTGAATGGAAATCATGCACATGGGTTTGAGAGAGACTAAATACTTTTTACCACCCTTATTTATCTTCATTCATGCACTTAAAGAGGTGACACACCAAATGTGGCAAAATTTTCCATGTAGGGGATGGAAATTCCAAGGTAAGGTTGGTGGGTATTCCCATGTGGGTTAGAAAGTCCTCCATTTGGGTTGGTGAGCCTTCGTTTGGGTTAAAAAGTCAAAAGTGGGTGCCCTTTGTCTTTCCCAAAGTCTTAAAGGGGTAAGTGTCTCTTTTAAAGTCTAATTTCATGTGGGAAGACAAAAATAAATGTTTAATAATGACCCCTTAAGGTTAAACTCACCACATTTTAATGGGGGTCCTTGTGATGCTTAAATGAGGTCATCAAGCACTTTGGGAAGGGTCGCAAGTGAGGTATGATGTCCCACATCAAGCCACATCACTTCTAAGCCATGTCACTTGCCATATCACCTCCCAAATCACCTCCCATGTCACTTGACATGTCACATGCCATGTCACTTATCATGTCACATGCCATGTTACTTACCATGTCACATGCCATGTCACTTGCCATGTCATCATGAATAGTGATAGTGGGGTCCCATAGTGAATAGTGATGGTGAATAGTGATTTTGAATGATATTTGTGACTAGGAGAATAGTGATTTAGTTGGTTTAAGGAGGGTTTTGGGAAAGTTTAATAAGTTTTAGGGGATCTTGATGCATTTAATCATCAAAAATTGTAAATGTGTAGTTTTCTAGTGTCTACATTTTGCCCCTTTTTATTATGCAGCTTTGAATTAACAAGCTATAAAATAAAAACAAATCACTTGGTTAAATGTCAAGATTCCTCAAGTGTGGGAGGAGGTGTTCCCCCTCAAACCAAGATTTGATGAGGAAAGGTTGAATCGGGTTTAGGTTTGATAAGCAATTGATGGGGAGGCAAGAGGTGGTACCACAAGGTAGCTGGGTACGTGAAATGCCCTTAGGTTCACAAAATTTGACTAAGTGAAATATTCAAGATTACATAGAGACAAAAGGTGCAAATGTTGATAATAAAAAGGTTAGGTTCTAAGATAAATGACAAGGTAATTGGTCCCTAACATTGGTTATAGTTTATCGGGTTAGTCTTATCAAGGTTTCTATATAGGCTTAGTGTTGACTCAGGTATATAGGGTAGGAAGTGCTCTTGAGAAAACATAAAAGGTCTAGTTTCGCATGAGGTGGTTCAAACATTTCAAAGTTAAACATGGGAAATTTGTTCATTGTGGTCAAAAGTTATTGAAAAAATTACCAATTTTCTAGGTCAAAAGTAACTGATGTCAAGGTGGATGTGGTGAAAGCATGGGTGGATTGGGTATGGGTTAGAAGGGGATGGTAGAGCTGACTCCAAATGCACATGGTAAGTGTATGCTACCTACATAGTTCTATGGATAGGGATCCAAAAATAACATTAGATGAAATGTAGCTCTTTTAAGGTGAATGGTGTTGATTAACTTGGTTGCCCCAATTTGATATCATGTAGGTAGGTCCAAGGGAAGAAAGTTAGAGAAAGGGAAGTGCCAAAAGGTGAAAAAGATGGTTATCAAATAGTTTTTGATGGGTGTGGTAGAAATGGTAGATGCGATTACCTAGGATGTAATTATATTATTGTATTAACTATGCAAAAAGAATCTACAGCCATGGATATGTAGGTTGAATCATGAAGTTTTTGCCACCATTTTAAAGAAAAGGAAAGGTAGAAATATGTGGTACCAAGATTTGAAAAATCTGAAACTACTTGAATTACCACAAAGATCCAATAGGTTATTTCATCACCATCCAAATAATTTGACATTGTACACATTCCAAAATAATGTCATTAATAGGATATGGAAGTTTATTATTCAATGGTTTGAGGAATCAAAGTAGTAGAGTGGGTAAATGAGAAGTGGCGAAGATTCATACCCTTGACCCTTGAGTCAGTGGGGCCCCAAAATAAGTAAGCATCGAGTTTTTGAGGGAATTAAAAGAAAGACTTTGAGGGGTTTTAGAATATGGAGTGAGGTGAATAATAATAACATTAATTAATTGAGGGAGTAGGTTGTGGATTATGGTTAAAGATCAGGGATATTGCAAGGCATAATAAGATGTAGTCTAAAAGGGAGATTCAAGGGAAATTATTGGTTAAAAGGTTAGGGCATGTGAGAGGGTGTAGCTATCATCCCCACATGGGTATCCCAAATCTTCCATTTGAAGGTGGTTTTAGTTTTTATTTTAACATCTTCAAAGGTTAGAGTAAAATGGGTTTAAAATAGGTAAAACTAGAAGAGGTGGGAAAGGAATTTTCATCCTAATGGTTGAATGATGCTCAGGTTTGCTAGTTGGTCATATGAGCCCACAATCCTATCCAATTGTGTTATAGAGCCATAAGATTGGTATATATCTCATAGTAAACCAAAATTAAGTAGAATACCTTGGAGGCCATATCATGCTCAAAATGGGTAGAGTATTGAAAAGGAAAAAGATGATAGGGAGAGTGAAGGGAGTAGTTGAAGAGGGATAAAAAAGAGAGTTCAAACACAACATATAGAGGCATTAAAGGAAGAAATGGATTTTCCTAAAGTAAGTAACCTAACTAGATTTCATGCATTAAGGCAAGGGTGTAGAGGATATAAGGAAGTAGACAAGGAGATGTACACTAAAGTAGTACAAATAGTGATCACACTCTAAAGAGGTAGAGCTAAAATTGGAGAACATAAGGGAGATCCAATAAGGGATGAGGTAAAGGTGGACTATGAGATGGATAAAGAGAAAACAACAAGGTTACAGATAAATATGAAGGTGGATAAGGATGTAAGAATCTAGGCATGGTCCTATAGGTTGAGAATAACAAGGAAGGGCATCAAGGGAGATGAAAAACCTGAAATGAAATGGAGAAAAGAAAAGAAAAGAAAAGGTAGAATATTAGGGGTGAGAGATGCACTAAAGAATGACATATTAGAGAATTGAAAAGGATGGGGAGAGAGGTGTAACAATAATGAAGGGTGAGGGGAGAATGAGGGATATGGGTGGCCATGAAAGGTTTGAAAACAAGTCTAAAAAAGACAAAAGAGAAAATAGTTTGGTGATGAAAATGAAAAACAAGGAAATAAATGGAATAAAAGGAAAAATGAGGAAAAAAGGAATGAAATGAGGACACAAAGAGGATGACAAGAGAGGGAAGAAGCAGTGGTATCTTGACCAAGTAAGCATGGGTGATGATATGCAAGGAGAGGAATAAAGAAGCAAAGCAGATGGTGGTTTTGGAGATGAGAACGGGATGGAAAATGGGAAAGGAGGAACGAGGGGAATAAAAGGATGGGTATAAAAGAAGGTGAAGAGAGAAGGTAGCTATTAATCAACTTGTTAGAATAGATTGACAAGTTGAAGGGGTGATTAGAAAGGATTGACAAGCTAAAAAATAGTGAGGTGGTAAAGAAATAGGGGGATGCAATGAAAGAGAGTGAGATGAAACTAAGGGGTGAAGATTAGGGATGATAAGAACAAAAAGGAAGAATTAAATTAGGGATACAAACCATGTATACTCACATGGATGCAAAAGATAAGTGATTACCAAGATGAAAAGAGGGAAATTGTAATGTAAAAAGGGCCATAGGTAAGAAGAGATAAGAAGAAAATGGAAACTATGGAATGCTTATCAAAGGATAAATACCTAGAGAGAAACTAGTTGTGGAGGAAAAAGGGGAAGATAAAAAGGATGGAAAAAATCAAGTAGGAAGAATGGAAAATGGGTACGGTGGGAAGAGTGGTGGAATGGTAGAGAGTGGTGATACATGTAAATAAAAAGAGTAGTAATAGAAGAAATAGAAAGCTTGCAAGATGCACAGTATGATGTGGAATGGGTGAGGAAAAAAGAGTGATAAAGTGGGTATGACAAATATCCAAGGGTGGGGGAGATCATGAGGATGGAGAAAGAAGTTGAATGGGATAAAGGGAAAGGTTGGTAATAAGGTAAAAGAGAGGAAGAAAATGCGACAGGTGGGTGGGGAAGTGGGTCAAGAAGCATGCACAAGGAAAGATAATGGGGAGGCCAATGAAGTAGAGTAGGATGTGGCTTTATGGGAGGTAAGGGGGGGAAATGGGGAATGTTGTCAACCCTTATGTTAAAAAGATTGATAAGCTAAAAAAGTGATTAAAATAGACTGACAAGCTGGAGGTAGGGAGATGGTTAGGAGATAGGTAGAGAAGTGGAGGAAGAGATTTTAGGTGAGAAGGGCAAACAAAATAAAGGAAGTGGCTAAGCTGACCTTAGTAACTGAGCACTACCTACGTAGTCCAAAAAGACCTCAGGCTAATGTAGTTCTCCCAATAATGGGGGAAAGACTAAATAAAAAGTATTAGATGGTGTTAAAACATAAGGATGTTGAAAAAAAAATTCACAACTTCCTTGATTTAGGATGCCCTAAGCAAGAGGGCATTGTTAGCGATGAAAATGAGTGAGAAGAAAAAAAGGGGATACAAATTAGTTGTTAGTGGTTGAGCTGCCCCTAGAGAATCACCTACATAGTCCATGGACATCAGGCCAATGCAGTTCAACAAGGTTTGAATGAGTGGTGTTCAAATTGGCTTCCCTAATTTGATCAACCACATGGGTTGGTTTGGCCTGAGGGAGAAGGTTTGGTAAAATAATAGTTTTGGGTTTTGGTGAAGGTGTTAGTGAAAGTGAATGGGGTATGTTAGTAAATAGTTCTAATAATGATCCCACATTTAGTAGGATGAGATATACGGATGGGCAAGGTAGGATAAATTATAAGGGAACACAATGTGAAGTACCACAAATTATCTTTAATGGAGCTAATCCAAAGAAGAGGTGCCTTTGTTAGGAGGTTACACCTTATAAAATTATGCAAGGGTAGGAGTTTGAAGATATTTTTTACCATTATGAGCCAAGTTTTAGGATGTGGGGATCTATCAATATCTATAGAGTTGTTGGGGCCAAGGTTCATCACCGCTACAAGCTGAGTTTTAAAGGTAGTAGTGAAGTGATGACCTACAAAGAATTTTTTTGATAGTCATGTAGATTATATAAGTAAAGAAGTTAGAAACATGGTGAGTAATAGAGGATGGACCTTACCTAACCCAAGAGCTACCTGGGTAGGCTATACAAATGGTGGCCATGTCTACATCCTCTATCCTAGAGCTATGGAACTAATGACTTACTGGTTTCTCTAGTTCGGGCCTAACCAACCAAAAACTGCATGGGCAAGAGAATATGGTGGTTTCCTTGCTATATATGAACATTTAGCAAGCACAAAATAAAATACCACCATGTTTAAGTAGACACTGCCCATGGTTGGGGTCTAATGATTAGAGCATATGGTAGTGGGATGGTAGGAATAGGAGGGGAAAAGGGCAACAGGGTGATTGTATTATTGTGAAAGACCTAGAGTAGAGTATGATTCTTACTGTATGGGGATGAATGTGGGAGAGGATAATAGAGTATACCCTTTATCAGTTGTTGAGATAGGGAATGTTATGGATGTTAGTTTAGGGAGTAATTAAGTAGAAGGATGGTTAAACACAAATCCAAAGCCACTAGATAATCAGTCTAATGCTTAGGTAGGAAAATAATGTATGCATGTGTGTTAGGCAATGTGTGTGTAATTTGATGACTATGTATGTGTCATGTGACTCCTTTTACCCTAAATTAAATATTTCATAGTTTGATGTAAATATGTATAAAATGTGTTGGAAGTTATTGGTTGAATGTTATGGTTATGGTTATGATTGGTATGGCTATGGTTGTTGTAATCTCACTCAATGTAAAAGGAATGACTATTGCTGTTGTAATGTTAGATGGTAAAAGTTGTGATGAAAACATCAACCAAGCACATTAAGATGAGAATAGGGCATGATGCTTCATTTTTGATAAGGACTAAAAATAGACCTAAAATGGGATCAGCTTAATGAATATAAGCCCTTCAAACATTGTGCATGAGTGTTCGTTAGTTGATAAAAAAGGTTTTTTGATCACAGAGTGTCAAGTAAGCTCTAAATCCCTTGATTTATAGATAGTCAAGAGAGAATATGGGTGATAGGTGGTGTGAAGGGTAATGGCTAATATGTAAAATAACCTCATGTGAATTAGTTTTCCATTTCTATAGGTGGCCTAAGAATGGTAATAGACAAGTCCATGTCGTATGCTAGATGTAGATTGATCAATGTGGGAAGTCTACATGTGAAAGTTGATTGCGGCTATACATTTTTTTTGAGATAGTGAGTGTTTTGATTTATTGTTGTATATGGGAAGCTAAACGATGTGAGAAGCTTCCATAAAATTTCTCTAATTTTGATAAAGTTAACTCAACCATCCTTCGAGGTATTTTTTTTTAAACTCTAAACGGGGGTAAAAATTTATTCAGAAACAAGAAAGTCCAAGTTACAGATTGTTATCCTGATCCACCATGTGAATCAATTCCTGATACATACTACTAGAGAGCATTCCTTGAGCCATAATATTCCACGTAGGGCCGTTCTCCGAAGCCCATTTGGCAAGCCGGTCAGCAACACTATTCCATTCCCGGGGAATATGATTGAAGGAAATATAATTGAAAGACGCACATAAATCCCTAATCTGATGAACAATAACACTTAACTTCCAGTCTATTTTACCAGTAGGCCCATTATTAACCAAATTTATCACAACTTGCGAATCAGATTCACAAATAACTTCATAATATCCCTGTTGATAGCAGAACTTCATAGCCTCCAGAATCGCCACTGCTTCCATATGGTTATTTGTGTGCCATCCTTTGTAGATCGAGAAGAGAAACACTATATTCCCTGCACAATCACGAGCAATCCTGCCAACACCAGCCTCACCTGGGTTTCCCTTTGAGGACCCGTCAGTATTTATTTTTATCCTACCAGCTTCAGGGGAAGTCGAGCGGCCTATTCTGTTGACTGGTCGCATCTTTGAGTATCTCCCAGTCAACGTCGCTCCATTCTTCCCAGCCTCCAAGCTCGGGCTAAGGGTAATTCCTAGGCGCGTGCACCAACCATTCACTTCCACGTCAAGGTCTGCGTCTCTCAAACATTTAAACTGTAGTGAATGGCAAATTTTTTTCCATAGCGAACTTAGTTCCAGCTGCGCACCCCGAAACACTCTCCTATTTCGTTCCAACCAGACATTCCACAATATAAATGTCGGGCCCACAGTCCAGGCGCTTTGCAAGATGGAATTCCTAGCTGGAGCATGTCCTAATTTGTCCCAGAACTCACTCAGTGAGTGAACATGGCGGCAGGGGGCGCCCCAAGCAGACCACCACAGGTGCCACACCTGTTTGACAAAATGACATTGAAAGAATAAGTGCGTCCCTGTTTCTTCACTATTATGACAGAGCACATAAATTGACGGTCCCTGAAAGCCACGTTTGCACAAATTGTCCCAGGTGAGACATTTATTGTGAGTAAGGAGCCACATGAAAAAATTGCATTTTGGCCAAGATATCAGATTCCACACCTTTTTTCCCCAAAAGACCTGTCCTCTATTGAAAATTTGATGAATCAAACTCATATACCCAGCAGAAACAAAATACTGACCATTAGCCTCTCCACCCCAGGCTAGCACATCACTTCCTTGCAAAGAATTGCATCCTCTGGACTCAAGGATTTGAATTAATTCACTCTTCTCCTCCACCGAGCCTCCAGGTGGCCAATCAGAGGAGTTTTTCCATCTGTACCCAATAGACAAACCTATGCTAACAGCTTCTTTATAATGCATTACTTTGTTCCAGCCAACAGCATGAAAGGAGTCAGCAAGCATTTGCAAATGAGGATGTGAAACTAATATGGGTGGCGCACCATCCCATGAGTCTTCCCAGAAGAAGGCCTCAGTTCCACTATTGCACACCCAAAACAGGCTTTGCTTCACAAGCTATGCTCCCGCCTTAAGGGTGCCCCAAACCATCGAACCTCTACCCTCAAGAGGAAATCTAGAAACATCTTGTGAAACAGCCCCCAGAAAGTATTTCACTGTCAAGATGCGGGCCCATAGGGAAGAATGATTCGAGCACCACCTCCAGTATAACTTGGCAGCTAAAGCTTGGCTGGCCAACACAGTCGAGCGTAGTCCAAGTCCTCCATCTTGCTTTGGGCTGCACACAGTTGCCCAATTGATAAGACTCCATTTCGTATTTTGAAGATTCCCACTCCAAAGAAACTTCTTAGAGAGGGCATCATATTCTTTTAGGAAATAAGTTGGAGCAACCTGCACCATGCTACGGTATATAGGTAATGCCTGTATGACAGATTGAAGGAGAATCACTCTACCAGCCATAGATAACCATCGGTGTGTCCAATGACTAATTTTCTGTCTTAGCTTGTCCAACACATTTTGCCAAAAAAGCCTGGGCTGCCTCCCAACAACTATGGGAATACCCAAATAAGTCACAGGAAGTGTTTGAGTCTGAAACCTCAAAATTGCTACTATCCTTCTCTGAATAACCTCAGGCGTATTAAAAAAGAAGATTGAGGACTTATGGTCATTTATCTTTTGTCCAGAGGCCTGCAAATAATTGTCCAAAGTGGTCCAAAAAGCTTCCGCTTCCCTGATTCGGGCTGTCCCAGCGAAGATAGTATCATCAACGAATTGCAGATGGGTCAAGGCGGATACATCTCTCCCCCATTTCCAGCCATGTAGAATATTTCGAGTGACCCGATCTTTGAATAGCCACCCCAGTCCCTCAGCCATAATGATGAACAGATACGGTGAGAGCGGATCTCCTTGCCGAAGGCCTCTCGAGGCCTTAAAAAGCTCAGAAGGTGCTCCATTTATAAGGACTAAAAAGGAGGGCATAGAAATGCAGCTGAGCACCCATCTAATCCAATCATGATTAAAGCCAAATTCCAAAAGAATTTTGCTCAAAAATCTCCAGCTAACTCTATCATAAGCTTTGGCCAGGTCAAGCTTAATGAACATAGCCCTCTCCTACGAAATACTCATAGAATGAATGGCCTTCGAGGCAATCACCACCCCATCTAATATCTGTTTTCCAGCAACAAAGCCACCCTGCTCCTCCGAAATAAGACTAGGAAGGAGTCCTTTCAGCCTTTGCGCAATAAGTTTAGAAATAATTTTGTAGATCACATTGCAAAGCACAATAGGTCTATACATATCTAGCTTATCCGCTTGCTCCTTTTTTGGAATAAGAGCAAGAAATGTAGCATTCAAGGCCCTAAGCATATCCTTGCTGAAATAAGATTCCTGAATCACTTCCATCAAATCCCCTTTAATGGTATCCCAAAAGTCTTGAAAGAATTCTGCCGGAAATCCATCAGGGCCAGGGGCTTTACCTCTCTTCATACTGAAAACCGCCTCCTCCACTTCAGCCATAGCAATTGGCCGCATAATCCTGTCATTCATATCCTCATTCACTAATTTAGGAATGCACTCTAAAACAGTATTTTCTGCCCCTTCATCAGGTACTAGATTACTGGTGAAAAGATTAGAAAAATATCGAATAGCTTCTCTATTAATAGCCTGAGAAGTGGTAAGACAAGTCCCATCCTGAGTCACAAGAGACGTAATAAAATTCCTGTTACGGCGAGCTTGAACTGAGTGATGGAAAAAAGCCATGTTCTTGTCACCCTCCTGTAACCAATCTATGCGGGCTTTCTATTTCCAATATATTTCTTCTCTCAGTTCCCATTCCGCTACAGCATTTGCAGCTCTTGCTTCTTCCAAACGAAGGCTGTCCGAGAGTCCATCCTCCCTTATCTTTCTGGTTATTTCATCTAGCTGCTCTTGCACCTTCTTCTTCCTACCTGTTAAATTACCAAAGCAAGTTCTATTCCAAATCTGTAGTTTTCTTTTAACATACTGGAGTTTTTTACAAAAGGAGTACATCGCTGTCCCAAAAGCAGGGCTACCTTGCCTCCACCATTGGTCAATACAATCATGAAGACCAGGATCTCTAAGCCACATCAATTGAAATTTGAAGGGTGACTTTTTGGGTCCCCCAATATATCCAATGGATAGCTTAATAGGCCAATGGTCAGATCCACTCCAATCTAAGATTTTGGAGGTGATTGACATGGCACTAGACTGCCAAAAGCAAGAAACTAAAAATCTATCAAGGCGTTCTGAGATGGCAGCATTACCTGATCTTTTATTGCACCAGGTGAAGTGCCCATTCAAAGGTTTAACATCAGAGAGGCGTAGGACTTCTACATTTTGACGAAAGCATTCTGAAGAAGGCCCTAGCCGCTTCAATCCTCCTCTTTTCTCTTCCAGATTCATCACCGCATTAAAGTCGCCTGCAACTATCCACGGCAAAAATGGAAAGCAAGTTCGGATATAACAGATGTGATCCCACAGCTGCAATTGCCCCTCCATGTCTACAGGTGCATACACTATGGTTATCAAGCACACTTCACCAGTCTCAAAAGAGGACGCCACCATGGATAAGGCTGAAATGTTGGTAACCCAATGCATGGGCAGAATTTTTCTTGGGTCCCATCCCATAGCTATGCCTCCTGAACTACCCCGAGCCCCTACACATTGCCACTGTCCTGTTGGCCAAATATTTGGCGTATAGGCCAAAAGTGAATCAACCGTCAATTTCATCTCCTGAATACATACAATATCTGGAGTATGTTTCCACACCAAGCTTCTTATAGCTTTTTGTCTAGGGGAGCTATTCAGACCCCTGACATTCCATGATAAGACTATCATTAAGTGGGTTGGGGGTAATGCTCATGCAAATCACCTGTAATTTTAAGTTTGTCTTGATCCTTCTTTCGCCCACCTTTGGACGGAGCTGCCGAGGTGGCCTTTTTGAATTGTTTCTGAACTAGTCCAAGTGCCATAGCCGGTCCTTTTTCCTTTTTTCCAGCATCTCCTGCCTTAACCACATCAGCCCATCTATCTTCCTTCTCTTTCCTTCCACAAGAAGCCTCTAACATTCCTTCTTCCTTTCTCAAAACATTATCTACAGGCGATTGAATCATCAATTCTTGACCTTCGTGGAGGTCATCAAATTGCTTCGAGAGCTCCATATCCTCTCCCTGTTCATCCATCAGAATACCATCTTCGAGAGCCACGCAATTAAGGGCCTCAAACCTATTAAACCCCAAGTCTACCTGCCTATCTGCATTCCCTCGTTTCCATCCATGCCCTCTTGCTCACCTTCTAACTGGTATGAAGCCGTCTTGCCCTGCCTGCAAATGATCACCTACCCCCTACATCAAGCTCACATTTTTTAAAACTTCACCTTTACCCAGCCTATCTGGATGAAATTTCCCATTTTCTGGTCGGACTTGATGCCAAGTCTCTTTCCCAGCATAGGCAGTGTTTGGCGTTGAAGAATCAAGGCCGCTTCCTGAATCTTTGACAACCTGAGGACACTGACGATGTAGATGTCCGTATACATGGCAAATTCTACATCTGAAGGGAATGGCTTCATAATCAATCTGTTGGATCCATGACAGGGATCCCATGCAAATCTCTATAGAGTCTGGCAGTGGGTTATTCAAATCCATATCTATGCAAATACGGGCGTAAGATATCACTTTTTTGTCTAATGACTGGTGTGTAATTGCTGCTGGTGTTCCCAGCATTGCCCCTATTTGCCTGAGTATATCTGCTCTCCAAAATTCAAGTGGCAGCTGAGGAAGACGGACCCAGACTGGGACACACGCTGGGATCTCATCAGCCGAATTGAAGCCCACATGCTAGGGTTTAAGAAATAATCCTACATGCTCATAGAAGTATGGGCCTCCTTCAAAAATATGATTTCGATCCATCACAGAAGAAAAACTTACCAAAAAGTAGCTATTTCCTGCTACCATGATGTCAAAATCCCCTTCAATGACCCAAGAGCGCCGGATCCATGCTTCCAAAGCCGCCACAGGGATTCTAATACCCAAAAATTTGCAGATAAGGGTATGTGAAGACAAATATTCAACTTCCTCCTAGACTGTCTCTTGGGGTATAATCAGAACAGGTTTGTCCTTGCTCCTAAGTAAGCAGCCATTAGTCTTGTTTAATTTAGTCCTTTCACTGGAATAAAACTCTGCCTGAGCTGCCGAACTTGCCCCAGGCGTCGCTCCTTCCCTCCTGGGGCCTGTCATCGGGCCGCCACTTCCCCCTTCGCGCCCAGCCAAAACCTCCATCGTAAGATAATGTAAGTAATTTTTTAGTTCCCATCCTTCGAGGTATTGGTTTAAGCTTATTGTCTTTGTTTTAATGTTCTTGATAACTATCCTTCAAGGGAGCAGTCTATAGTGCCTAAGATATTGACCCAATTAATTTTTTCAAGATGAAATGTGTTTAGACAAGGACCAATCTAATTAGGTTTAGAGGTTTACTTTATGAGGGCAAAACTTTACACAAGAAGGTCAATGGTATGTGAAAGGGTGTGGTTTTGATAGACAATGACCATGGGATTCCATCATGTTAGAGATGAAAAGTATCCATGAGAACCATGCTATGGGTAGAGCCGTGGTACCCATATTTATGATTATGCCATGAATATGATGGTTAATCACATGGTTCTATGTTGTAATCAATTATCCTTAAAATGGGAGGAGGAAGGTGGGTGAAGGTAAAAATATCATAATCAAGGTATGATCTTAAGTTAGACAAATAGGTGATCTTGATCCTTATTTAACAAAAAAATGGATGTAGATGTGAAGCATTGAGAGGCTCAAGTTTTATTTTTCCTTCGAGAGAGGACAAACAATAAGCTCTTGATCCATACTTAAGGGTGATGATGTAGGGTCCAAGCTAATTGAAAGTAGACTTACCTCATTTACTCTTCTCCATGTTGGTCACATGTTGGTTTTCTTTTAGGATGAGATATCTAATATTTTATTTTCATTTTTTGAGGTGCTTGTTATAAGCACATGTGATATGCTCTTGATAGATACAGAGGTGGGTGAAAGATACTAAATGATGCTCATCAAGTAGCTGAAGTTGAGATAAATGATGCTGACAAAAATTTTCCTCAGAAATGAGTTCCTTCAAAGATATAAAAAGAGAGGGGATTTGGACTTCAAGAGGCAAGACTGCCTCTACTTTGAAGACTAGAGAGAATGGGTAGCACTTGTAGAGTTTTGAATGCTAGTATTATAGTCTCATAAGGTGAATGGGATGTGTAAGTGCTAATCCCAACCTAAAGCACTGACAACTTTGGTTAATATTTTGGTGAGGGTTTTATTAGAGGCTTTCGCTTGTCCATTTTATTGTGGTTGGTAAGGTGAGGAAAAGATTAAATCAATGCCAAATGTATCACATAAACCTTGGACTTGCTTATTCTTGAAATATTTCACATTATCGATGATGATCTTATGAGGAACACCAAAGCAACAAATGATATGGTGGTTGATAAAGTCAACAATATTTTCTACTTTATTAGAGATTAGAGGAATAGATTCCACCCACTTGGTGAATTATTTGGTGGATATGATGATGGAACTATGACACTACGAAGAATGGGGGTTAATTTCCCCAATGAGATCGAGCCCCCATTGAGAGAAAGGCTAAAAATCCTTAGATACTTGGAGGATATTGGCTAGTGCATGATGTAAATTAACATGCTCTTGACATTTAACATAATTTTTTACATAATCACAATAGTCTTGGTTGAGGGTGGTGCAATAGTAACCAAGGTGAAGGATACGTTTAGCGATCGCTAGGCTGCTAAAGTGTCCCCCACAGATCCCATTATGTGTTTCCTTGATGGCATGGAAAGTTTCATGGATACATAGGCAATGAAGAAGGAGACCATCAAAACCACATTTGTAAATAATTACCCCTAGTATGGTGTAATGAGATGTACCTTGAATAAAATATCTTCAGGTATTCCTAGAGAGGTTGGGAGGAATAATGTCTAGGTTGAGGTAGTTAAAAGTTTGGTCATACCAAATGTCAGATAGGGATTCATCTACATTAAAAATGGTAGGGAGGTCATATTGGACATAAGAGGGTGTGGAAAAGTGATGAACAGTGACAAATATTTTGGATTTGGAAGGCTAATAAGGGATCTAAGAAGCAAGGTAGGCCATTGTATATGTAAATTTATTAGTAGATCAGGGAATGAATTGGACTAGGTAATATTTGAATTATTTTAAGATTTTGTCAACTAAAAGTTTATATTTTAGTAAGACATCATTCTAACATTGATAGGATCCATTGACCTAGTTGACCATAAGCTAGGAATCACCAAATACATGGATTGTCTTAATTCCCAAGCTTTGAGCAGTTCAGAGACCTATCACTAAGGCTTCATATTTGGCCATATTATTAGTGCATTCAAAGTCAAGTTTGAAGGAGAGAGGAAGGGGTTCACCATCAAGAGGAATGAGAATAACTCTGGCACCCCCTCCTTATTGGCATTTTGAGCCATTGAAGAACATGGTCATTTTGTAGGTTATGCCATATTTTTGAAAAAGAGTCATGATAAACTCATCTAAAAAGGCAAGAGGGGGTGGTTGGTTATTTTCTAAAGGAGCTTCAGCTAATTGATCAATAATGACATGACCTTTAATCAACTTCTATTGGAGGAATATAAGTTCAAATTTAGCTAAGAGCATGAGCCACTTAGCCATATGTTGATTTTGGTATAGTTTAGATTGCATGTATTTGAGCAGGTCAGTATTAGTGATGACATAGGTTTTATGTTTAATAAGGTAGTGGTAGAATTTGGTGGCCATGAAGGTCAATGCAAATTAGAGTTTCTCAGTGTGTGTATACCAAGTTTCGTATTCTACAAGCATATGGCTAATGTAGTATACGGCTTGCTCTTTATGTTGTTCATCTTGATGAGCTAACATTGTCCCTAGGGAATGGTTGGTGGTAGAGATATATAGGTAAAAGGGGTGGTCATCCTTAGAAGGGCTAAGGATACGTGGTGACAAAAGGTACTATTTGAGAGAATCAAAGGCCTTTTGACAATCACTACTCCATTTGAAAGAGACATCCTTCTTCAAAAGGTGATGGAAAGATTAGCACCGATCTGAAAGTTAGGAAATGAAATGGTTAATGGATTGAAGTTTTCTCTGAAGTTTGTAGAGCTATTTAAGGTGGGTTGGAGGAGGCATGTCCAAAATTGCTCTAACTTTAGTACGGTCTACTTCAATTATATGAAGAGAGATGATGAAGCCAAGAAGCTTTCCTGAAAGGACCTCAAAAATGCATTTCTTGGGATTTAGGCAAACAAGAAAATGGATGAGGCATTTAAATATAATCATAAGAGTAGTCGAGTGAACTGTTTGAATTTTGGATTTCCTAAGAAGGTCATCCACATAGTCTTCTACAATATTATGGATGATATGATGGAAAATATAATTCATGGCATGTTGGTAGGTCACACCAACATTCTTTAACCCAAAAGGCATGTCTCTATAGCAGAAAGTTCCCCAAGGGGTCATAAAGGTAGTTTTATGTTGATCTTTAGGAACAATCAATATTTGATTATAACCCAAAAACCCATCCATGAGAGATAACATCTTATGGTCTGTCATAAGATCAACAAGATAGTCAATGTTAGGTATAGGGAAGTCATCCTTGGGGTAAGTGAGGTTAAAGTTATGAAAGTCCACACAAATGCATAGACCCCCAGTGGCTTTGGTGATAGGTACAATGTTTGAGACCCATTAGGGGTAGTCAATGGGTTGAATAAAGTTTATAGATAGGAGATGTTGAAGCTCTTCTTTGATGAGAAGGGATATGTGAGGATACATGAATTGAAGCTTCTGTTTAACAGGCTTGGCATTGTGGTGAGTGACTATGTTATGGGTAGAAATGGTGGGGTCAATCCCAGGCATATCATTGTAAGAGCAAGTGAATGTTATGCTATGGTCTTGGAAGAAAGAAGAGAAATCTTGAATTTCTTTGAAATTTAATAATTGGCCCAATTTGACAATTTAGGGGTCATCCAGAGTACCCAAGTTGATATCAATGATAGATTCATTTAACATAGTCAGGGCCTCAGGAGAAAGGGATTTATAGATAGAAGAATCCCCTACACTGAGGTAGGTAAGAATGGAATCATCATCTTGATATCAGATGGTGTTGATGGTGTGAGAATCATTCTCTACCATTTTAGGATGTATGAGTGGAAGGACTTTGGTTTGGACACTCTTTTGGTAGATGAGAGGGCCCAAACTTACAATATTGATAAAAAAAAGTTAGGAGGGCTAATATTGGGTATTCAGGTGGAGAAAATGGTTAGGTTGGAAAGGATGGGATATCTTCCTCTATGATGGAAATGGGTTTGGGTGAATTGGTGTATTATTGAGGTGGTTCATACTCAAGGCCAAATGACTCATGAGGTTGTAAAATTTTGAGATGGGGAAACTCATGAGGCCCTTATTCATAACGACTGAGGCCAAATCTTTTCCAAGCACACCTATGGAGATATAGTCTAGTGAACTCTAGTTTGTTAAGATATAAAAAGTTAGAGGTAAATGGTTAGATGGATGATGTAGTGGTAGAGGTTGGAAGTGGTTGATCAAGTCCCCCATAAATGAAATTCATTTGATGGTTAGGGAGACCAATATGGATGATTGTTCTAATGTTAGGGTCGTAAGAAGGGTCACGTCTGAGATTCCCATATTCTTGGGGGGTAAGGAGGGCATCTAAGGCTAAGAGTTTATATTCCCCAAAATAAATGTGTTGGAATTTGTTTGTCATTGGGTCTTCTATAGGAATCTGGGAAGAGGGGATAGATGAGCTAATGGAAGCTTCATCAACATTAGGTGTGAAAATGTTATGGGTGTTGGCTAGTGAGGTTGTGTTGTTGGCAGATGGTTATGTGGTAGATAAAGGAGGAAGAAGGACATCATTGGGCTAATATGTCATATTTCAATATGTAAAAGGACTAGGATTAGCTTGTATAGTCATAACTTGCCTTTCATGTTCAAACTTGACACATCGATGCAGGGTGGAAGGGACACAACTCATGGCATGAATCTAAGGGCATCTGAGTAAAATGTTGTATTGAAAATCTCCTTATATAACATAAAAGAGTTCAATAATAGTATGAGGCCTTACACAGATGTGGAGGAAAACTGTGCCCAACATGATATCCATAGTATCATTAAAAGAATGAAGGACCATTGATCTTTTAGACATGATGTTTTTAGGTAACTATAACTAGCCATAAACATGGAAGGAGATAATATTGATGCTAGCTCCCCCATAGATCATCACCCTTTTGATGTAGGTTTGATTGATGTATATTTTAATGAAGAGGGGAGGATTGGGATCCTTTGAATGAATGTAAGGTATTTCTAAATTCTTGAAGGTGATAAGGTTGGGAGTCTAAAGGGCACCAACAAAAGTGGATAGAGGCTAAGGATCATCGGGTTGGACCTCAATGGATTGTAGAGCCTCTATAAATACTTGACAATGATGGGGAGAGGTAGATATTAACTCATATAATCTCAAATTTATTAGAGTTTGGTGAAGTTGCCTAAGGATAGCTTTTTGGATGGATATTACATATTGGTTAGGATATGGAAGGTTAGATGGTGAGGCACCTAAGATAAACACCTTTGGTTTGTTTGAAGATGGAGAAGGTAGGGTATTATTTGCTTGGGATTTTAGATAGGGGTAAGTCCAAGGAATGGATGCCTTAGTCTTCCCTTTATCCTTCTATTGGGCTCAAGATCGAGTAATCACATGAATAGTGTGGATAAGGGGGTTCTCTAGATTAGATGGTTGCTTCGGTTCCTCCTCTTCACTTTTGGGTGAGATTGAAGATCAGATGGGTTGAGTCAATGGTTGGATTGGAAATGGGGATGGAGTTTTGTCTAATAATAGATCATCATCTTCATATAAGTTGTGAACAAGTGCTTAGAGAGCTTTATAGTTCTCCCTATCATGTCCTAGTGCCCTATGATATGCACATATCAAGTTATCATTAAACCAAGAGGGTTTGGTATGTAAAGGGTCAAAGGGTTTGATGGGTGGTAATCTCAAGGAAGAAGTTTTCAATAACCATTAGAGAATGGTTAAGTAAGATTCAGCTAAAGGTGGTAGATGTTTAGTAGTTTTTTATTTGGGTGTTGAAGTGGGAGGTTGTGTGGATGTAGGTTTGGTGGTAGGTGTCTTGAATAAAGTGGTATGCTTGGTTGATGGTTTTGGTTTAGGCATGATGTTTGATGGGTTGGTGGTAGAGGAGGGTAAGGTAGGTAACTTAGGAATTGCTAGTGTAGAGGGGAAAGGTGCTTTAGAAAGTAAGTATGAAGGTGTAACCAATAAAGGTAGTGGGGTTTTGGTAAAAAATGATGGAATTTAAGGTAGAGGTATGGGTACCTAGAATGGAGGGAAAGGTTGAGGGAGGTAAAATTTGAGGTTTTGGGCCCTTTGGTGATTTACCTCTTTGGTTGTTTTAGTTCTTGGTTTTAGAGGGGATTTGGTCACTTTAGTTGTCTTGGTGGGTTTAGGTGTTTGAGGGCCAATTAATTGGGAAGAGGTTTTGGTTTCTTGGGTGGATGTTTTAATTGGTTTAAAAGGGCTAGATTGGTCTATCAAAGAAGGGATTAGAAGTTATAATTTAATTCCCTTACCTTTGTCTTGACCTCTCATAGAAGTTTTTACAATTAGAGGTTGGGTGGATGGAGTTATCTTCTCTTGTGAGATAACTTTCAAAGGGGGGTGGATGGTTATGTGATAGGGGAGGTAGGTGTTGTATCCTCCAATAGAGGCATGGATATGGTTGCTTCCCTTGTTTGGGTGTCTAACACCCAATAAAAGGCAATCTTTTTTCTTCCATTAGGGGAATGGGGAGAGAAGCAGTTAAGGTACCATTTTCTTTGTCAATGGGTTCACTAGTAACCATATTAATAGTATGTACCTCATGAAATGATTCAAGTTTATTTTCATGATGATGGGTAGAAGGAACATGATTAGGGAAAGGCTTGAAAAATATGTCAAGGGATTGGTTCAATGGTGCATTAGGATTGTCCAATGTGAGATCCCCCTTGTCAATAAGGGATTGGATAAGGTATTTAAATGTATTTCACCTATTGATGTCATGTAATATGACTTAGTGAAAAGTGCAATGGTCATTCTCATTATACTAATCAAGTATGGGGCAAGAGGTATCAAAAATTTTGGGTGGTTTAATTGGTGGAAGTTGGATGATATTGGCTTTTAGTAACTTTTCCAAAATAGAAGGATAAGGTTCCCTAAGTGGAGTTAATGGATTATGGTTATTCCAAGTTTGGTTCCTTTGGTTTCAATTTAGATAGTTGAAGTAGTTGAAGGTTTGGTTCCTTGAGTTTTATTGGTTGGTAAATGGTGGAGGTACAACTTTGAGGACAATAGCATTGGCGATGTCTTTGCTCTTATAATTGTTATTGGTTAGGCTTTGGAAGAAGAAGACTCATTAGTTTTGTAACTTGGGTTTTTATTCTTCAAATTTAATCTTCCCTCATCAATGGCTATATTCTCTAGTGTGCGAGCCATGGTAAAATTTTCATCAAATGTCCAAAAACTTTGGATGTACAATGTGGATGAGGTGTGTTTTGCACATGCCTAGGAAAAGAGCTCTATAAGCTCAGTTTGGGGTAATGAAAAATAAATTTGGCTAATTAGGCTCCTCTAATAAGCCAAAAAATCAGGAATAGCTTCATCTTCAAATTTTTGAATGGATTAGAGGTCGGTAATAGAAACTTTCTATGATATATTGATTGAACAGTGATCCAAAAAAGTTTAGGCTAGTTAGCCGAAGGAGAAGATTGAGTGTTTTGGGATGGTATTATGCCAATCTAATGTTAGTCTAGATAAGGATATATGAAAGGTATAAAGGATAAGAGCATCATCATGGGAAATCAAGTAACATGTATGCATAAATTCTCTTAAATGGTGTTGGGGGTCCTCTTTGCTTTGAAATTTAGAGAATTTTGGCAATTCCCATTGTAGAGGATATGGTCAGAGAGGGACAGATGGATGGATGGTTTCATTGAAAATTTGGTCATAAGAGATAAGGTTATCTAATCTTGAGATGGATGACTCAAGGGTAGTCATCTTCTCCATTAGCATCTTGACCAAGTCCATTTTGGGTTATTAGGTTAGATA
Organism: Torreya grandis; assembly: GCA_037957365.1. Taxonomy (NCBI): domain Eukaryota; kingdom Viridiplantae; phylum Streptophyta; class Pinopsida; order Cupressales; family Taxaceae; genus Torreya; species Torreya grandis. The sequence continues at coordinate 1,206,866 of JARHVA010000520.1, forward strand.
GGTATATGACATGTTTTTTTGGGGTTAGGTGACATGGAAATAACTAGTGGATGGTTGGGATGATGTTACGTGTGTGTGTGTGTGTGAGGTCATGCATAGTTGGGTGGAAGGTGAAGGTATGTATACTTGTGTGTTAGGAATATATTGATAAAATGTCATGGGTATGTGTTAGAAGGTTGAGGTTGGGGGGTTTATGTGTAGCATCTAAGTGATTAGTGGGTTAGTTGGTTGAAGGTGCATAGTGACCAAAGTGATAATAAGGGGAAGTGTTTGTGGTATAGATAGCACTATATTTTGATATTGGGTTGTGGTTGAGGTACTGGTTGATACAGAATGGAAGATGGAAGAAAGAGTGGAGGATAATGCCATAGTAAGTGGGGTGTAGGTGACTAAGGATAAGGTTGAACCCACTTAGGGTGTGATAGGAGTTGTTTGGTTGGGGGTGGAAGGTTAGTTTGGGTTTGGGTGGATGGTATGTTGGAAGAGGTATGGGTAAATAATGGTTGGGTTGAAGTGAAACCCACCATAAGGTGGGGTGGCATGCCCAGAGGGGGTTTGGTAGAGGAAAATAAAGTAAAAGAGGTGCAGTGTAGCATGGTACTGAGGTAGTGCTATAAAGCCACCTTATTATTATCAAGGAAGGAAAAAAAGTTAGGATCTCCTTTAGATATGATTGGGACCCTAGAAGGAAAGGGAAGAGGGAAAATATCAATGTCTGAGGTATATTCCATAGGTGCAAAAGAAGATGGGGGTTGGTTAACTTGATTTCTGAGTTATTTTCTGGTAGTTACCATATGAGAAAATAAGGAATGAAAACATGAAGCTCTCAACTCAAACAAGAAGCAAACAAAAATATTTCAAAGCAATCAACATAAACACTAGAAATGCATTTAGCCTTGGATTACTTTTAAATTGCTTTTGGCTTATGCCTTAAAGAGTGTGAAGGGGAAGTTGGTTTGATATAGGTACTAAAAAGGCAGGCTATGGTTAGTTTTAAGTTGTTTAGACACTCAAAATAAAGATATGTGTTGAAATTAGATACATAGCTTGGTATTGGGGCCTACCCCTCACTTCAAAATCCTAGAATGATAAGGGTGATAGGTGCTTACCCAAGATATACCGAGTCCAGAGTTTATACTCAACTAGAGAGCTTAGTTGGTTCTCCCCTTGGTGGTAAAATCCAAGTGAGATAGCCAAGAGGAGGTAAGGTTGCCACCAAGTGATGAAATCCCAATCGATCCTTGTCTCAAGTTTTGTTTTTATGTGTTGATTATTTATTGATTTGGCTTAGTGTGTGAAGACAAGTGAAATCTATGATAAAATTATTATTCCTCCTAGTTACTAGATGAACTAAGATTAGCAAGTAATTCAATGGATGCAAAGTGTTTGTTTTAAATCTAAAATAAAATTTTAGATTTATTTAAATGCATAAAAAATATCTAAATGAAATCTAAATACAATACGAAAATTCAAGTCCTAATCCTAGGATGATTGCTCTTTTTATTTCTTTTAAAGATGTAAGGAAATTAAACTTTAACTTTTCTAAAAATGTAACTAAAACTTGTGTGTTTTAAAAAAAAAAAATTAAGTAAGAAAGAAAGATTGATTTTCTTAGAATGAAACTAAATGAATTTCATTGATGAAATTATAAATGTCTTACAACATCTATTAACCCAAGAAAACTCAAGGGTCCCACTGGGCGTGCCAAAATGTTTCTATCTATTTTTTTTACTTTTCTTAAAATTTTTTTAAAATAAAGAAAATAGGAATAGGGTGTGTATAAAAACCTATTGAATGTGTGCACATTGGATCCAAGTGATGATGGAGATATCTTCTTTGGATTGGGAGGATTACCTAAAAATAATAAAACACTAAAATAAACTTGTTTGTTAGACAAGTAAATGGGTGGATTGCCTAGCGGGAGCTAAATCCTAGAAGTGAAAGCTTTCTAGGAGGCTATCAATCCACCTTCTTCAAAAAACTTAAGTTGGAATGATAAAAGAAGTAGATTTTTCATAAAAACTTAAAATGAATGATATTAAAATATAATATAACTAAATTTGATAAAATAAAGTTAAATGATTTTCAAAATATAACTAAATGAACGTAATAGTTTAATTAATACTAATGCTGAAAATTGGTAAAGGTTATGGTTCTGGTTTGGTAAAGTGGTGAGGGTCAAAATAATTATTTTGTTGGTTTGGGTATATGGTCAATTTTAGAAAGTATACAAAGATATAGATAGATAAATGAGGCAAATAATTGAATATGGCAAAGGAAAAATAAAGGTAAATATTGCAAAGAGGGAAAAGAGGTAAATGAGGCAAAGAGGTGAATGGGATAAAGGGGATAGATGAAATGGAAATATCTAAAGGGATTAAATGGGATGAATGGGATAAATAAAAATGGGTTAAGGGATAAATATTATGGAGGTTAAGATAATAAAATGCAAATAAGAAGTAAATAAAGAACTGTAATTACAAAATATAGTAAATTACCTCAATGTTGTTGAAGTGGCTTGAAGATGTTGATGATGGTTGAATGTTGATGAAGCTTGAAGCAATTTTGGTAGAGATTGATTTATTTGATATTTTATCCTCCAATATGATTATGACCTATAATATGATGACCTCCTCCAAAAACCTGTAACAAGATGTTAAAAACCAAAGACTAACTTCCAACTTAACCTTTGGTGAAGGAGAGGGGGGGTATTTATAGCATTTGATGTTGGGAAACATGCCAAAAGAGTGGGATAGTGAAGAAATTAAAAATTTTATAATTGGTTCATGATTTATTCAAGGTGAGATTTGTGGGGATTCGCATGTGGGTTGGAAAATCTCCCTCTTTGCACATGAATCTAATTTTGAATAGAAATCATGCACATGGATTTGAATGAAACTGAAGACTTTTTACCACCCTTATTTATCTTCATTCAAGCACTTAAAGAGGTGGTACACCAAATGTGGAACCATTTTCCATGTGGGGAATGAAAATTACAAAGTGAGGTTGTTGGGTATTCTCATGTGGGTTGGAAAGTCTCCCATTTGGGTTGGTGAGCCTTCATTTGGGTAAAAAAATAAAAAATGGTTACCCTTTGTCTTTCCCAAAGTCTTAAAGGGGTAGATGTCTCTTTTAAAGTCTAATTTCATGTGGAAAGACAAAAATACATGTTGAATAATTACCCCTCAATGGTAAATTTTCACATTTCAAGGTGGGGGGGGGGGGGGGGGGGGGGGGGGGGGCTTGTGATGCTTGAATGAGGTCATCAAGCACTTTGGGAAGGGTCCCATGTGGGGTATGATGTCCCACATCAAGCCACATCACTTGTAATCCATGTCACTTGCCATATCACCTCCCAAATCATCTCCCATTCCACTTGCCATATCACCTCCCATGCCACTTGACATTCACATGCCATGTCATCATGAATAGTGATAGTGGGTCCCATAGTGAATAGTGATGGTGAATAGTACTTTTGAATAGTAATTTTAGATAGTGATTTTGAATGATATTTTTGACTATGAGAATAGTGATTTAGTTAGGTTAAGGCATGTTTTGGGAAGGTCTAAGAATTTTTATGGGATCCCAAGGCATTTAGTCAGTAAAAACTATAAATGTTGAATTTTTTGGTGTCTATATAATGCTTCTTCATCTAGAAGTGGTTGAAAATAGCCTCCTCATGAAAAAAGAGGTGCCCAAAATGGAATTGGTATTTTAAAATAAAAGATAACTTTGAAAATAATTTCAAGTTACTTTTACACGCAAAAATCCCAACTTTTAAAACTCAAATGAGACTTTTACAAATTTTTAAGTCTTTATCACTTTTGTCAAAATGAATTGTGCAATTTGCACTTCATGATTTTATACTTTTTATTGATCTATACTTGTCAAAATGGGAAGTGAAATTTGCACTTGTGCTTTTTTCAACTTACACATTATTAAAAATATTAAAGTGTGAAATATGATTTCTCTTTCTCAACATCAAATAGTTCTCTTCTGAAAGTCCTTATTGATCTATTCCTTCAAGATTTTATTTCTATCTTTGATTATTTCATAGTGATCCATTTATTGCTACAATAACCTTTTCCCATAGAGGTTGGAGGTAGTGGAAGCACCTATAAGTTCCCACAGAGGTTGGAGATGTTAGAAGCACCTGGAAGTTTTCACAGAGGTTAGAGGTGCTAGACGTACCTAGGAGTTCTCATAGAGGTTAGAGGTGTTGGAAGCACCTGGGAGTTCCCATGTAGGTTGGAGGTGCTAGAAGCACCTAGGAGTTCCCATAAAGTTTGGAGGTGTTGGAAGCACTTGGAAGTTCTTACAAAGGTTGGAGGTGATAGAATCACCTAGAAGTCCCCATGGAGGTTGGAGGTTCTAGAATCACCTAGAAGTTCTCATGAAGGTTAGAGGTGTTGGAAACACCTAAAAGTTCCCATGGAGGTTGGAGGTGTTGGAATCACATGGAAATTCCCATGGAGATTAGTGGTGATGGAAGCACCTAGAAGTTATTGTGGAGGTTGGAGGTGCTATAATCACCTAGAAGTTCCCATGAAAGTGGGGGTTTATTGGTTTGGTAGGATCTAAAGCATGTTGTGTACTTTACACTTTGTGAAACATGTAAAGTGAATGTCAAGTTTTGGATTCCATCAGATTGGATGTGTGGTGGGATCTAAAGTTTGCCATGAATTTTTCACATTGTGAAAATGTGCAAAGTACATGGTGAGTTCTGAGTTCCATCGATTTTGGATATGGATGTTTTGTGGGATCTAGAACTCATAAAGCAATTTACATAAGTGTAAATTGCATCCAGAGTTCTAGATTTTACAAGGCAAAAAGAAAGATGGGTTTTTATAAAAAATAAAAGGGGTCTCCTTAGGGTATCATATGCAATGATATTTTTAGGATAAAAATATCAACATTTTTGGTGAAATGTGTAAAGTGCATGCCAAGTTTTAGATTCCATTGGATTGGGTGCATGGTGGGATCTAGAGTCTGCCATGTATTTTGCACATTGTGAAAAAGTACAAAGTGCATGGTGAGTTTCAAGTTCTACCAGTTTTGGATATGGGTTTTTTATAGGATCTAAAACCAATGAAGTAATTTTCACAAGTGTAGATTGCATCCAGAGTTCTATATTCTGCAAATCAAAAAGGGAAGATGGGTTTTTATAAAAAAAAAGTGGGTCTCCCTTCGAGTATCAGATGTAATGATATTTTTCAGAAAAAAAATATAAACATTTTGACTTTTGTAAAAGATAACTCAATTATACTTAGGAATTTTGTTGTGTCTTTAAACAATGCAAGTTGTGTGGTTTTTCCCTTAAGATTTTTAGAAGCACTCTCATTTTTTTCATCAATCAACACAATGGGAGATATGTGCCATGTAATTTTTTCCCAAAAAAGTAAAAGGGAATAATAAATTTAACTACTTTCATTTGAATCATGAAAAGAAGTAATGGAATTTTCAAAACTATCATTATTTGGAGGAGACACATACTTAATTTCATCAACATTTTCATTATGAGAGATAGTGAAGGAACATTCAATTTTTTTGAAATTTTCAACGTTAGAAAGGGGAGAATCACACTCGCTTGTTGAAATAACTAAAGAGGGTATGGTTGGAATAGTTTGATTTTCAACATTAGGAATGGTATCATTTTGCATATTTGTTGGGTCTTTAGTATCTTAAAACAAAGGAATATGATAGGTGTCATAAGGGGAATTTTTTCACATTCATAACCAAGAGTGGAAACATCATGATCACTACTTTGCTCAATTGTATTTGCATTTACATCATTAGTTATTTCATTGTCATAGTTGTAAATAAAAGCAGCTTTATCTTATTTTTGGTGTTCTTCTATGTCTTCATATGCAATGCATTGATCATCAAGTGGATTAAATAAATGATCATAATTAAGCTTATGTGCATAACCTTCTATTAATAAATCTATAAGGATTAAAAATTACTTTAAGATGACAACCAAACACACAACCAGGAGGACCAAAATAAGAATGTAACTAAGCATTCCTAAGCTATGCCCATATAAGTGAGGGAGAAATCAGATCTGAAAATAAACTATAGAAATCTAAGATGAACTTTTAAATAAGTCAAAAACCCTAATATGAAAATTAGGGTTTTGGTTCAAAAATAGAAGAAGAGTTCACTAATTTTTTTAATGCTTTTGGATTCATAAGAAAAACATGCAAACAATAAAGTTGTTTGAATGAAATCAAGTACTATTTAGATTTTAACAATATATTATAGTATTTGATAATATATCTCATATAGGCATGTGTAATAGATACAAGGATTAAGCAACTAAGGGATAAAGAGAGTGTATCTATTTTTTATTCTATTCTGGATTATGGTAGTGATTAGGAATCATCACAAGGTTGTATTAGAGATCTAGACTTTATTCATTTTTTACTTTGACTATTTTTTATTTATAGATAGTTGTGTTGATTAGGGAAATTAATGTCAATGCATATGTCCACCTCTGATGCAGGTGTTTAGTGAGAGATATATACATGAGTAACTTTAAATTTGAGTTAGACTTGCACTACCCCTTATGTAATTATTCTATGCCTTCATTTATGTCTACTTATGTGCCAAATTTACATAATAAGCAACCCTATTTGTTGATAAGTGTTGCCTACATAGACAATACTCCTAAGAGGTCCCCAAACTCACATGTAGTTCTCAATCATATACATCTATGTGGAATTTTTATAGTGGAAATATATGTTTTTTCCCCTAGTAAACCTTGGTACAAGTGATTCAATATTATATTTGACCTTTTGAATGTTTCATATATTTGATTCAGTGTTGTAGTGTAATTTGATAGATTGAAATAAATAACACTTTATAATTTAATATTTTCATATTAGAAGAAAAAACATTGAGAGGGGGGTAGGTGATTCAGTGTACAAAATTGTCACTCAATTCCATACATCATTCCTTAACCATTCAAATTAACATAAAGATCTAACAATACATAAAAAATCAATCACATAAGCATAAATACAAATATAAACACATGAACACTAGAGATATGTGGGAAAACCTCATGAAGGATTAAAAAAACTATCACAACACTTTTAATATTTTCCTATAATCAATGAAACAAAATTTAGTGAGGCACTAACCCCACAATGAGCTCCAACCACTACCCGGTTAAGCACCCACTCAACTAATCTTTAGAAAGCTCTGACTTGAAAGGAGGATCCAACCCCATAAGTGAATTGGAACCAAAAAAACCACTTAAAATAAACTTATTAAATCTCCAACCTTTAATAAATCTCCAAATCCTTCTTGACTAAGCACTAACCCAACTAAGACAAGCTTGATCACCTTCACAACACCTTGTTACTCAAATAATAGATGGTGACCTCTTCTTCAATTATTTATATTATATATCTTAATTATAATATATATCATACATATTTAACAATATATATATATATATATATTTAAATCATAAATTAATTCATTCATCTCTCCTTAGCCTTCTGCCTCTCGCAAATAGCCTGCTAGGCTCTTTTGCTCAACATGCCTCTTCTAGGCTCACCAAGTTCAATGAAATAATCAATAAAACTCATAAATTATATTATATGCTCATGTATAATCATATAATCCAATATTATGGTCCTAAATAACCTAATTTTTCTCCTCCAATATCTCTTTTCTTCACTTATATTCCTATCTCACTAACTAGCTCAAATAGGTCAGTTATGCTTTGCATTTATACCAATCACTTGCTCTCACCCATATTATTCAGAAAAATAGATAAATACATTAGGTTTAGACCCAAAATACATATTATAAAAATTTATACATGTTAATCAACCATCACTTAGGTCAGTCATAACCCATAGAGGCCAAAACCACTGTTAGGCCTTATGGAGACTTAATGCAAATAGGTCTATCTCAACCACTTGTTATACTAGGAATCAATATGGCTATAATGGAAATTACCAAAGTAATAAAAAAATTTAAAAAAATTAATTGGAAAACTAAAATTACCTCCTACATTCTTAATAATTCACATTGCATTTGCTTACCTCATGAAAGCTTCATTAGGCCTTAAAGACCTATTAGACCTAAATATCCCAAAAACATAGTTTGAAAAGATAAAACTCAAAAATAATATAAAAACACTTTAAAGGAATAATAAACATATGGATATAAAAATTTTACCTTATTATCATCATAAAATCCATTAGGCACCATTAATTAGGCTCCAAATACTACCAGAAACTGCCAAAACATAGTCAAGAATATTAGACCATTGACAACTATATAGGAACTTTAAATCACTAAAAAATTATTTATAATATTTTATTAAACATATATAACATCACCACATTATTTTTTTACTTTAAAACTGATCAAAATAACATAGGAACATCAAACTCATTAGCACACAAAAAACTATCAAAGACCTTGAAAACACAATCTTGAAGAATACTATTTTTAGATCATGTAAGGGTAATTTAAACACTTTTAATTAACATTAATAGTTTATAAATGACATATATATCATCATTAAATATATATAACATTTTTTCAAATATCAACCATTAGTATTACAGACCAATTTCTTAAGCCTCTCTTACATAGTCCTTACTAAGCTAGATAAGCCATTTTGGCTTCCACAACTTCAATCCTTAAAGATATTATTAACATAAAATAAAGAATGTATAGATAAAATAAATATAAAAAAACAATGTAATATTCATGATATGCCTCAAATAAGTGCAAATATCCTCCAACTCACCATTCGCACTCACTTAGGACTGTCATTCTACCTGATGAACCAGTCATGGTGAACATGACTTAAAACACCTATAAATAAAATTAAATGAAAATTTAATGCATTTATAATATACTTATAAATATTTATAACAAAAAAAATCACAAAGGTACAAAGGTCTAATAGCATATATAGAACATATAGATCAAATTTTAAACTTTACTCCACTATCTTGACTCAATCAGACAGGTCATCTTATGAACACTATTTTCATCATTTTAAATGATATTAAAATCATATTATAAATATTGACATGAGTTATATATTTTTAAAAACAACCTCTATAAACTAGATCCATTCCTAATCCACTTCAACTAATCCCTAAACATATTCTCACTTTGATTATTTTTTCTCACTTTCTTCACTATTATCCCATTTTAGTGATAGGTCAACATGAGTGACCAAAATTATTGACATAGAGATATAAATTTTAAAAATAACACCGTGTTAATTATAAAAAAAATCTTAGGATTCAATCTCCATTCATTGTCCAATCTTGACTTGGTCAACCTTGCCTATAACATCAAATTCTTTAGAAGTAAGGGTTTTTTATGGGTTCCACTCACTATCATAACAAACCAATACCCCTTCAAGATTATTGAAGGAGTAATATACCACCTAAAATAATAAAAATATCCTTTCCAATCCATTTTGGGCCATTTCCAACAAGATCTCTCCAATCAAGTCATTAAGAGGGTTTTAGACTAGTTTTCATTCTTAACATTTGTTCATACAGTTTTATCCTTAAAAAAACCTCTTAATGATTGTAAATAATTACTAGGAAAATTTTAAATCTATCCCTAAAGGCTCAAGACACCATTAAAATTTTACACATGCTAATGAGCATCAAAATTTCCTTCTCTGGCCTACAACTCTTCCTTCTGCATACACAGGAGACCTTAAAACTCATTTTCTTGATTTTTTATTCAACTCGGGACCCAAAAATTCATCAACATGATTGAAATAACCTATTTCACCTCTGACATAACTCAAATGGGCTCTATCACCTTGGGATCTAACTTTGACTCCTCATGAAACTGCATTAGGTCTATTTACACACTAAACCTAGAACAACTAGTCATGCTTAAACTTTGAGAATACCTTTAAATCCTCTTGTAATACTCTCAAATGCCTCATAGATATTTCATATAAAATTTTACCATTATCAAACACTTAATTTCACACCTTCAAGCTCATACACACCCATATCACCACCATCATGCCTTTACAATATATAGCTCACTCACTTCACCAAGATAAGACTAGGATTCATAAAAACAATTATTACTCAAGGAAATAACCGTTATTACTCATTTCATGACCTTAAAATATCATTAACCTCAGTCTACTTACCTTATACTACTCATAATCTTGTCACATTATAACATTGTGCCAAGATCTTTGTGCAAAACTTAAAGACCTACTATATTATGCTTAATCCATAAAATTATCTTACCAAGCAACTTAAGAATAGTAACTCTAGGACATCAATAACACTTATTACCTTTGACATCAATGACAACATAAATTTATTCAACATAATAACAAGAAAAAACCTCAACAATCTCCCCCTTTGTCATTGATGGCAAAACACTCTAACATAATGAATCATTCTCACATCTCTTTAAGCTTGATCTCCCCAAACAGGTCTTTCTACCCCCTTGACATTAATGATAAAGGGTCATATACACTACCACAAGGTCATCTACACATAGTCTATTGGTCCTTGGATCTAAACACTCACAGAGCTAGCAAACTCTCCCTCTATCCATGCATACTTCTCTTCAAGCTTCTCAAGAGACTTGAGTTAGATCCCCCTAACTCCATATAATCCTCATAAAATCAAACATATTCCCTTTAATCATCACAATTTATCATGGATAAAACCATTACATGGTACCTTCCTAGTTAACATACAGTCATACTAGGCCTATAAAAACACCCAATCTCTATCATTCTTCAAATCTGCCACTTCATTCTTATCAACTTATTATGCCCTTAAGACACTTATGTCATGTTAATGATATTGAAACCCTTATTATCTTCATGATATATTCATATAGATATTAAATCAGATTTATACCTTGCTTGTAAACCTTCTAATGATGATTCACCATAGATTTTGAACATATGTTCACCAGTTATGGCTTAGAAGCCATTTACACAATCCTACCTATGATAACATTATTTCCTTAAAAAAACACATAACAAGTTACCAAAATGAGTAATCCCATGATATATGATTCTGAGATCAGATTCTTAGACCACTAATGTCTACATGATACTCTTCAAAATGACTCAATGGATCAAATTCAACACACACTATCAAGACCCTTTGACAAAACTCAGAACACTTATCATCTTCAGATCACTATTATCTTCTTCATGGCACAAATAACTCATCATCTTAATTATTAGAACACCACAAGACCTTGGTTTACTTGAGAAAACAATCTCTACCTTTAATAACATTAATCTTGTAGACCAATCTTCAACTCTTACACACTTGGTCTATGTTTGCTACCTGGACATCATCTTGCACTCAAAAAAGAATTAAAACTAAGATAATTGTAGTAGGAAACATTGCAATAGATCCATATAATAATCTACTGATCTCTTATTGTTAAAATAAGACCCATTTGAATCATGTACTTTCACATTAGGTTTAATAGACACTAGAAGTCTTAAAACCCTCACACTTTTGTTCATCATGTCTTTGAGCTAGACCTTCATAGCTAGGATCAATTTGACCATTTAAAACACTTAACAAGAGATTAAAGAACTTAATAACATATTCAATAACTTTGATCATCCATCCAAAATGACCAACAGCTCCAAACCATTCAACAAGTCACTCTATGTCTTCCAAAAACATAGATCTTAAGTACAATCCTCTCTCATTGAGATTTGTTTATACAAAAGCACACTTTCAACACTTCTTTAGTGTATAGAACATGACTATAATGATGTAACAACATCATCCAATGCTCATAACACCAATTCAAGGTCAATATAGATGTTCTAAATCCACCTGAGTCATCTTAATTTATTTTAATAATAAGACAATCAATAAACTTTGACTTTAATCCATAATAAATGTACCTATATAGACCTTCAGAACAAACTATCACCTGGAGGATGATCATCATGGAGTTTTCTACAATTTTCCCTTTTAAAAAAACTTGATTTGACCTCTTCCATGTATTCTACAACATCTTATTTCCTCTTGGGTCCTCATTTCATACATAGACATTTGAAATCCAATGTTCATATTTTTAAACATCAACAAATATTTTTTGTAGCCTAAACTTGACATCATTTTTCACTTCACATATTGCTAGATGATCTTTGTAAGATTATATATTGAAGATAACAACTCCTCATGAAACCAAAATTATAATACACCTTCAGGGCACTAGGAACATCATCTCCATGTTTTGATTTGACCAAGGTTAAATTTTTTAGTACCTAGAATAAATGCACAAAATTATCAGTACATTCATACCTATGTGATGGTTTGTAATGGTCTGGTCCTTCTTAGTTAGAGGATTCATGTTTTCTATCTTTAAATGGTAAAATGACACACCAAAAATTCACCAAGACATATATGGATGCCTCACAACCTCTTCTTTATCTTTGCTAACCTATAAACATGCCATACACTCTCCAAGATATCAAGCACAACTTATTTGTACTTAATCCACAAAAAATCAAGCTTTTTGAATCTCTGAAGCATATCATTCATGATCACACCTTCTATATATATTGATGAAACCTATATGATATTAAAAACTTGGTGAACACCTTTAGAACAAATTGTGTAATCTCATCAAAACACCACATCATCTTACATGCTTTTGCATTGCCCACCATGCTTTAATAGACCTAGCAGAGTCTATGACTAGGTCTAGGTGCAGATATAAACCAAGAAACATATTCCTTATACCATGATAGATAACCATGTAGACCACCTTAAATAAGCTATCTATTTCAACATGTCTTCAAATTTATTGGGTTTTATTTTTGACTTGGCTTCAACTTAATGCTTCTTCTTCTTAGTCAACCTTGCTAGTACTATTATGGAGTCTTCAATCATGACTTTCATTAGCTTAGCCATCTTGTGATTCTAGGATCACCTTCAAGATATCAAACCTCCTTCAAAGGATCTGATATGATACCAATTTTTTTAATCATGACCACTTTGGGGGTGAATTAGTGTACAAAATTTTCACTCAATTTCATACATCATTCATTAACCATTCAAATTAACATAGAGATATAACAATGCATAGAAAGATAATTACATAAACATGAAGCAAGATATCAACACATGAACACTATAGATATGTGAGAAACCCTCATGGGGGATAAAAAACACTATTATAACACTTGGAATAATTTATTATAAGAAATAAAATAATATTTAGTGAGGCACCAACCCCACAAGGAGCTTCAACCCCTACCTAGTCAAGCACCCACTCAACTAGTCTTTAGCAAGATCCAACTTGCAAGGAGGATCCAAACCCCTAAGTGAATTTTAACCAACACATACAATTAAATTAAACTTATAAAATATCAAATCCATAATTTATCTTGAAATTCATCTTGACTAAGCACCAACCCAGCCAAGACAAGCTTGATCACCTTTATAACACCTTATTACTCAAACAATGGATGGTGACCTCTTTTTTAGTTCTTTGTCTTCTCTATCTAAATTATGATCTATGAAATACACCTATAAAAAACCTATGATTTATCTATGATGGTCTCTCAATAAACAATGAAATCATTTAGCTCTCCTTAGCCTTCTACCTCTCTCAAACAACCTTCTAGGCTTTTTTGCTCAACATGCCTCTTTTAGGCTCATTAGGTTCACTAAACTGGTCAATCACACTCAAAATTATATTATATGTTAAATTTTTATCCTTTAATACCATATTATGGTCCTAAATGACCTGATTATACTCCTCTAAGATCTCTTTTCTTCACTTATATTCCCGTCTCACTAACTAGCTCAAATAGGCCAATTATGCCTTACATTTATACCAATCACTTGCTATCACCCATATTGGTCAGAAAACCACATAAATAAATTATTTTTAGACATAAAATACATCTTAAAACATGTTAATAATGTGAAACAACCATCACTTAGGTCATTCATAACCCATAGAGGCCAAAACCACCGTTAGGCCTTATGGAGACCAAATACAAATAGGTTTATCTCAAGCACACATTATACTTGGAATCACTATGGATCATATGACACTCAAAAAATTCCTAATTTTTTTTAAAAATTTAATTTTAAACCTCAAATGACCTCCTCCATGCTCAATAAGTCACACTTCATTTTCTCACCTCATGAAATCTTCATTAGGCCTTAAACACCTATTAGGACTAAATACCCCAAAAACATAGTCTATAAAGATATAACTCAAAAATCATGTATAAAAACTTTAAATGAATAATAAACATATGTATATAAAATTTATTACCTTAGTTTTATCATAAAATCCATTAGTCACCATTACTCAAGCTCTAAATACTCAAAATCACTCCTTCAAAAAGCTCACTCTATTTTGCTAGAGACTACCAAAACACAGTCAAGAATATTTGACCATTAACAATTGTATAAGAAATTTAAATAAATAAAAAATCATGTATAATATATTATGACACCTATATAACATCACCATATTCTTGGTGTACTTTAAAACTGATCAAAATGACATAGGAGCATCAAACTCATTAGCACAAAAAAAACTATCAGAGACCCTAAAAACATAGTCTTGAAGAATATTATTTTTAGCTCATGTAAGGGTAATTTAAATACTTATAATTCAAATTAATAATTGATAAATTACCTATATATCATCATTAAATATATATAACATTGAATCATATATTAACCTTTGGTATTACAGACCAATTTCTCAAGCCTCTCTTACACAATACTTACAAAGCTATATAAGCCATTTTGGATTCCACAACTCAAATCCTTAAAGATATTATTAACATCCCATAAATAATACATAGATAAAATATATCCCATAAAAAATTAATATTCATGATATGATTCAACTAACTTCAAATATCCTTCAATTCATCATTCTCAATCACTTACTCAGGACAATGATGCTGCCTAATGAACCAATCATGGTGAACATGACTTCCAACACATGTAAAAAAACTTACATGAAATTTTAATGAATTTATAATATCATTATACATATTTATAAAATATACAATCACAAAGCTATAGAGTTATAATATTAAATATAGAACATATAGATCAAATTTTGAACCTTATTCCTTCACTATCTTGACTCGCTCAGATAGGCCATCTTGTGAACACTATTTTCATAATTTTCAATGAGATTAAAATAATATTATCAATATGGAAAAAATGAATATGTATTTAAAAAAAATAAAAACTCAAGAAACTGGATCCATTCCTAATTCACTCCAACTTATCCCTAAACAAATTCTCACTCTGACTAGTTTTTCTCACTTTCTTCACTATTAGCCTAGTTTAGTGATAGATCAACATGCATGACCAAAATTATTAACATATAAGATATAAATTGTATAGATAAAAACATGGAAAATAAAAAAAAATGTTATGCCTCAATATCCATTCATTGTGTAACCTTAACCTAGTCAACCCTACATGTAACATCAAATTCTTCAAAAACAAGGGGTTTTTTTATGGGTTCCCCTCACTATCTTGACAAACCACTACAACTTGGAGATTATTTAAGGAGTCATATATGAAATAAAATCATAAAAATATCCTTTTCAATTTATTTTGGGCCATTTACAAAAATATCCCTCTAATCAAGTCATTAAGAGGGATTTGAGAGGGTTTTAGACCAATTTTCATTCTTAACATTTGTTAATGTAGATTTGTGTTGGAAATATGATTGTCATTGATGTCAAAAATGACAACATGGATTTTATTGATGGTAAAAGGATCAAGCAATATTGATGGAGAGAAGAGCATGTTTCACAGTTACACTATGCAAAGTTGTCATGCTTTTACAAAGATCATTTATGGATGTTTAAAGTCAAATAGATAGAAGATCCATTATGGGTTTTTCATGTACATTATAGAAATATGGTTTGTGGGTTCAAATGAGAAGGAATGAGCCTAGAATCAAATTATATTTACTCTCAAACTGGATAGGGTTTCTTAGTAAAACCCTAAGGGTTTTACTATGGCATCAACAAGAAAAGTTCTATTTTAATGTTGACTTGGTATAGCCAAGAACCGGTAACTTAAGTTAAAACTTAAGTCTATATAATCATTAAGAAACCAACCCCTTGACCTAGCAATAACTAGCTCCAACTAATGATCAAAGGACTTTATATTTTCCTAAGTCTAAGACTTCACATATGTCCTAGATTGATCAATGAATCGTGTTCCATCATATACAGATGATCCAATGGAATGAAGCAAAGTCAAATTGTCAAAAGGGGCTCTGAGTGAGCGTGCAAGTGATAAGTATCACACTCAAAAATTTTGTCAGATAGAGACCTAATGAGTGTAAGCTTGTCAAAGTTAATATTTGAGCTTATTGGAAGATCAATAGTTTGTGCTTAATTAGACATTGGAGATCTAACAAAACATGATGAATTAAAAGTGTCAAAGGTCCCTTTGAGTGAATGAGCTAATGCTAAGTATCACAAGCACATGAGTCTATCAGATAGAGGAATAATGAGAGTGATCCTGTTAAAGATAAACATGAGCTTGTCAAAATATTTGACGGTACATAAATGATCATGCAAAGGAGATATAATGGAGTGAATGAACTCAAATGTTATAAATATATTGACATTTAAAAACTATATAAAATTAAAGATCATGCATATTTGAGGATCTAATGGCATGTGAAAGCTTGGATGAAAAAGATCCAATAGAGTGAGTGGACTCAGATGGAATAAAGTGGTTGATGTTTATCAACACAATGGAAAGTTAAAGATCGATCAGGTTTGAGAAGATCAATGAAATGAAATGGATCCAAATATATAGGAATAAGTGAGATACGGTTAAAGTGTCAAAGTTTAATGACCAAGTCAAGATAAAGAATGTGCATCTTCAGAGATCAAATGGCACATGGGAACTCAGATCAGGGTGATCAAATAGACATGTTTTAAAGTTGATCCAATTTAATAGATACCATTATATCATGTAATCAAAGGCAAGATCAATTATTAACATTTAAAGTCATGTCTAGATAAATTATTAGTTGGAGGAACATGCAGGAACTTACGTATAAGCTCTATATCTCAACACAGACAATAAGATTGATCGATTCAACCAATCAAATCTCCATTAAAGAACCTTTACATCAAAAATTGAGTCTAAAAGATGATAAATATAATAAAGAGGCCTAAAATTATGGTGATGCATGGAATCAAGATGCGAGAAACTTCCATTTCATGTCATAATGAAATAGAATCTATAATTGGTGTGATGTGTTGTAATCTAAGTGTGAACACATAGAAGATATGGAACCCTAGATCATTTGTGATCCAAAACTCAGAAGTTTAAGTTGAAATATATTTCAATAACATGAAAATAACATAGTAACAATGATTTATTTGAGAAGAGATGTTTTATTACTTATAAGATTGTAAATACAAACATATGCTTATCTCTAGGAAAAGATGTCCAATTTCCTTCTTGGATTACATCTAGATTTATACATAATTTTAAGGTAGAAGGAGGATGTGAAATGTCACCAATCTCTAGTGAGATGAAGTGGTTTGACTTCCATGATTTACAACAATATATAATTTGAGAAATTGCCATTTTTAGAAACTTATTATTTTTAGATAGCACTATTAAAATTGAAATTTAGGGAAATTTAATTAGGTTTTCAAGGATAAAAAACCATCAAGCATAGCTCATGACATTTCATCACATTCTTCTGATTATTATATTTCCAACAATCAGAGCTATGGTGTAAAAGTTATGGCTCCCAAAAGTTCTACCACCAATTAGGGTAGGACCATCACCTGAATTATCACCTCAAGTGTTTCCCAAATCAATTTTTTTATAAATATTATATATAGGATAAAGGAAAATGTTGTTGGAATAATTTAATTTGCTTTTGATCCAAATTGAATATAGAGAAGTGTGGCTGGTGAATGAAATGAAGTGTGCCGAATAAAAAAATATCCAAATATAGGACCAATGAGATAGAGTGGAGTAGAAAAGAAGAAAGGCAAAAAGAGAATGTGTAGAGTATGAGCAGCTACATATTATACCTATAAAAAATAACAAAGATATGGATTCATGTTTGAATCTAATTTGTAAATTAGAGTTGTATCTCCATAGAAAGGTTTGATAGGTTGGTACCATCAAATAAGCTGAGTGGGTGCTCAAATTAGGGAGTGGGTGCTTCCTTAGAGTTGGTTCTCTTAAATTAAAGGATTAGTGTCTCCTTAAGATGGGTGTTTTTAAATATAACCAGTGAGGTTTTCTAGTGAAGCTTTGATCTGTGTGACTGGATTAGAATAGTAGTTTCTAGTAGCTATTCTCACCGTGGTTTTTCCCTTTGAGTTTTCCATGTATAAATCTAGTGTCATGTGTATTTGTGTTTATATGATCTCTACATTTATATATTAATCTACATATGATTTTGAGTTTGATTTAAAAGGATTAAAAGACCAGTTTTAATTCATATACTAATTAATCCCCCTCTCAATATCTAGTTGTGTTCTAATAATTGGTATCAGAGCCTAGGTTTCCTTGAAAGAAGTTTAATTAGATTAGGTACATCTTGGAATAGTGAACACAATGTCTAGTCAAGAAGGATATTCATCAAACAAGGCACCTCTCTTTGATAGAACTAACTATGCATTTTGGAGCATAAAATGGAAACATATTTATCTTCATTACGGTTTGATGTATGGATGTATATGGTAAATGGATATACAACACCTACTACACCTCCTACTGATTAGGCTAACAAAAAGTAATATGAGAGAAATTCCAAGGCAAATAATGTTATTTTTTGTGGATTGTCCAACTCAAATTTTGTCAAAGTTATGCACTGTTAGAATGCACAAGACATCTAAAACAAGTTAAAGGGCATCTATGAAGAATATGACAAGGTAAAGCAAGCCAAGCTACAAAATTACAAAGGCAAGTTTGAGAGACTTAAGATGAATGAAGAGGAAAAGATTGAAGACTACCTCCTCAGGGTAAATGAAATAGTAAATGCAATTAGAGGCCTTGGAGAAGAAATGAAAGAGTCAATCACTGTCAATAAGGTTTTAAGATATTTGCCATCAAGATATAATTATAAAATCTCTGCAATAGAAGAAGCAAGAGATCTAGATAAACTCACTATTGATGAGCTACATGGGACCTTCATAGCCTATGAGATGAGAATGGGAGAGACAAACACCTTCAAGAGAGAAGTTGCATTCAAATTAGCTAAGCAAGTAGAGGAATAAACATCAACATTTGAGTCTAAGGAGATTGATGAAGAAGAATCTTTGTTAGAAGACTAAAGAGAGGATCTGGAAAGTATAGAGGTAAGTTACCCTTCAAATGCTTTAACTATGTAAAGTAGGACATTTTGTTGCTAAATTCCCTCATAATATAAAGGATAAATCTGAGTAAGTAGAGAGTAACAAAAAGGTGAAACCCTACTATCCTAAGAAGAAGAACTTCTTCAATAATAAGAAAGTTTTGTACACAAAATAAGATAGTGACTCAATGAAAGATAGTGATAGTTCAAATTATGATCATGATTGTGCTTTTGTGGTTAAGGGAAATTAATCACTATTCATGATAGTAGAACCAACTATAAATCTAGATCAAGATGAAGTTGAAGACTCGGATGAAGATGAAGAAGGAGAAGTGGATCTATAATGTGAGCTCATATGTGCTCTAGATGAGATTGACAAGCTAAGTAAAGAGAACTCAAAATAAAAGAAGCTTGGATAAAAAGAAATTGAGAAAATGACTAAAAGTCTTGAGAAATTTGATTAGATGGTAATTAACTTAAAGACACAAGTTGAAGAGGCTAAAATAATAGAATATGTAATCAAAATGGAACTACAATCTAAATCTGATGAATGTGTGAAGCTTGAGGTAGAAATAGTGGCTTTGAGAAAAGAGCTTGAAAAAACCAAAGGTTAACTAGATAAAAGTCTAAAGTTGATAGGAGGATCAGACATTCTTGATGAATTGATCAAATCTCAAAATCCCTCAAATGAGAGATCAGGTCTAGGTTATGAGAAGGAAAAAATTTCCTCAACTAGTACATCTGCTACCATGTATGAAAAATTCAAAGAAAAAGGATAATCAGAAGAAAAGAAAGAGAAATATTGTAAGGACACAAAGACACACTCAAACACAAATAATGTGAATAAATTAGACCTTAAAATGAAGCCTAAAGAAAAGAAAAAGACAAAGGTAGTTGATGTTGATGGATACACTAAGGCGAGAAACTTGAAAAAGCCACAGCTTAGAAGAATTCCTCATGTTACACCAAGAAATGCTATTACCAAGTATTCCTCATCTTTTTAAGATTATTTTTATAGTTGTAATCATTTTGGCAATAAGGCTAGTAATTATAGAATTGTAACTACAAGGAGAATCAATTTTGTAATCAAAAAATCATTTGCACCCTTGGTAGATACAAATGTAATATGTTATAATTGAAATAACTTTGGTCACATAGCTAAACATTGTAGAGCTAAATTTGTAAGATCAAAAGTACACAATGTAAAGAATGGCATGCCTCTCAGTGTGAGTAAAGGTTCACAAGTTGTTGAAAAGAAGCTAAATAAGAAACCCAAGGATGTGTGGAGAGTGAAAAATCAATCCATGATTTTTGATGCCAAGGAGCAGAATTTGTGAGTGGTAGACACTAGTTGTTCAAATAATATGATATGTGACAAGAGCAAGTTCACCAAATTAAGAAAATGTGAGGATCTGTCAACTTGGGAGACAACACAATAGTAAAGATCAAAGGTAAATGAACCTTGAACATACATGGTAAACTACCTACACATGATGTCCTTTATGTTGAAGGATTGAAGCATAATTTTCTAAGTGTTAGCCAAATGTGTGAAAATGGATATAAGGTCACATTTTATGTATAAGGATACAATCTAAAGAGATCTAAAAAAATAGTTGCAAAAAGGAAAAGGATTGAGAGCAATATCTATAATCTTGTTAAAGTGAATGGTAATAGTTTCTTGATGGGAAATATTGATGAGAGTTGGTTGTGGCATAGGAGAATGGGTCATGTCAACTTTGATAATCTAGTCAAAGTGAGATCAAACAAGTGTGTAAGACACATTCCTAAGATAACCAAACTTGTAGATACTACTTGCAAGGAATGTCAACTAGGCAACTAGATAAGGGTCAAATTTCAAAGAAATGATTATGTAACTACAAAGCCTTTACAATTAGTTCATTTAGATCTTTATGGTCCTACCAAGACAAGATGATCTAAATGAGAGTGGTATTTCATGTTATTTGTAGATGACTACTCAAGAATGACATGGGTAACCTTTTTGAAGGATAAATCTCAAGCCTTTGAGATATTAAAGATATTTAGAGCTATGGTTGAAAATGAGATTGGAAGAAAAATCAAATGTTTATGATCTGATAAAAGTGCAGAATTCACCTCAAATCAATTCATAGAGTATTGTGAGAAGCATGGGATCAAAAGGCACTACTCTATAATAAGGACTCCACAACAAAATAGAGCTATTGAGAGAAAGAATAGAATAGTCAAGGAAATGGACAAAACAATGCTAAAGGAGGCCAAATTACCTGATGGATGTTGGAGAGAAATAGTCCAAATAGTATTATACATCTTGGATAGAGCTCAACTAAGGATAAATAGTGACAAAACTCCTTATGAGCTATGGTAAGAAAATCCTGCCTTTGTCAAGTACTTCAGAGTGTTTGGAAGTAAATGCTACATCAGAATAAAGGAGGGTAAATTGTGAAGCTTTGAATCAAGATGTGATGAAGGAATATTTCTTGATTATTCCACTCAAAGCAAAGCCTATGTATGCTATAATAAGAGGCTACACAAGATGATGGAGAACATAAATGTCAAGGTTGAAGAAGACATAAAACATGTTGGACCTGATAAGGAAATTGGTAATGAAGAGGTAGATCTTGAAGAAGAAGCAGATAGTGAAGAGGTTGAGTAAAATAATGAAAAGGCACCTCCAAGACTTGTTCAAAAGGATCATCCTAAATAGCATATAATTGGCAATATGAATGAAGGAGTTCAGATAAAGAGAAGAGTTTTAATGAACAAGAAGCAAGTAATTTTTACTCTAATGTCTAAGATTGAGCCTAAGAGCTATGTTGAAGCTAGAAAGGATGATAATTGGCTAAAATACATGGAAAAAGAACTAGTCCAAATAGAAAAGAACAAAACTTGGTAGTTGGTTCCAAGACCCTTAAACAAGAATGTGATAGGTACAAAATAGGTCTATAGAGACAAGCTCAATGAGGATGGAACTATTATAAGGAATAAAACAAGATTGGTATGCAAAGGATATGCACAAGTTGAAGGCATATACTTTGAGGAAACATTTACTCCAATTGCTAGATTGGAAGCTATAAGAATGTCTCTAGCATTCTCTATTTATAATAATTTTAAATTCTATCAAATGGATGTAAAATCTACTTTCTTGAATGGGATCCTAGAAGAGGAAGTATATATTGAATAACCAAAAGGTTTTTAGTTGTTAGATGAAGAAGATTATGTGTACAAACTGAAGAAACCATTGTATGGCCTAAAACAGGCACCTAGAGCATGGTATTCAATATTGGACCAATACCTACAACAACAAAGTTTCAACAAAGGATGTGCAGATAGTAATCTGTACTTCAAATTAGAAGGTGAGAATATGTTGATTGTTTCTATTTATGTAGATGACATCATCTTGAGTGGTAGGAATAGCAAAATGTGTAAAGAATTTTCTACACAAATGCAAAGTGAATTTAAGATGTCTATGCTAGGATAACTTTCCTTCTTCCTTGGTATACAAATAGCATAATTTAATGAAGGAATATTCATATCCAAAACTAAGTATGCAAAGGAGATGATCAATAAATTTAGAATGGAAAAATGCAAACCAGTTAGTACTCCCATGATATCTAGATGCAAGTTGAGCAAAGAGGATGAGTCAATTGATGCAAATTAGACTATGTAGAGATCAATGAAAGGTATCTTACTATACATAATTTCATCAAGATCAGATATCATGCAAGTAGTGTGCACATTTTCTATATTTTAGGCTACTCATAAAGAGTCACATGTCAATACCATGAAAAGAATCTTTAGATACATCAAGAGCACAATTAACTATGGCCTATGGTACTATAAAAGTGAAGAATTCACTTTGATAGCATATACAGATGCTAATTGGGTAGGAGTGTGGATGATAGAAGAAGCACTAGTGGTAGTGCATTTTTCCTTGGAAATAGACTTGTTTCATGGCTAAGAAAAAATCAAGAGTCAGTTACTCTTGCTATAACAAAAACATAGTATGTAGCAATAGTGGCATGTTTCACTCAAGTCATATGGATAAAGCAAACACTCAAGGACATCAAGGTTGAGTACAAGTCACCTATTTATAATATTTATGATAATTCAAGTGCAATAAATATATCCAAGAATCTAGTGATGCATTCTATAACCAAGCACATATCAATCAAGTATCAGTTCTTAAGAGAGAGGGTTATAGATCAAGAGGTCACAATGGTATATGTTCTAACTAAGGACAAAATTGTAGACATATTTACCAAACCTCTTCTCAAGGAATAATTTGAATATATGAGATATAATTTGGGAGTAGTGGCTCCTACACCACATCACTAAATCACTAGTGATAGGGCATGAGTCTAGGGGTGTCTCATGGAAGCTTTATTAATCCCTAGAAGAAGAGAGAAAAGTCAACTCAAGTATGTATATTTTGAAAAAATTTAATGAGTTAATGGTAGCAGGTTATTAGAAAAATTCCTTTATCTGATAAAGGGGGAGAACACTTTGGAAAAATAGTGAGAGGGAATCCCTTTGCCATTGATGTCAAAGGGGGAGAAAAAGGGTAGAATGCTCTTTGTAAATGTTTGGAGAAAAAGTGAAAATGCTCTCTATAAAAGTTTGGAAGAGCAGAGAAGGTATCCAAGATGAGTTTAGGAAAATACTTGATTGCCTAAGGGAGAACAAGTTTGGTATGAACAACTTCAGTTCATAATTATCAAAATCCAATGCAAGCAATGCTAGAGAAGAAGCTAAATTATTATAAGATCAGAACATTAAGTTTGCATCAGAGCATTTAGTTTGCCATCAATGCCAAAGGGGGAGATTGTTGGAAAAATTATTGTCATTAATTTCAAAAGGGACACTATGGATGTCATTAATGTCAAAGGATCATGTAGGATTTATGGAGAGAAGAGAATGTTTCATAGTTTCACTGTGCAAATTTGTCATGCTTTTACAAAAACCATTTATGGATGTTTAAAGTCAAATAGATAGAAGATCCATTATGGGTTTTTCATTTACATTCTAAAAATATGGTCCATAGGTTTAAATGAGAAGGAATGAGCCCATAATTGAATTATATTTGTTCTCAAACTAGATAGGGTTTCTCTGTAAAACCCTAAGGGTTTCACCATGTCATCAACAAACAAAGTTATATTTTAATGTTGAACTGGTATAACTAGGAACCAGTAACTTAAGTTACAACCTAAGTCCATATCATCATTAGGAAGCTATCCCCTTGATGTAGCAATTATCGGATCTGACCACTGATCAAAGGACTTTATATTTTCCTAAGTCTAATACTTAATATATGTCCCAGCTTGATCAATGGCCTATGCTTCATCATACATAGATGATCCAATAGACTGAAGCAAAGTCAAATTATCAAAAGGAGCTCTGAGTGATGTGTAAGTGACAAGCATCACACTCATAGATTTTGTTAGATAGAGACCCAATGAGCATAAGCTTGTTAGAGTTAATGTTCGATCTTGTTGGAAGATCAACGGTTCATGCTTAATTGGAAATTGGGGATTCAATGAAGCATGATAAAGTCAAAGTGTCAAAGGTCCATCCAAGTGAACATGATAATGCCAAGTGTCACAAGCACATGAGTATTTCAGATAGAGGACTAATTAGAGTGATCATGTCAAAGATAAATAATGAGCTTGTCAAAAGATCTTACGGTGCATGGGTGATTGTGCACTAGAGATCCAATAGAGTGAATGGACTCAAATGCTATAAAGATCTCAAAATTTAATAACTAGATAGAAGTAAAGATTATACCTCTTTGAAGATCCAATAACATGTGGAAGATTGCATGAGAAAGATCCAATAGAGTTAGTGGATTTAGATGGAATAATGTGGTCAATGTTTATCAACATAGTGACAAGTTAAAGACCAAGTAGGTTCAAGAAGATCGATGAAGAGAAAGAAATCCAAAGATATAGGAAGTAGCGAGATGAGGTCAAAGTGTCAAAGTTTAATGACCAAGTCAAGATAAAGAATGTACATATTAAGAGATTGAATGTCATGTAGGAGCTCAGATCAAGGTGATCAAATAGACACATTTTAAATTTGAGCCAATTTAATAAAGACTTTCAGATCATGGTGGCAAACGTAAGATCAATGATAGACATTTAAATTCATGTCCAGACAAATGGTTAGTTAGAGGAACATGTAGGAACTTGTGTATAAGCTATATATCTTGACACAGACAATGAGATTGATTGATCCAACTGATCAAATCTCCATTAAAGAGCCTATGCATTAAAACTTGAGTCTAACAAATTCTAAAGATAGTAAAGAGACCTATAATTATGGCATAATGCATAGAATCAAGATGTGAGAAACACACAGTTCATGTCATAATGAACTAGAGTCCAAAATTGGTGTGATGTGTTGCAATCCAAGTGTGAACACATAAAATATAAGAAACCCTAGATCATTTGTTTATAAATATGATATCTAAGACAAAGGAAAATGCTGCTAGAATAATTACATTTGCTATTGATCCAAATTGAATATAGAGCAAAGTGGTTGGTGAATGAAATGAAGTGTGTTGAATAAATAAATATCCAAACACAAGACCAATGAGATAGAGTGGAGCAAAGAAGAACAAAGGCACAAAGGTAATGTGTAGAGTATGATCAATTGTAGATTAGACTTGTAACAAATATTAGAGATCTAGATTCATGTATGAATCTAATTTGTAACTTGGAGCTATAGCTCCATAGAAAGTTTGATAGGCTGGTACCATCAAATAAGCTGAGTAGGTGCTTAGATTAGGGAGTGGGTGCTTCCTTCGAGTTTGTGATCTTAAATTAGGGGATTGGTTTCTCCTTAGGATGGGTTTCCTTAAATGTAACTAGTGAGGTTTGCCAGTTAGGCTTTGAACTATGAGGTTGGATTAGAACATTATTTTCTAACAGCTATTCTCACCATGGTTTTTCCCTTTGGGTTTTCCACATATAAATCTAGTTTCATGTGTAATTTTTTTGGTATGATCTCTACATTTATCTTTTAATATTCATATGCTTTTGATTTTTATTTAAAAGGACTAAAGGACTAGTTTTAATTCATATACTGATTCACCCCCCCTCTTAGTATCTAGTTGTGTTCTAACACTTTATCCTTGAAATCACCTCCTAATGCTTTGAAATAATTGGTAGGACACTTTTCCATCTATCACTAAAGGCTCAAGACACCATGCAAAGTTTACATGTACCAATGAGCATCAAAAGTTCCTTTTTGGGTTTGGAACTCTTCCTTCTGCATACACATGAGACCTTAAAACTCATTTTCTTGATTTATTCTTTAATTCAGGACCTAAAACTTCATCAAACTTATTTAAAAAATCTATTTCACCTCTATCATAACTCACATGAGCTCTAGTACTTTGGGATATGACTTTGAATCCTCATTAAACCACATTAGGTTTCTTTACACACTAGACCTAGAACAACCAATCATGCTTAAACTTTGAAAATACATTTAAATCCTCTTGTAATGATTTAAAATACCTCATACATATTTCATTTAACCTTTTACCATGCTCACACACTACATTTCATACATTCAGGCTCATACACACCCATATCACCACCATCATGCCTTTATAAGCCATAACTCATCACTTCACCAAGCTTTACTATTCATACCTTCACCAAGAAAAGACTAGGATTCATAAAAATAATTAATACTCAAGGACTTAACCTTCATTCCAACATCTCACTAACCTTAATCTACTTACCTCATATTATTTATATAAGCTTGTCACATTATAAACATGTGCCAAGAGCTTTGTGTAGAACTTAAGGACCCACTAGATTATTCTTAATCCATCAAGATATCTTAAAAATTAACTTAAAAATAGTACCTATGGGACATAAATGACACTTAATTACCTTTTACATCAATGAAAACATCAATGTCTTCAACATACTAACAAGAACAAACCTCAACATTGCCTTATCAAATTGTTAGATGTGTTAATTAGACTATAGCATTTGTATATATAGGAACCTTTTTAATTTGAATTAAAAAATAATAACACATGAAAATCCAACCATAGGATGGGAAAAAAGGATAAAAAAATGGTCACAAAGTAAAAGATATATAAAAAAAGATAGAAAGATAAGCCTAGATAGTTGCATCAAAGCTAGAAACTACCATTGACACTGGTTTCTAGGATAAATTCAAATGTCCAAAGGGTTTTAAATATACATAAAATAGGAAAAAAAGGTAATGGATCCTTGGCATACATTGGATGAATATAAATAAACATATCACATAGGGCCAAGGGGCAGGTAAATCAAGTGAAACAATATGGAACCGAAGAGGTCTATGAGAGACCATGTCACTAGATGTCTAATTCTCAATGAAAGGTATAAATATATAAAAAAGAATATAAATATGTGTACTTGTACCAAAATATGTGTGTAATATATCCAATGGCGTCCTAGTAACATATCAAAGACACCTATGTAAGCTATAACAAAAAAGTTAGTAACCCTATGTGTAGGACCCACTTGTAAAGGTATGCCAATCTCACCATGAACATACTATTAGGTCCCATAGAATGCTCTAACTTATCTAGTATGTGGGTGTAAATTATGATGAGTATAACATAATTTCATAATGTCATGGTGCAAACATTCTCACTTGCACCATTATCAATCATAACACTACATATAGGGTGTTTATATAGGTATGTTCAAATGAATAAATAATGAAGATATGAATCATCATCCTTAACCTCATTGTCATTAAAGGTAATATAAGGTCTCTGAAATATAATATTTATATGCTATGTATAATTACCAATAATCCTAATGGATTCTCATAATGTGTTGGAAGAGAATCTGCATTGTATGCTATTTTCACTTTTGGTTCTTTCTTAGAATTGTATTGCAAAGGATTGTCAAATATTTTCTATTTCTAGTGATCACTGGGTTGTGAACCTGATTCCTTTGGATAATCATCAAATGTAATCTTTGATCATGTATAATATCTTATATCTTATGCTTCAATGCAAAAAAATTATTCGTAGAATGTCCTGGTCCCTAGTGATAATCATAATAAACATTTGAACCATATCCTTTGGGTAGAGGCCAACTCATATCAAACTTTATAGGATGAGGGAGAGATATAAGATGACACTATACTAGCCATGGGAGCATTGAATCAATAGACCCAATTAAATGTGTAAATTGTATCTTTGGTGCATTAGATAAGATAAACTGATTATGCTATTGTGAAACTATATTAACCATGGTGGTTGTTTCCTTTTTAGGTTCATAAGGTTCTACCTTATAATCTAGTTTGATCATAAACTTGGCATTGGATGTATATTTTGTTGGTGTGTTTACTACATACTTAATTTTGATAAATGAGATAAGTTTCATTTCACAGTCTTGAACAACATGGCATAAGTCATCAAAAGATTTAAATTTTTTGAAGATAATGGACTCATGTAAAAGAATAAGGAAACTTTGTTTGAATATGTTTTGAATTTCTTTATCTACCATAGGATTGGTCATTTTATCTAACATTGTCATTTACCTCAAGACATATTCATTGATAGGTTCATTGGTTCCTTGTTTGATTTTTATAATTTGGGCATAAGAAACCTTTTTAGAAATGTTAATAGAGAAATGTGACAAAAAATAATCTATAAGAGGTTTGAATGCTTTTACAAATTGAAAAGGTAGATCATATAAGCACCTCAAAACATAATCCTTGAGGTTCCTTGGAAATATTTTGGTCAAAATTTTATCATCAGAGGCATAATTAAGGTAAGTCGCATAGAAATATCATAGATGTTGCTCAAGATCACCCTTGTCATCATAACATGGGAACTTAGGTGAAAAAAAATTAGTTGTCATAGGGCACAAATATATCTCAAGGGAAAGAGTGTTATGCAACACATCTTGAGAATCAATAGCATGACAATACTTTAAAGCCTTTTGTTCAATGTTTGTAACATTGTCCTCCAATTTATTTATAACTTGAAGGAGTGTTTGAACTATAGATTCATTGGGGTTTAAACTAGAAAGTTGAGTAGTCACCAATGGATAAGTGAACATGGTTTGAGTAGTAATATGCATTGAATCTAGTATTTGAGTTGAAATAATTTGTAATTCCATAGTAGATGTAGAAATAGTGTTTTTAGGAAACAAAGGTTGAATGACATATCCAATGCCCCTACTAGATGTAGGTAGATTAATGGGTATGGATTCAGTTATAGTACCTTATGAGGATTGACCATCACTAGGTGAAGAAGCCTTAGCTTTATCATTATTACTTATTTCATATCTTGTAACATATAAAAATGTATCCATTAAATTTTTTTTATTATTGAGATAAGTGATCAAGGCTTATTTATCTTCCATTTAAAATCAAATTTTTGGATTAACATTTTCCATTTCTTTTTAGAAATTTAAAATTCAAAATTTTGTAACAAAGTACAACCAATGGGAAAGAACCTAAACCACCTAGGGTTTTGGATTCAAAGTTTGGGTTCAAAAAATGTTTAACCCTAAAATTTTATAGTTAGGGTATCTAGGGTTAATAATATAGAATGAATAAACACAAGGGTGATAAACAAATCTATAACACTCCAATTGTTTATGAAACTCAAATAAAACATATACCAAATTTATTGTATTGAGATATACTAAAAATGGAAAGTAAAACTATGATAAATATTATAATGATAATGAAAACAAGTACTTATATCATTCTAATTCTAATACAAATCAAGATTTGGAATAAGCAGGAAGCAGGCTGGAAGAGTATTCTAGAACAATCACCAATTTTTGGATTTAGTCCCTCTATAGCTTCAGACACTTGCATCAGCCTTGGAAAGTTACATTGACACTAATGTTTGGGTTGGACATAGGTGTCCTATATGTAATATTTGTTGGAATAATATGCAAAAACTTGGATGCTTCTAATTTTTACATTGCCTTCACTCTAGTGCATTCAGATCTGGGTCATGGACTGCCGCTCCTTATCAAATAGAAAAACCCTATTTCTTCCTCCTCGTAGTGGTTGTTGGTAAAAATGGGTTAATTTTGAGCTACCCTAAAGACCCATCTATCATTGATCACTATCTATATAGCCAATAATCTGAAGAGGGCTTCAAACTTATGTAGTTCTTCCCTATGTGTTAGGTTGTATGTGAATCATGTAATGTGATAAATAAGTAAAACAATGACATATCTTGTAATTTGGAAAATATATCTCTTGCATTGATCCTTTAGAACTTAAGACCTTTATATGTGTTGTTCCTAATATTGATATGAAAATAAGATAAAATAGGAAAGCTTTACTTTAATGAATGATTGATTGGATGCTTTTGATAGGTTGCCTTGGTATGTGCTAGATGAGGAATGAATGAGGGTTGATATTGTATTTATAAAAATCCCTTTCAAAAATGGTTTGCATTAAAGAACTTATGCCATCTATTTAGATATGTTTTATTTACAAATTACCTGACTTTAGGGCACTAAACACTTGTATCAGAGCAGGACACCTTGTATCGACCCAAGTGTTTATCCAGGATGCAAGTGTTTAGGGAGTAGGAAAGCAAGTACGAGATCAAAAATTGTAGAGGCATAAGATAATCAAGTTATAAGAATTATAGGTAAGATAGAAGGCTTGGGTCATCCATATAACACTAGTTATACTAAGAGATAGGCCAAGGGGTACAATATAGCAAATGCAAGATTTTTTTAAGAAGGAAAGGTCTAAAACTAAGACGATCAACTAAGGTTTGAGTTTGGAAAGTGTACAAGACTGAACTGTGTTATATAATTCATAAATAGTGTCTAAAATTGGAAATTAATTAATGTAAAAAGGGTAGATTATGGATCTATATAAACATATCCTATTCATTTGAAAATGGATCAAATCTAAGTGCATTTGCAAGGAGTACAATAATAAATATTTGATTCTAGATCA
This sequence comes from Torreya grandis, assembly GCA_037957365.1. Lineage (NCBI taxonomy): Eukaryota > Viridiplantae > Streptophyta > Pinopsida > Cupressales > Taxaceae > Torreya > Torreya grandis. Next base: position 1,238,177 of record JARHVA010000520.1, read on the forward strand.
AGATTGGGAAATATTTCAAGAGCAGTTTCTAGGAGTACTATGACAAAGATCTAGGTGTATATCTAAGATGGCTATTGGAATTGAGTCATTTGACTAACACTATGGTGTTAATATATTAATTGTATGAGTAGGCATTTATGGATTTGTATGGGTTATAAGTTTTTATCATTGGAAATCAATTTGATGTTGTGTAATTGTGGATTGCATGGTTCTAACTGTGACTACATCAGTTGGTATCAGAATAAGGAAAACAACATTGATATTGAGAGATTGAGGTTGGTGTTCTCCATTCTTTGCGAAGGTGGGTAGATAATAAGAGAGGCATGATAAAGTGTTTTGTGTAGGTTTGCGAGAGGTGAAACAATAGATATGAAGGTTGTGAAAATATAATATGCCACCAAGAAGAGTAGGGTGATTAAGCATAGTAATGGTAAATATGAATGGAAGACTAGATGTGATTTTAGAAACAATGAAAATTATAAAGACAAGGATGGTTGTAGTATAAGAGGATATAATAAGAGGATTTGTCTTGTGGAATGATGTGGATGATGTAATGATTGAATCACAAGAGGGTGGGGATGAAGAAGCAAATCCAATGTGATATTGATTGGATGAGGGAGAAGAGAGGCTTATCAAACCCATATATAGGATTGGAAGAGGAATGTAAATGAAGGTTTCATGTTTTACTAGAACATTGAACCTAGAAGAGCTAATAGATTGTCTCACATAAAGGGGAGAATAATTCAAGTTTGATGAAGTAGAAGATGAGTGAAAGATAAATTTTATGCAGAAAAAGTTGAAGAGACATGTTGCTTTGTGGTGGAGGGAGGTACAACTTGAAATAAATAATTGTAAGGGAAAAGACAAAATCACTCATTGGAAAAGGATGGTTATGAAATTAAAATCTAAGTTTATGCCTAGATATTTTTAACTGGATCTATTATAGGATTTGTAACAAAATAATATAAGTGTGAACAAGTATATAGAATAATTATACAAGATCACTATTCAGGCTAGTCATATTGAGATAGACCAAGATAAGGTAGTTTGGTACATCAATGGATTATGATGGGTCATCCAAGATGGGATTAGCATAGTGGGATTTTAGACAATGTAGGAAGCATATCAATATGCACTAAGATCATAATAAAATTTGGCATGCATACATAGTATTGCAAGAGGAAAATCAAAAAATGTTAGTAACAAAGAACAACTAGCATAAAAGAGTGAGAAAGACACATGCAATGCATAAACATTATAGACAAGGGGAAGATCATATTTTGAAAGAAGTGGTAGAGGAAGAGGTAGAGGTGGAACATTCATATGAATTTGTTCTAGATGTTTGGAGGTAGGATGATGCAAATTTGGATGGTCGTAAGGGAGGAAGTGGTAGTGCAAAATATTAAAAACAAGAACATAATTTGAACTTGAGCATCATATAGATGAACTTGAATAGGGACAAAGTTTACTAGTAGTGAGGAGAGTCTGGAAGGTCAAATGAAAGAGTGAATATATGAGATAATAGAGACATATTTTTTGGACTGAGTGTAGGACACAAGGTAAATGTTGCATAATTTTCGTAGATAGTGGAAGAACAAGTAGTTTTATATCTATATAAATGGTGAGAAAATTAGGATTAATGCAAAAAATCACATCCAAGATCGTAAAAAGTGTCATGGTTGACAAAGGGTCTAGACATAATTGTGAAGGAATAATGCAAAGTGGATATGTCAATTTTTAGCTACACAAATAAGGTTTTGTGTGATGTGTTAGAGATGGATGAATGTCACATGTTGTTGGGCAGGCCATGGAAGTATGATCATGAGATGTTATATGATGGGAGAAAAAATAATTTTGAGTGAGAAAGGATGAATGAATCCATATCCTTAATTTTTTGAAGACATAAAACATGGAGGATGCAAACCAATGTAATTTGGTCATATGTAGTAATAAGGAGCACATGTAGAAGATAAAGTGTGCAAATATGTGAGTGGCACCATAAAAAGGAAAAAGAGTAGTTATGTAGAGATAATAATTATTTCTATTTAAATGAAGGTGAACAAGAGTGTGAATCATAAATGCAAAAATGTTTCAATGAGTAATGTTTCTACAAAGGAGTGGAAGAGTGGATTGCATTGCATAGACAAAAGAGGTTGACTCGAGGAGAGTGGGAGTTGGTGCAATATGTAAGATGAAAGATTTTAGGAGGAGAAGGATGGTTTTTGTCCTAGTTCATCAGACCAAACTTGAAGGTGAGAGCCATCTCACATGGCATAAAGGCTTGCCAAAACCTTTGGATGAGGTCCAAAGAGTGGGTTTCTCACTCAGCCTAAGTGTGTGAGCACTATCCTCACACATTTTCTTACTCATGGTGTATGATTCAAGAGCATCTAGGTCCACGTGTAATCTTGCATCAACAAAAAAATTAAATAGGATAGGTATAAATAAGTGGGATTATATATATATATATATATATATATATATATATATATATATATATATATATATATATATATATATATAGAGAATGTTTACAGTAATTTGGAATCACTTCTATAGCCCTACGGTAAGCCTTGGCTCTTAAAAACAATGTGACACCTAGAAACCTGATCTATATTTCTACATCACCTCATTTGAGCTATAGACCTTGAGATAGCGTAAAATTTTACAAAGACATTTTTATCATAATTATAAATCCATCTATCAAAGCATATCTTAGCGCATTATCATGGTTTAACTAGAAAATACAAAATGTGCTACAAGCATTGCAGTAACCTGTAGGTATACAAGAAGCACGTTGACATTAATTTTGAACCCATCTATCATATTAGTTTACAATGCAAGGTTATAGACCATTTCCACAAAGACTTAGTTACTTGTAAACTGTGCATGATTGATTTCCATTAAGGTGCTACCTGTTCAAGTAATCCTAAAATTAGCAATGAGCCTTGGTTATGTGTTATTGTGCCTTGGAAGTGTAGAGATATTTAATGACTATAGGGACTTGTATGCATTTAATTATTGTAGTGATTCTTGATATATCAAGAAGATTTAATATTTGTGGCCTTAGTGGGTTGGAAAGCAATTAACATAAAAGACTTGGATTTTGGATATATATAAACACATCTTGTTCATTTGAAAAGGGATTGGATCTAAGTGCAATTGTAAGGAATATTACAATAAAGGTTTGATTCTAGATCCAGATTGGGAAATAGTTCAAGAGTGATTGTAAGGAGTACTATAATAGAGATTTGTGTGTGTATCTAGGAGAGGATTTTGAACTTGAGTCACTTGACTAACACTATACAATGTTAATCTATTATTTGTAAGTTTGTGGGCACTTGTGGTGTTGTATTGGTTGTAAGGCTATATCATTGGCGATAAGTCTAATGTTGTGTAATCTCTCATTGAATAAATAAAAGTTTGTTATTCTTGTATTTTTTTTTGTGTAATTATGGGTTGCATAGTGTAAAACATATCCTAATTGGAACCTCTAACCACGACAACATCACATTTATAATCTCAATAGAAATTATGAGGAAACTAGAGACCACATTCTACTTCATTTAAGTTTCACTTGGAAAGTATTGGGGATTTTCTTAGAAGAAAATCATTGAGCATGAATGTTGCATGAGATAATAATGGGGATTATCAAGGGATGGAGAAACAATTATAAATATTCCCCTTTTGTAATGGTTTGGGAGGTAGGACCTTCAACTAATTGTTAGAGCTTGTGGTTAGCAAGAAATAGAATAAGCTTTAGGGATATGTTTCATTAAGAAGAATGGGTTTGGAATAAAAATGAGGCTTCCATTTTTGAGTTAGTTGCAAGTAGAATGATTAAAAAAAATAATAGTGAAGCAAATGAGGTTAGGATGTTCAAAAACTAGAATGGAAATCCCTAGACCACGAACCACACCTTGTGCCATAAAGGGCCCTGTATGATTTTTTTTTCGAAGGATATTGTTAAGTGACCCTTCAAAGTAGGACATACTAAATTTTAATTTTGATGAGGTGGCTAAAGATAATCCAAAATTAAGTGATGGTAATGAAATTTTTAAGAATTCATAAATAAACCTTTTCTTAATATTCTCATTAAACATCAGGAAGGATACCAATAACAAGGCTCACATAGGATTGAGACAATGACACTACTTTAAGAAGTACAACTAACAGTCTTGAAAATTTTGAGTAAGTTGATTATAGAAAGAGACTCACAAATAAGGCATGTAGAATCAAATAAATAATTGAATAGTAGATAAAATGGTTATGCTCCAAATTGTGCATGGTCAAATATAAGAACATAAGGAGATTCAGAAACCAAGTGGTAGATTGAGAAACAAATGATGAGATAAGTCTAAGAAATATTGAGGGCAAAGCCAAATAGGATATGGAAACCTATGCTTTCCTAATGACCTATAAAATATTTGAGTCAAAAATATCTCATGTATAGGTATGTGATTTGGCACTCTTAACCAATGAGACTAGGTTTAGCTATGACATCTTTTGTGGGGAAGATTTAAGGAAGAAATCTTATCATTCATGGACCAGGAAATCCATAACCCTTATATGTGACTTTCAATGCATTGTATGTGGAGGGTGGTGAACGAAATTGGTGATGTAAAGGTCATAGAAATCAGGCAACTGATGAAGGCAATGTTGCTCGATCATGAATAGTTAATTGGAAGTAGGGACGTATCTGATGTAGCATAGTTTTTGAGCTTATATGTTAACTTGATTCCCAATGTTGATGAAAATTATACCTTGCATGAAGATAATGCTGACATAGAATGCTCCATATAGGTGGTTGGGGAAAAGATCATCCATCATCAACATCATACTATGGATGGGTTGAAAGTTCTAAACATTGGGAAGTTGTATTGGCCAGAAGACTGAAGATGGATCTCACCTTAGGAGCCATTTTTGTTCCTATTGTTTGGTGTTCTCCCTCTAAGGATGAGATACTCCACTAGAAACTAATTATGAAAATGAGCTAAGCATAAAGAGTTGATACATTGATTGTCGTAGTCGATTAAAAGGTTTGAACTCTTGTCTTCCAATTTAAATTGCAAGTGTTTAATCAATTGTTCTATTTGAGCACAACATGCTAAGCACTTATCCAGACTTATTTATGTCAACTGAACAAAAAATCGGTCAAAAATAGAATGTACCGATTAATTATGCTCTTCCATAAAAATGGAATAATTGTGGATTAGCTATTTCATGGTAATTGTATTCTATGTATTATATATTTGGAATCATATGATGGCATGTGTAATTTGGACTTTTAAGATTTTGTTTTATAAAACTCTTGTGAATGGGGAAAATTGATTCGAGTTAATGATAAATAGACATACATTTAGATACCTGAATCAATTTCCATTTGTTGTTCTGTGAGATTAAAAATGGTTGAGAAATGAAAAGGTTTAGATTGTAAAACTCTTGGGCAAGAACCATGAAAGCTTATAAATTTTCATAGGTTTTAATTATAAATTATTTATTATATTATAAAAATTCATTTAGATGTTTGTATATTTTGTTCTAATTTATTATTGGAATATTTTAGTATAATTTTATTATGCAAAATAATAAAAATATAGGAAGTCACATAATAACGTAGTCCATTGGTATTTAAGGTTCAAATTCTCCAATGGAAAATAAAATGTCGGCTCAAACACATCACCAAAAAAACAGGAAACACAAAATAAAGTCGGACAAAACACTCCACTCAAAACAACATTACATCAGCTAACAACATTATTTATTCTAATTTAGGTGCACACTTTATTTTATTTTAAATATTTCATTATTTTTCATAAAATTTATTGGAATTTTATTTTCAAAATATTCTTTTAATCAAAATAATATTTTTTTAAAAGATTATTTTGTGATAACTTAAACATATAAATAAAATTCTTAAAAATAATAATTTAATTATAATAATATTTATAAAATTGTATTTTAATACAAATATCTTAAGACAAATTTCATAAAAAATTATTAATTTAATAATATTTTTTCAAATATTTTTAACAACTGTCATTAAAAACAAAATACATTAATGTATAAATTTTAAAACGAAAAATAAATAAATAAAATTCTAGCACTTTAAACTTCTCACCCTCTAACCACCATATTTCCAGCTTAATAAAATTATTTATTCAATACAATAAATAAACACAGTTGTAACTCTCCATTAGATACCATAATTAGTTTTTGTATATCACTATAAGCATTTTACACGCATCTTCTGAAATCTATTAATGTCCAGTCATCATATTTAGATAGGCATTAGCAGAATAACACATGCAAGTCATGATGGTTTCTATAAGTTATAATATTCTCTACCTATTCCAATAATAAGTTGGCAGTTTGTCTGTGTGTCTGCAAGCAGGGGTAGAAGGGAAAGGGAAAGGGAAGGAAAGTCCATTTTAAGGTCTATCAGGTTAGAGATTTATCTAAGCAATTTTTTATTATATATAAGATTTAAAAATCTCAATGTATGGGTAAGATAAGTTTTTTTTTATGGTTTTTTAATTATCTAGGGATATATTGAAATTGAATTTTTGAATTTCGATATTTTAAAATTTTTATCTAAACAACTGTTCATTAAATGTAGAAATTTTAATGTACCGGTAAGATAAGTTCTTCTAATGGTATTCTCACTATTTAAGTACATAACGCGACAGAACTCTCGAACTTCTCTTTTTTTAGATAGATTTTTACAAATGATTGAATTCTTGAACTTCTTAGAAATCTCAATGTACCAAAAATATAAGCTTTTCCAGATGATATTTTCATTATCCAGGTACACAATGAAACTGAACTCTTGAACTTTTTAAAAATCTCAATGTCCCAGAAAGATTAGTTTTTTTCCATAATATTCTCACTATCCAAATACACAATAAGACTGAACACCTAAACTTCTCTTTTTAAATGGATTTATAGAAGTGAATGGTACTCTTTTTTTTCAAATCTGAATAAAGTGAAATGCCCATCATAAATTTTTTAACATAAATTATTTTCGAGATAATTTTCTGCAAACTCTCTTGATTTTACTTTTAATTTTTATTGAGTTGTTTGATGTTTCTCAGTTCATATGTACTGTAATTCATGAGTGAAAACATTGTTGACTTTGGATTTAGAAAATGCCTTGTAACAAATTATTTATTATTTTGTCCTCAACCATTTAACATAATCTTTGAGACATATTTTAAAAAATACATCATCTCTATCATAATTTTATAATATTAATGTACTCTTTTTCTCTGTCATCCTTCAATTCAGCTCAATGAAACACAGATCTTATGTACCATCCCATCCATAATCGATTCAAAATTTTAAGATTAACTAATATTTCATATGTATATTACTGTGCTGTACATTATCATTAATAAATAGGATTTTATATTATTATTAAAAAAGAAATTTTGATTTAGCTTTATTTCCTACAATTTAATGTACTAACTGTTTACATGCACCATACCCAAAAGTGATAAATAGCCAACAAATTGAACAGAACTTGCAGTGCTTCCCCCCTTTTTCTGTCAGAGGTTTAAGATGTAAACAACTAGACTAAAATTTGTAGTGAGTTTATTTATCAGAGGAGCATCTTTGAATGTGGTTTTGCTCATCATTTTGACAATCAAGTTGCTGCAACTGTTACTTGTCAAAACGTGAAAGGTTTGGAAATTTGTGTTCACAAAATAGTTCAACTGTTACTTATCAAAACTGTTATTTCAATATACTCATCCTTAAATAATATTAAAATTTACATTTTATTAAAATATAATAAATAAGAACGTATCATACATTAAGTAATTAAATGATAAATATAAAATATATTTATAAGAAAATCAACACATAAAATATAGGGTTTAAAAAAAAGAAAAAACACATCCAATACTATTATAATATTTGATAATTAGAAAATTAATAGTTGTTTTCAAATTATTGTAGAGGCTCTTCTCAATGCAATCTCATTATTTATATTTTATAGAGATGAGAGGTCAAGTACATAACATAAATAGTAGATTTTTGTTGGGAGAGACCTCCGTCGATCAAAGATGGAACGACTATAGATAGTTCACCACAATCACTTCAAGGGATACATTTCTATAGATATTGATATCCCTTGATCTCTTTAATCTCTAAAATCCATTGCAATCCCTTCAATCAATAAGCAAGCAAGAGATCAAGAAAATAAATGCCCTTTTGGATAATAGAGGGGGTCGAGTCCTCTTTGCCTCTTACCACCCACCTATTAATCAGGGGGTTGGGGTTGAGAGCTATATATAGTAGATTGTTACGGAAGACCCTCCTTCTCTTCAACACTAAGTGTAAAAGCCATCAACATGAAAACGTAAATGTGCTCCATTGAGGGAGACACTACCCATTTAGATATATAGGAATGGGGTAGACCTACTTCTTCAAGGGAGTGCCCCATTAATCAAGTACTTAAAAGAAAATTTTCTCTCTCTATCAATTGAACCCGTAACAATGTTTGACCACCTTTCTCAAAAAATGAGTTAGTTGAATACTCTTCTATTGTATTTCCATTCCTTTTCTAATCAAGTTATATATAATTTTTATAACCCAAAACCTTTCTCTAATCCAAAATTATATCTCATAACCAAAACATTAATAATAATAATAATAATAATAAATCTATTTATAAAGCAATAATTTAAAACCGAATCCACTTTATACTTTCAAGCTTTCTTCTTTTATTTTTGAAACAAAAGATAAATACTTAATTTATTAATAAAAATATATATTTATCTTATTAGTTTACATCCCAAGTAGGTACTTGCTTTAGCCAAATCATAACATGACACATTTTTTAATTCAATGTGGATTTTAGAGTTGTACTTCTGTAGCTGACTATGTGAGTAGTGGGGAAGGAAGTGGTGGAATTTAATTTTTTAGGTTTAATCTTGTGTAGCTCAATTTTTAGGAAAGACTAAGAGTGATGTGGGGTCTCAGTATTTGAAGGCTATGTCTTAGATTAGATGATCTAGTCCATCCTATTAAGTATTGGATGGTTGTATATATGTTGAATGAGATGGTGAAGGTGGTCTGTTTATTTTGGAGAATGTTGTTGTATAAGTCTTTTCCTCTAGGTTTTTTTTGGTCCTCTTTCAGTGTCAAATTTTGTGGGTTTTTTATGGTTTGGATTTTCATGTCCTTGCATTTTAGAAGTTGTCTTTGAGTATAAGAATGAGTTGGAAATTTGGGATATTATATTGTTATGACAATTTTTGGTAGTTAAATGGTATATGGAGAATTTTATTTTTTATTTGATATGATATTATGTATTTTAACTTGTAGAAATGTTAAATTTTGTTAATACTTTTTAAATGTTATGACCTTAATTTTTATAGGGTTAAAATCTTTTTTTTAAATAATTTATATAAGAAATGGTATTATATTTAAATTAAATGTTAATTAAAAGTATATTATATTCTTAAATTTATATTATTAAATATATAATAGATTATATAAAAGTTGTTTTATAAAATTATAAAAAAAATTTAAAAAAAAAAAAAATCATAAATTAATTAAAATATTATTATTAATTAATTTTAATTTAAACTATCTATATATAAATAAATGTGATATATATATATATATATATATATATATATATATATATATATATATATATATATATATATATATATATATATTAAAATAAAGAAATTAATTTTTTATTACTTAATCATATTAATATCTACTTTAATGTGCACCCATCATAAAGAATATTTGTGTGGATTAAGGTTTTTTAAATTTATTTTAAATTAATTTTGTTTGAAAATAAAAATAAAATATTATATTTATTTAATTTTTTTATTTACATATAAATATAAAAAATGTTATTTATATCTTAATTTTTCTCAATTTTTTATATCTTCTTATGATATAATATTACATATTATCTTCTCATTAAAATGAAAATTATAATTTAATTATTTGAATACAATTTTAAACATAATTTTTAATACTTAACCAAACTCCAATCATATTATTATTTATATTTTATTATTCACAACAATTATTATTAAAATATTTATATAAACATTATTCCTAAACTCCATTTATATTCTATTATTCAAAATAGTTCTTAGGATGCTATAATGTTTTCAATAGTTTTTAGGATATTATAATGTCTACAATAGTTCTTAGCATTTTTCTTACCCTTATTATTTTGAATTTTTGTTTGGGACTATTGCTTCATTTTTTCTATATTGTTAAAATGTGAACCAAATTAATTACATACAAACTTCGAATTTCATGAAGTACGTAAATGTTCACCAAAGCAAGGTAATGTTTAAATTAATGCTCACTGTTAAACTATTAATATGTTAAGATTTTATATTATTTAAAATATTTTTTATTGATAATTTTTAAATATATAATTTTTTTAAATATAATAATATAAATAAAAGATTTTATATTTTTATAATTTATAAAATGATAAATACATATTTTTAAATAAAATTTATATATATTTATGGATCGATATATTTTGAATCATAATTCTAATTTATTATTTAAGAAAAAAATTATATAATAATTGATATTTTAATATTTTTATTTTATTTTTATCATTTTGATGTATTAATTATAAAAGATTTATTTTAACTTAATAACTTATTAATTATTAAATTAAAATATTTATTAATTAACTCTTTTTTCTTCATTATTGAATATTTAATTAATCTTAATTTATTTAAAACTTTATTATTATTTTTTTATATTTTTACCTAACTTATGTATTATCAATGGTGCATGTATTATTTCTCTATTTATTAGTCTAATTTGTTGTATTTATATTTAAATATTAATTTCAATATTCTCTTTTTTGAAAATGAATTTAATTTTTTTTTCAAACTTTAAAAATAATAATTTTACACAATTACTTCCAAAAAAAACCTTTACTCATTATCAATATAACTAATCCTTTTACCACACTCAAAAATATTTACATTTCTTAAAAGAAAGAAAAAGAAAAGAAAAGAAAAAACTAATGAAAAATCTTAACTTTAAAACTATTATATAAAATCATGAATTGTCCATTTTTTATTTTAATAATTTAATATTTTATGTTTTATGTCTTATCTATATTTTCTCTTACAAATTATTATTTGAAATATATTTTTCTTACAATTCTATTAATAAATATTATTAGATAATATACATTTTCATTTTCATATTCATGTACTTAAACCCCAAACTTTACTCCAAACACTATTAATATCTACTTCATTTAATTAAAACTTGTAAATATATATATATATATATATATATATATATATATAATCTCCCCCATAATTGTCTATATTCCATATAATCTTAAAACTATAACTAAGCCATCATATGAACGTTATTCATATAATAGATAAAGTGGGACACCTCAATTTACTATTTGCTATTTCATCTCTTTCGTATTAAACTTTGCAGTTAAATTTTAACTTTTGAACATTCTAAATACATTATATTAAATTGATGTAAACTAATATATGTAGGTGGGTGGCAAGAAATAGAGTCCTACGAGTCTCCAAATGCAGAAGAGAAGTGAGTGTTGTATTGGCTTAACATGGTTTTAAATTTTAGTTTTACAATTTATTTTTTAATTTTGTTTATTAGTTTGTTTTTAATAATCAAAAGAGAATTGATGTTGTCTAGTTAGTATTTAAAGTTGATTGTTTTAATATAAGGTGAGCTCTTTTAAATTTTTGGTGTGATATGAATTGGGTTTTTAATTTACATTGTGAGTAAGTTGGGAGTCAAACCCATAACCAAGTCTATTTCTACAAGTTATCAACATTGAGTGGGCTAAATCCCTGGACCTATTTTGTTAGTTTTTAAAAAATTAGTAGTTATCTTTAACGGTGTAATATAACGATAATAGGTATCTATGAATGAAAGGGTATGATATAAAGAAGTGCATTGATGAATCAAAAATATGTTGTGAAAAAAGTATGCTTTATAAAACGCATGAAAACATCACTTACAATGTCCACAAAAGAAACCAAAGTTCCATTAATATGTATACAAAAAGAAAATCGAGCGCGTAAAGCCATGAAAGTAACAACTATAGAGATAATTTACATTACTATTCTATAAGAATACAACACAAATATGAGATGATGGAAGACCCTTTGTAAGCATGCTATCAATCTAAAGTAGATATTGCCTTTGCATATAATGACATTTCCACCTTTTTGTTGACAACAAAACATAAATATATTGAGCATGAATAGATATTCTATGTTATAAACTTATACAAAAATTCAAAGAGAAGTAGATAAAAAATTTGTTGAAAGAAAATGAGACTTAATAGAGTAAATATAGAAGCTTTTAAAATCTCCATGAGTATGAGAACATGGCTATTATAAATGTAGAAGGCTATCAATGGGATTTTTCAATCAAGGAAGATGAAGTCTTTAGATATTCTTTACAACATTATTTTTGAGGATGCCTTTTCTAAGAGAAGTTAAAGGCCATATGTAATAAATCGGTTGAACATTTTTGACAAAGACAACAATAATTGCAATAGATTATACAACAATGAGAACGCAAAAAATATTGATTCACACAAAATTTCAATGTCACGTACCACATGTTTATAGATATGTGGTTTGTTTGCAATATGTTGATGGGGTTGAAAACTATATCTAACATGGAATGTTTCTAAACTTCCCACCTCCAAGGTGCATGTTACCATAAACATGTTGCTTAAAAGTGTTTGTAAGAAATGTGAAGTGGTATGGTAGAAGTTATATCTTAAAATCATGTGTATGGGGTGATTATCGTTGCTCATAAAGTAATGAACATTGAATATGTGAATACTATATGATTAGGTTGTGATTGGTTAAATTTGAAATCTATTTAGGCTAATGACATAAATTGTTAATAAAATTTTCAAAAACTGCACACACAACATGACATGAAAACAATTAGATTCTAAAATAAATTGTGAGCACAATCACATGAAGATTCCATCACATGATGATTATTCCAATTATAAAAGTTTATGTCAATATGATATGTAGAAGGGGTAAAAAAAGGAACAAGTGTACGTGTAACAACTAATTTAAGTTATATATGATATGGATATAAAGAAATATAAATGTTCTTGGTTAGATCTCTTAGAACAAAAAGGAATATAGTTGAATAGTTGTGAGAATATATATGCATGAATCAATGATAACCTCCATAATATGTTGGAATCTAAATATATTAAAGTGGAAAAAAATATTGTTAATTATAAATGTTTCAAAATATAACCAAATTAAATAACACGATATACAAGAAAGCATAAAACTCCATGCTTAGGTCTATTGGATGAAAAAATAATACAATCAGAGGCTTGTAAAAATATACACCATTAATTAGTGTAAACAATAATAATATATTAAAATTTACATCATCAATAAATTGTTAAAATCAATAAATGACAAAATAAAAAGAGCATGCCTTTTTTGGTTTAGAATTTGAAGGCATGTTTATATAAGTTCCATAAAAAAAATCATGTAGCGATTCCTAAATCAAATTATACATTTTGGTATTGCTGAGAGAGTTGAATAAAATTTTAAATTTTAATGAGAAAAAAGATTAGAACATTGTTAAAGATATTCAAAAAACCTCATATGATACCAGGTGTTTTTTAGCTATAGTATCAAACCATGGTAGTGGAGTAAGTATAATGATTCATGTTTCTATTGATCAATGGCACCCAAACATGGATTGTAGACTCCAATGCATTTAGACTTTCATGGGCCTATATGTCATTATACTAGATTTATGTAACAAAGTTGTCTCAAAAAAAAATAGTTAAAACAATTATGTTGTAAGAAATGAGAAATTAAGAAATGTGATAGAAACAAAAATTTAATAAAAAATGAGTTGGAAACAGTTACACATTACACACACACACACACACACACACACATTAAAATTCAATTATAAATATAGTTAAAAAATTTAAATTTACATTAAAAAATAATATATAATTAATATAATTTAATAAAATAAATATGTATCAAATATTTTCATTCATATTTATTTATGATCCAATAATTATAATATAATATAATTTTAAAATAAAAATATATATAATATATTATACTTTATATAAAATCAAATTTCATCAAAATAGTTTAATTATTTATTTTAATTTCACCTTAAATAAATAAATTGTTTGATATTTTAATATTTTTTTTTAAAAAAAAATTTAAAAAACAAACAATATATTTAATAATGAATTTTTTTTTTAAAAAAAATCATACAAAAATTTTCATTGAAGTTTATCATACTTGTATTATACCTTTTTTTAATAATAAACATATTTTAAATACCACAGAAAACCCATACTATGATTTTCAAAACATTGTTTTTTTAACATGCTATTTTTTCATTTTATTTTTCATCATATTTGCCATTGCAGTGTTGAGTTGTAGTTGAGTGATAGGTCTGTCACCTGTGTGATGGGTAAAATACCATCAAAAAATGTTATTTCTGGCTGCGTGACAGGTCCAACAGCTGCATGACAAGAAAATGACCATCTGAAATGTTGTTTACATTGCGTGCCATATAAATTATTGAATTAAGGAATGTTAACTATATAAATTAGTGTAATAGAAGGTAAACATTGCAACTAATTGTCTATGGTAATTAGTTTTGTTTGTAAGGCAGTGAAGATATTGTTTATGTATACTACACAATTGAGTTATGGTTGGTTTATGTTCACATTTAATTGTGTTAATTAAAAAAAATGAAAAAATTAAAGGTAATTGTGTTTTGGGCCTTGTGTTTCTTTAGAGAATAGAAAAAATATATTGAGATTTATTCTGTTTCATAGTTATTAATGCTAACATCAGAATTTGTTAAAATGTAGAAAGAATAAACTGGAAATAATATCATTTATTTTTTGTCAGATTGCATCATGATTAAAATTAAATAGTGATGCAAGCATGAAGAACTTGTAGAGTGAAATCTCATAACTTGAAAGAAAAAATATCACACAAAGAAAGTTGTGCAAAAGATTATTATTGTGTTAAGCATTCAAGCATTGAAAAAAGTATTAATCAAAAAGAACATAGGAAGATTCCTTATATAGGTGGAAAATAGACATGTCCCAACATCCTCATGCATGTGGTATTATTTTTCACTAAAGACATTTATTAAAACTAAACAAGCTTGAATGAATCGTGTAAAAAAAACCCAGTGGGACAAAAGTCTACACCAACACCTTCCTTAAGCATGGCTCAGGTGGGTAGAAGAATTGGGTCCCAACAATGAGACCTGATGAGGTACCCAAGCACAATGGACTCCCATGAAGCAAAGAAAAAGAGAAAACCCATAGAAAAAAATCCTCTCTAAAAGAGAGCAAAGAATAAGGCAGGGCTAAAAGCCCCACTAGAATCTACAACTCCCTGAAGCTATCATGTGTCCTACAAAGAAGAACCCTAGAGTGATTGTGGATCAGAAATAGATGTAGTGAAGAGTGGATCACCCTGGAATAGTAAATGAGTCTATCAAGTCCTTGATGGATCTTCAACCCAGGTGTAATTCCAATAAAAGGAATTATTCTCCTCATGCAAGATAGGTGGGCCAACTGCTCTATGACAAGAAGTTGCAGTAGGAATAAAGGCTAAAAAGGATTGTAGAATGCCCTGAAATTGTGCAATAGATTACCCGATGTCTGAAGTGTCCTCAATCAGAATACTTGTTCCCTATAATGTTTGAGGTACACTAGAGTTAGGTTGATCAATAAATAACTCCTCAACATCTAGAAGGTGATAAGGAGATGGTGAAGGTGTGTCCCCATCACTACTATAGTCATATGTATTAAAAAAAGAGTCATCAATATCGAAAGTGTACTCAAGCTTAGAAATGTCAGGAAGTTCAAGGAAGTCTAAATGAAAAGAATCTGAAGGAGAGTCAGGATCAAAGCGTAAGAAGTTATATATCCAAGTGTGATGATCAATGATTCACACTGCTAATATAATATCACTGTGCAAATCTCTAACATACATTAAATCTGGAGTGAACTCAACTCGTATGCCCAGACCAAGGTGAGTGATCTAGTAAACTAATAGAAGATTAGTTGAAAGTGAGGAAATGCTTAGAATATTATTGAATGTTCCACCACTCACTTTGAAATAGACCCTTTCATGAGAACTTTTTCAAAAGTGTCATCACCTAATTGTATAGAGGTCATGTCATATGGTTCCAAGGAATCGAACTCTATCTAAAAAGAGGCCATGTGATGTGAAGCACCGGAGTCAATAACCCATGTAGGAGTCAAAGATACAACAATAACTAGGGCCTTTCCCTTTGATTTCCCCTTACTATTATCTTTTGTTTTTTATTTACCATGATCATTTGCCTTAAAGGATTCATGAGTTGATGAGTATTGATTAGTAGAATCAGGGACACTAATGTTGTGATTTTTGAGCACCTTAGTCAGTTGGTCAATTTTCCTCTTCAAAAATTTGCTTTCATCATGGTTTCCTAAGGAAAACCCATATTTAATCCAATATTTCTTAGGCTTACAATTGGAAGAAGAGGACTCATGGTTGAATTGGAGGTGGGAGGATTTGCATCCTTCTCTTGATCTTTTTTGTTCTGTTCATTATCTTTATGGTTTGAATTCTTCTCTTTCTTAGAAAAAAGTGTATGATATTTTGAGGACTTCCCTGTGCCCATGTGTATCAACTTATCTTACTCTCAAATCAATTCAGAGAAAAATGTATCTAATGAAGGCATATTACATGTGACTCCACGAGAAGCTTTTATGACATGGAAAGTGGATACATATACAAAATACTCTGGACCCAATTTGGAGAGTATCGATAGAACAAGTTATCATCTTTCTTATCAATTCCACATTATTTGAATTGAAACCTCAAAAGTCTAAACTTAGTGAAGAATTCTTGGAGGATATCATAGTCATCTGGGCTCAAACTAAAGAACTCATTTTCCAGTTCATGTCCTCTCATCATATCCTACTTTCCAAAGAGTGTGTTTGAAGTGGAACACACTTGAATAGGAGATTTAGAAAATTCTATGTGAAAGAGTAGATCAGGAATATGAAAAGACACAATAGTTCATGAACTTTATCATAATAGTTGAACCATTTGATTTTCAATTCTATTGATGTAGATTCAATCTTAGTGCCCATTATAATTTTATGGTAACCATTAGATTGCAAAATAATTTCCATTTTGGATTTCCATTCATGATAATTAAACGGTGTGAGCAAACTTATTTGACTTGAATCCATACTACAAAAAATAGGTTATTACAGAAAGGAAAGAAGAAGTGCATAAAAAATAATACATAGCACCATACAACACCCCCTTAGAACCATCAAAGTGATCCCCCTTGAGTTGAAAATACAAGCACACTCATATAGACGTCAGACTCAATTGAGAATGTGCCTTGATAAAATATACATAAGTATGAAATAATTAGATGGACATCAAACTCAGTTAATAATGCATCCAAGAGTGTATAATAGTTAGTTTGAATAGATCTCTATATGACCCAAAAACACCACCAATGCATAGATCACAAAAAATAATCACTTTTGAATAAGACCACACTCAAATTTGAGCTACTGATCAAAAGTTATGCATGTTTGAAAATTTGTTAAAATAAAAAAAATTGGTTGAAATAGTATTGGAAATATTTTTGATCAAATTCCTAAGGAAATTTAATGCATCAACTTTCAAGAGAAAAAGCTTAAACCTCTCTTGATCAAAAGTTAAACATTGATGCCTTGCTAGACTGTCACTGTGTCTAAGAGTGGAGCCACATATTTTTCATGATTGGAGGACTTCTTATAGATATGTGGACCCAATAGGTGTGGGTGTGCATAGATTTGATATTCAGGTCATCGAGCCTTGGGCCCTACAGAGACATAAATCATGGTTGCACAAAAATTGCATCACCACATCATTTGTGGTTGGGTTGATGGACCATTGGACCTATAGATTCATAGCCATGTGAATCATCCAAGATCATGCATATTTTTACACTACATCACCATGCGAAGCTAGTTTAGGCCAATAGGTCGGTGAACTTGTGAAGGCATGAGTGCACAAAGTAAAGGGTTTGTGTCACCATGCAAAGTTGAGGTAAGCCAGTTGGGCCTTTGGGGATGTGAAGAAGTGAGGCATAGATAAGGGGTGGTTCATAGCCATTCTATACATGCAAACATGGTCAAAGTCCAAGATTTTTTACAGCATCCCAAGTGGTGAAAAAGGTCTACTAGACAAACCCAAATCTATAAAAATCAGATCAACCTTCTAAAAAATAGGCAAAGACTCACTTGGTGATCTACAAAACCCAAAAAAAAAATTATATTGAAGACTCTGTGGTACAAAAATATGCAAAAGTCAAGAAAACTACCTGAAACCCTAAAAACATGGCTGAAAATAGTTGTCACAAAACTAGGTTATGTTTACATGCAATCCTAGGGTTTTCATAGCCTCTAAATCCAATGGCACTCTCTATTTTTTGTCTAGAAACTCTGGGTATAAATATCTACATGAATTTTAGAAAACCCCCACCAAACTCTTAAAAATTGAAACCGCATATATAACAAGAATGTGGTGTAATGATCTCACAAAGATTTGAATAGCAAACAACTATCAAAATGGCTCTGATACCATGTCAGATTGTATCATGATCAACTGAACAATGATACAAGTATGAAAAACTTGTAGACTGAAATCTCATAACCTGAAAGAAAAAAGCTCACACAAAGAAAGTTGTGCAAAAGAGCATTATATCATTAAGCATTCAAACATCGAAAAAATATTAGTCAAAAAGTACATAGGAAGGTTCTTTATATAGGTGGAAAACGGACATGTTCTAACATCCTTATGCATGTGGGATTATTTTCCACTAAAGACCCTTATTAAACCTAAGCAAGCTTGATTAAATTATATAAACAAAACCCAGTGGGACAAAAATCTATACTAACATTTTTTTAGTGATGTGAAGACATCCTTGGGTGATTTTTATAAATATAATATCCACCAACCTAAATGAAATTTTGGTCTTAAAAAGTAAAATAATATTTTAATGAAAGAGAACAAATAAAGTGTGACAAGAGTTCAATGAAATAAAAGAATATATATGGTATACATAGAAGGAAACATATAAGTTCTTGCTTCGATCTCCCTGACCTAAAGGCAACCCACTTGACTTATATATCTTATTTTTAACTTGAGGTGAGTTGTACTTTAAATGGAAATTTAATTGCCAAAATATCATATTTCTAAATTTCAAATGTAAAAATGAATTATTGATCATGGATGCTTATCATTATAAACCAGATTATTGTTGTCTATGGTTTCTTTGCCCAAGGCAACCTCCTAGTCAAAGCATTTCTAGTATATAGATTTTTTATTTGTTTTAGAAATAGATTCCAAAAAAAGATTTATAAACTAGTGTAGTAGATTGTTTCAGGTTTTATTTATTTATTTTTATTTTTTTAGTGGGGTTGAGAAATAGAATCCAAAAAGGTTTTTAGAAATTAACACAATAGATTGTCTTAGTGAATCAAAAACAAAAGATAAAAGATATGAAACAAGACAAGAATAAAAATAATGGACAAAAGATGGAGGATAAACATTTCAAACAAAGAAGGGAGTAACCAAAATAAAAATTAAATTGATAAATTGAAAGAAGAATATGGTACCAAAAGATATGATGGATAAATAAACAAAACAAATGAATTCCATAAATTAATTGAATAAAAACATATAGAAGAAAATGACATGCTTGATGTGTTTTAACCCTTTATTTTTTATATTTCAAATATGTTGAATTGTTAGATTGAAATTATGTAAAATCTTTGTTCATTATTTCTTGTAGATTTAAAATCTTTACATAATTCAAGATCATGGTGGATCCCATAAACTTATTTTACTTAAAACTTACAAATAATATTAATTATAAAAAAATATTCAAAGTTGATCCTTGAAAAAATGTTGATCCAATAAAAATTATATTATGTAAAATCTTTTTTCATTGTTTCTTACAATTTTAAAATCTTTAAATAATTCAAGATCATGGTGGATCTCATAAACTTCTTTTCCTTAAAACTTATAATTAATACTAATCATAAAAAAATATTCAAAGTTAATCCTTGAAAAAATATTGATCCAAGAAGAGCTACATTAGAAAATTTGTTTGGTATATAACTGAGTAATAAACTTATCTTATTATTTTTATTGAATTATAAACCCAGTATTGTGGTATACTTTTAGGATTGATGCCGTTATAGAATGTTTATTTTACCTACAAGCTCTTTAGAATGAATTTATAATTGTTTTTTTTTTTTTTTTTTTTGAGATTTACATCATTCATTGTTTTATGATAGAAAAGAAGGAATATTTATGTGCATGTGAGAGATAAACATGTGAATAGAGAATAAATTTAAAAAGAAGAAATATTTATGTGTGTGTGAGAGATAAACATGTGAATAAAGATGATATTTAAAAATAAGGAATATTTGTGTATGTGTGAGAGATAAACATGTGAATAGAGATGATATTTAAAATTTAAAACTTTAAAAAATATTTGAATGATTATGTTTGTTAAAATTATGTGGAGATCAAGAGTGAAGAGTGATCAATTAAAAAGAGGCATGTGAGTGGTTATAAAGAGTATATATTCTTCCACTAAATATATTAAACTATTGATTTTTCATTTAAAAAATAAAATTATTTTTTAAAATTATCATTTTATTTTTTGAACACACTAATTAATAATAGATGTTGTTTCTTATTATTAATTTTATGTTTTTTTAATAATAAACTCATAAATCACATAATTTCTTAATATTTAGATAATTTAAGATCATGATAGGTTTTATAAACTTCTTTCTCCTTAAATTTACAAATAATATTAAATATTTTTTAAAAATATTTAATTTTAATATTAATAATATATATATTTTTAATTTTAATTTGAAATAATAAAATTCATTCTATTTTTCTTAAATTAAAAAAATTATTATAATATACATTTAAAATTGATATTATTATTAAAAAACAATATAATTTTTTACTATACACATTATTTGGAACAACTTTATAATAAAAGGGATTTTTCATCATTCATTATTTTCTAATTCAATAGTTCAAGTATATTGTGTTTAAGGTACTTAATAAATTTCACCATACTATGGCATTCTTTTGAATTGACGGATTTCTATGTTTGTTTACTTTTATATCCATTAATTATCACATGAGGTTTTAATGAGGAGAAGAGATTTAAAAAGTGTGTGGAGTAAACGAAACATTTTCAGTAGTAAATTTGAAATTATTAAAAAATTTGTTAAAAAGTGCTGATTTTTTTTTAGATTTGATAACATGTTTTCATTTCTTATAAAAATTATTATTTTATATTATTTTTAAATATGTTATTTTAAAATTTTAAATGATTAAATTAAATATGACATCTATTTGGTTTTTGTATGGAAGAATTGAGACTTGAATTTTTAAAGACTAAAGATTTTTTATAAAAAAATAATTTAAGTTTGTTTTTAAATCATTGAAATGGTACTTAAGAGTTATATGTATTTTTAAGAAGAAGTTTTTTATCATTTAAAGATTTATAACTTATTCATGATTAAGTTAAAGTATAAATTTAATTTTGGTTTAGATTTAATTAAAATTATAATGGAGTTGGATTTGATAAAGATGTAATTGAATCATTGTCGATAACATTTGATGGGTGGATGGTCTTGTGAATATATGATATCCTTTAAAATCAATACTAAATTATATTGATATTGATTTTCTTCTTAAAATCGTTTTGAAATAATATTGAAGGTTATGTTTTAGAATACATCTACCTTTAATATCATATGTAAGATCATATATATTAGAGGATTTAATTTATTATTTGGAGTGATCACTATGATAATTTTAAATTTGATGTAGCATTGATTTGGTTATGTATTATTTTCTTAGTGATGATTTTATTGTCATAATACCTATACCCATTTTTTTTTTAGTGTTATTAGACTAGCAATTGCCCCGAAGGTGCAAAGAAAGCTGGAGGAATTATATATTTTTGTTTTGCAATTATATCTAATTTGTATTAATATATAATATAACAAATATATATAAATATTATCTTATATAATATATAAATTGTATGAATGGCAATGACCCCACAACTGTTGAGTTGTTCATACAACATCTGTTGACCTTTTTTTTCCTGACCCAACACTAACTTCGCCATTGCCAGTTGATTAATCAAAAACACTACAAAGAGAAATTTATTAAGTATTTAAATTCTATAAGAAATAAGAATTCAAATTATGTAAATCTATGTAACAATAATTAATAGTCATAACTATTAGCACAATTTTAAATCCAAAATAAGAAAATTTAAATAAAAATAAATATTTTCAGCCAAAACAAAATCCTCCTAAAATTACAATGTATCGTAACTAAAGGCTAATGAGAGATTGATTGGATCAATAAATAAAGACAAAACGTGGTTGTGAAGATCCCAACAAAACAACCCACAACAACCAATTGGAAGGATGAAATAGAACCCCCGAAACCAATCATAAATTATACTAACCAACTAAATGTGGGTCGCTTGTTCGAACCATGGGAGAAACATTTTAAGTGCCAACCCTATAGCTCAATTAGCACCTTCTTATGTTTCACTACTTCAGAAATACCGGTTTGTAACATGGAGGATCATCTGCCTTTCATGGCCGTCAAGGTTTTGAGAAGGGAAATAGGTTTAGGGGCTTACCATTGCATAATATTTATCCTTATGGTGGCCATCCCTTGCAAATCATCCATAAAGAGGGGTGTTGTGTGCTACCAAACCACTCTTCACCACCACTTCCCCCAAACTGCCACTATTTAAAACCAGTTTGTTTACAATGGAATATGCCAAGTGTAAATGTATAACTTAAGGACATATAAAAATAATATGATAAATATAGCAAAAATAATATAATATAATATTATAAAATTAATAGATATTATCATAATATATTATTATTGATTATATATATTAATATTAACAATATAATATATTAATATTATTGATATTTTATATTATAATATAATATTAATTTATTATTAATTTAATATACATAAAATTGCTAAATACACATACCACTTCTTCAAATTCAAATTTTTAATGTTGATATCTCAATAAGCCATGATGTTTCCACGATGTAATATTAATTGCCATTCCTATAATTTCCAAGATGGAAAAAACACCCAACTACCATTCTATCTATTTGATTTGAGGCTATAAATGATGTGCAATTGAGGGAGGCCATGCATGTTAAACATTTTCATCACATGTAGCCTTCAATAGTGTAGGTCACTCAAAATACATGGGCAACATCATATATGGCAAGCATGGCTTCTTTGACAAAGTGGGTGAAAATAGATGTGCCCCAGGGCTTCCTTCCTAAGTCACTGTCACGTGAACCCTAGAGATTTACCAATGGCAACAAATAAAGCTCACAAATACAATAATTTCTAGGAGGTACTAAATTTGTGGTTGCCCAGAATAAATCTATGGGGTAGCAGTAACATTTCAAGCTTTTTAAGGAAGCATTTTATTTTTGTGATTTGTAGGTACATATATCTATGGTAGGAAGTGATCATATGAGTGTTTCATGAATTACAGAGGATTTTGATGTCCTTTCATTGGTTGAGTATGGAATATTCCTTGGAGAATATAGTTCTTCTGTAATTAGAGAGAGCAGTTCCTATTCCTATTTCTTCTATACATCTAGTAAAATTCATCATTTTGTCATTTGACTGTTATGTGTGAACATTTTCACTGCAACACAGGTTCTTTCAATCACTATATAGTTCACTTGAAATAAATGGACCTAGTATTCTATCCACTTTGTAAACATATCTATACAACTATCAGTTTACAAATGTATCCATAATGTGTTAGGTTTTAAATGGCTAGAAACAACATATTTTTTTGTCTCTTTGTGAAATGAAACTAGAAGCTTTGCCCCACTTTATAAACCTCTGACTTAACGATATTAATTGTAATGGCCGATGATATTAATTGGATTGTGTGGGTTAAGGAGTTCATGTACATGTTTGGTGATTGAATTAGTGGTTAGCTCATACTTAACTTCATCAATTTCACCACCATCATCACTTTTATGTTTTGGTAATATAAGTTTAGATTGTGTAGATTTGGGAGCTCATATATAGTATTTGGTGATCAGATGGTGGTCCAGTCACAATTGAATTCAATATTTTTTTCATTATTATCTTAGAAACTTGATCAAACGGGTGTATATGATATGTTTAAGGATGGTAAGGTTACATAACCATCATAAGAATGGTTCGAGCATGTGGTTGAGAGTATTTGATGAATGACATGTTTTTGAATCATAGCTGACTTAAAAAATGAGCTCATCATTGTATTTTAGATTCGGTAAGCTAAGGAAAGATGTTAGTGTAATTCTACCTTTCTTTCAATATAATATTAAATTAATATAGTGTCAAAAATTTCATCAAAACAGGTTGTTTCATAGCTAGAAATTGTTTTTAATAGATGTAGAATTTCTCGTGCAACAATTTATGTCACCGAGACTGACACTACTTGTCAATATTTCAGCAATAGTTTTAAGTGTAACTTATAGTGGAAATTTTTCCCATGCATATTACATTACCATGTTTTGTGTTTGAAAGTTAATTTTTTAATTTCTTAGTTCATTATTTTCAATTTAATTTTTTTTTGAATGGTGGGAAATAACACTAAATTACATGAACACCATTTTTTGAATTTTTAGTGACAAAGTTGCGTTAGGATGTGTGTGTGTGTGTGTGTGTGTGTGAGTGTGAGTGATAAAATTTAAATATATATATGATAAAATTTATATAATTTCATAAAATAAATGTGTAATATATTTATATAATATTTAAAAAATACAAATATGAATTTTATTATATTTAAATGTTAGTAGGAGGATACAAAAGATAATTATTAACCATTTTTTATATTTTTTATTTGCAATAAATGTATAATTTTTTATAATGTAAACATTCATGTAAGATCGAACATTCATCTAAGAATTATGAATATATGAGGAAATGAAGGGTCAACAAGGCAAATAGGCATATTCTCTTCGAATCTATAAATACCCAGTATTTGTAATTTTTGATTTATTAGCTCTTTGAAGTAGTTTTAAATCTAATATAAGTCTTTGATCTCTAAATATTACAAATTATCTTGTGTTTTGTATGTGTCTTATTTGTGAACTAACATATCAATGCCATCACACTTGTTGTAAGTGCTTAACCTATATGGGTAAGAAGTAATGAGTTTTGATTCTGGCATGAAGCTAAGTTGATTATGATAATATATGAGAGATTCTCTCTTTAATAAAATTTGAATAAATTATTTTGTATCACAAGACAATTTATCATCTAATGACATATCTAAATAGTTTAAAATATTGAGAGTCCCATTGCAACTTATAAGACTACAATAATTAACATCTTTTGATGAGGAAATCTAGGGACTGTGGGTAAAAATGGTTCTATTTTTGACACCCAAAAATGTTAAGATGGTTTCTTAGTCAAAGGGACCTTGAAAATTGTCTAGATTTGAGGATACGTGAGTTTGCAGAAGAAAAATATGTTAGGTTAGGAGTGAATTCCCAATAGATTAATATATGTATATTTACAAGGATATTTTTAAAATATTACATGGATTTTTTCATGCGTTATTAGCAATGTATCTATCCATACTTGAATATTATTACTCTATACTTCACATATAAAAGGAATTCATTTATATCAAAGAGAAGTTGGAACAATATTGTAACCTAGACAACAAATCTAGATGAATGTGATTTAAAAATTAGGTGATAAATACCATTGACATGCACATTATTGAATTTAATGTGAAGGTGTGTGTTGTATTTAAGGCTAAAAATGATTTTTTTTATTAGATGAATAAGAGGGATATTATTAAATTGAATTCAAATACTATTGAAGATGATAGTTGTGGAAAAGGCCACATCATCAATTCCATCTGATATTGAGTAGTTTGACTGGGGATATGTATGGAGAGGAGATGAATGATGAATGGAGGAACCTAGGTCTCTAGACTAGATGAACCCTGAAAAGAAAGCTAGATTAATAGACAAGAAGAAAAAATAATATACCAACAAGATTTTTTGGCTTAAGTAGGAGTTGTGACAACACATAAAATGGAATAAGCAAAATATCGTGGAAGATAAAATGTTGAAGGTAGATATTAGTAGGACTATTCAAGGAACTATACAGGGAATGGGAAGGAATAAATGTCCACCAATAGAGGCTGATTTTGGAGATTCAAAAGAGTTTGAGGAAACCATGGAAAACAATGGGAATGATCAAGAACAAGACACCAACTCAAAATGGAAACGGGATGGAGAAGGTAGAATCCATGTAGAGGACATTAAAGAAAAGATAGAGCAACTTAATAGTAAATTTAGTAAGTAGCTAAACCATTAAAAATTGTATTTGGAATAGGAATGGCAGTGTTTCTAAGATGAAAAAATGGAATAAGGGTCTAGGTGAGGTTTAATGGTGTTCATTATGGACACCCCAGGTTTAATTCATTCACTCTGTAGGGACGCATACCTTATGCCTATAATAATTAAATATATAAATGAACCATGAGCATACAAGGAGTTGACAGTAACTAGAAAGTGGTTTGAATAAGTATTTAAAAAAAATTATAAATACATAAGAGGGAAATTTATAGTGAAGCTAAAAAAATACATATATTAATTTCATTGCACATACCTATTAGTATCACAGCTATTTCACACATGGCAGTGCAATCACCTAACAAACAAATTATAAGTATCCTAATTATAAGGACAATGGCTCTCCCTATAGGAGTTTTTGTAACATTATTTCCCTATGATGGATCTAAAGACCCACATAAGTATTTGTTAAATTTTGAAATGAATTGGCATGCCAAGGATGTCACAATAGATGAGGCCAAGTGATGTGAGGTCATACGAGCATTGACCAACCAAACTAAATCTATTAGAGATTTTAAGATGCATAAATGCATGAAATAAACTATTCATGATCTAAAGCAAAGTAAACAAAATCTTGGAGAGTCAGTTTTGGATTATGACCACAGATTTTCTAATGTAATAAACAAGGTCAATTTCCAAATCTAATGTGTTAATAAAGATGTGTGGTTTTTCAATGAAATGTGAAATAATATTAGGTTTTTTATAGCTTAGGATAAATTATAGACTAAATTTAAGGTTAGATCAATTGCAATAATGGTGGAATAGATAGAGGATTGTGGCAAATCTTTTACAAGTAGTATGAAAATTGATGCCAAATTAGATTTCATGCTATAAAGAATGGATGAAATTAAATAAGGAAATAAACCTAGGTTGACTATATGGTACATTGAATGTAAGAAGGAAGGTAAATATCATAATGAGTGTCTTAGAATAAAGAGATATTTCTATGAGTTATGTCACACCTGGGATCATGCCACCTCAAGTTGTCACCTAATATAGAATTATGTGTGTCAACCATTGAGTGTAGGTTTTATTTTCTATAAAGCCTCAAATAATAATGATAATAAATACAAGGCTCTTGAGGAACTGAAGGACGATATTACTATTAATGTCTTTACTATCATTACATGACAACCTCTTGTGCCAAATTTGAGTGCCCTAGTCCAAGATATCAAGATGTCACAATAAGGTGGATGGATTATTATAGTAGTTCAACCTCAAATAAGATGGGACCCTCTTTCTCCCTAGGTTTAGTTATGATGGGTGCCAAAATCTCCTTAGTATTATTAGGGATGGGATCTAGCATCACCTCAATAGAAATCTTGTTGGACACTTCGTATGCAACAATATCAAGTGAATTAGGAACCACCATCCCATACACAACACTATGTGGGATATCCAATCAAACCCAAGGTTTTGGTTCACTTCATTGGTATGGACTCTATTAAAGTAGATACCAAGTTTGTAAGAAAGGGAACCAACAACTACAATAAATGATCACTTGTTACCTGTGTGGGGAAATGAGCCATAACATGAATAATTGTCTTTATCATCTCCAATAAGAAATTTATTATGCTTATTTTAGAATCATAGGGTAACATAATATAAATTATCATCTAGTTATATAAAAGTAGATGAAGGAGAAAATAATGTGCAATATCAATATGGTAAGTACTCTCCCAAAGAAATAGGTTTTTGTCTAGGTTATCACTAGGAACCAACACAAAGAATAGTGTCTTACACCATTAGACATGTCTACAAAATGTCAAATTAAGAAGGTGCATGAAGACAAATTTCTAGATCCTATGAAGGAAAATGTCTTGATGAACATGGTAACCCAAAAATTGCACTCAATATAAATTAAAGATACTAAGGATATCATGTGATAACTGAGGCCCAGGTGTATAGGCAAATTATGTGAATCATATGACCAAAAAAATGGTCAAGACCCTCATGGATGTATTAAAATTGGTAAGCACATTATGCAATGAATATATTTCTCAAAATATTATAAATTTATTACATAATTTGTAGAATGTTCAAGGAAAGAAAAACAAAGAATAGATAAGATGGTTTGGTATGTGAAAACCAAGAGGTCGTGAGATGTGGATGCAAGGATGGATATTTATCTCATAGTGTATGTAGTTTCTAATGTTATTTTCAACTTTGGGGGAACTATAAATATGATCCCAAGATCCATCTAGGAAGCATTCATAAGGTCACATTTAATCTTCGTTTATGTTACTTTGAGTTTAGTAGAATATGGTTGCGTTGAGCCTATTAGAATGCTCAAGGATGTGTAAATTAAGGTAGTTGACCCTAGTTTTCATCAAGATTTTGAGGTGATTGACATGAAGACAAATTAAACTCACTACCCTACTTTAATTTTGAATAAATGGGCCTATGGTGCTCATATGACCACCAACATAATGTAAAACTATATGGAAGCACACCAAGTCGATATTATAATAATAATATTATTGAAAAAGTTTTAGTGAAATCCAAATATGATATCAAAATAACTTTCTCCTACGTATCCACACTAGGAAGATAACAATTTTAAAGTTAATATAGAGCCTAAGACAAAACAATACAAGATAATAATTTTCATTATTATTTCTAGTCTGTGTAGGAGATAAAAGGACTATATAAAATAGAACAAAATTTGGGATAAGCCTATTTAAATACCCCAAACACTTCTAAGATTCAAACAATAGGGTATAAATCACCTTATGTGAAATCACTAATATATCGGATATTTAGAATATTTATTAGTTGGGTTGCAATAGATTAGGATTATATTGAACTGACAAAGGAAGGTGCATTTCCATGGGATTAATATTCATGTTTTAGTGTGAATTTATATGATCACATGATTGATTAGATGCAATTATACTATGAGTTATGCTCATGTGAATGGTGTTCATCGTAAAAGGTAGATCCCTTAATATTTTGCTATAGAAGATCTATGAGAGTTTCTTTGCAGATTGGAGAATCGTGTTCTAACCACATAGATGTGGGTAAGTATGCTCAAGTATGCACTAATGGATTTGAAATTAGTTTTTGGGTTGATCATTGATCCAACAAACTCATCTAGGAGAAACCATGTGAAATGTTGTAGGCCAAATTTCACATCGCACCATATATCACATAAAATTGACCACTAGTTCAAGAGGGACAATGCTCTAAGATTCATATCCATTCATGCATCGACATATGAAAATTGCATCACATTAATTCAAATTATTTAGTGAATATTTTTTAATGAATTTTAATTTCTCTTTCTAGGTATTGGGACATGCATTAGGAGTGTAGATGGGAGACAACAACATGGCCAAAAATTCAACAATATTTCATTTAGAATTTTTTATGAAGATGATAAACCTATGGTGCACAAGGTTTTCCAAAAATTTAAAATATGTTTGTGTCATAAAAGAATATATGATATAGTTATGTAACTAAGAAAGAGGCACATGATTTTGCTTACATAAGCACCCATGAAATGGTAGAATAGTGTTGGTATGACAAGGCAAAAAGGTTTTATTATGAAGTCATATAATAAAATTTATAATAGTGTGAGAAGTCCCACACACACTAAAAGTGAAATGGACATGGATTTAAAAGGTATGTTTTAACCTAAAAGGAAAATTAAGTTTCCAAAGAATAAAGATGCAAAGAAAAATCAAAGAAGAGAAGCTACCCAATCTTAATATCATAGAATAGCTAGGCCAATGGGAATTTATGGATTCCATGAAGGAAAAAACAATTATCAATATCCAATGCAAAAAATAATGGAAAACATCAATACATAAACAATAACCGAAGATGGAAACCATTGGGGATTATTGAACTCAACAACAAGTCTCAAAGGTTGTCCAACTATTTTGAGATTATGATGATGTCTTTCCCACAAATTTAAATGAAGTGAAAGGGGTAGACCCATAATTAGGGGATAATGCAGGCTAAATTTGAATATGAAAGTGAAGTTGATAAAATAAATCAATTGAATGGTGGAAATTGAAATCATTTATCCAGTAAACAAATCACATTGGTAAAGTCCTTTGGTTGTACAGACTAAAATAACAAGCGACATCCAAGCATGTGAGGATTATAATACACTCAATGATGCATGTGTCAATGATCCCTTTCCTATTCCATTCACTAATGAGGTGTTATAGGCCATTCAAGGGCACAAGGTTCATTCTTTTACATATGGATTTAGCAAATATCTCCAAACCTCCACTATAGTAGAAGAATAGACAAAGATGACTTTCATAGATATAATTGGGGTAATTTTATTACAAATTAATGCCTTTCAAACTCAAAAACACACTAAATATATTATATAAATGTATGGTCACCACTTTAAATGAATTCATCCATGATTTTCTAAAAGTGTATTTGGATGACTAGGCAACTTGTCATTGTTCAAAGAACATTTTTCGAAGATATCATTAATGATAGAAAGATGTGGTGTGATATGAATTAACTTTAATATTTATAATTTCTTATTTATCACAAAATTTAGTGTGCTACTTAGACATGTGGTTTGTAGTGATATAAATCAGGTTGGTCAAGAATGAATCATAATTATGTAAGGTTCAAACCACATACCAACCCATCAAAGTGTGGTCATTGATTATATTCCTCGCCTTGTAAAAATGGTCATGTAGCTCATCATTATCCTCTCTAAGATACTCATTAAATTTTTGGAATAGGAAATTCATTTTTTAAATGGAAACTTATAAAGTGTTGGTGATTTTAATTTGACTATCCAAAAGAATCCACATAGCATTGAAGGTGACCTACTATGGTGCAGTGGTAACAATTAACTATATTATGGAAGTTAAAAGTGCATTTGGTTCCTGTCACACCTATGCCATAGGAAATATAAAATTTGTGTGCCTAGTGGTTGGGGCCTTAATTTACATCCACTAGTACCCCTTATATCCTCTATTTCAGTTTATCCTTCCTCTTACAAACTCACTTTCATTGAACCAAATCCAAGAAAAGTCCCAGATTGTAACAATTATGCTTTAGATGATTTTAATTGATTTTTGTCTATGCCATGTTATTTTTTTATTTTCTCTCACACACCTAGGCCCAATGTTTATTTTTATTATCCTAAGGTTACATGTGTGGTTTTGTCTTGTTGTGCATCCTATTCTTATTGTTCTTTGTAGCTTCATTTTTCATGAGCTTAGCCTCTGCTTGAGTATTCTTCTCTTGCTCCTTTTACTATTTTTTTGTTCTTATTAGCACTTATTTTCCTCTTCTTTATACTTGGTAGTTTTATAAAACATAATGGTTTTTTTTGTTGTTTCCTCCTCTACTACCTTTTTATTTATTTCCTCCTACTTGAATAGGTCGTCAATCTTTTTGTCTCCATCCTCCTTGGTAGCTTTTTCAACCTCATTTTTATATATGTCTTCTTCCTCCCATTAGGCTTTATAAATTTTCACCTTTTTGATGGTTTTATTTTGTTTCTCTAGTAATGTTTCATTCTCTTTCTCAACCTTCTCCTCCACTGCTTTCTATTCCTGTATGCACACATGGAAACATCAGTGACTAATTATTGTTATACAGAGATTTATAGCTAAATATAATTTAGGTTGGATTAAATATGAGTTAGATTGAATTTTGCCTCCTAATATTACACATTGGTATCTAAAAATATGTTGGTAACTAGGAATTCTATTTGTTTTGTAAAGACTACTTGGGGAATTATTAATCACCCTGGAAGGGTTAACTACATAATTGTGGGGGAATATGGCAAGATTGGTGTTGTCACTCAATTTTGCACCATTAGAGAGGTAGTTCAAGTATAATCCAATTGAGTTAAATAATTGGACTACCCTTAGACCTGTGTGATATCTATAGTGGGGGTAAACCTCTAGTTGATAGGGTTAACTCCCTAAATTTGTTTTGATTGTCTTCTTAGTAACTATTTGGTGTGTGAAAAGGGATAAGAAACTATCTAACTTAAAGAAAAATAAAATAAAGGGGTGATAAAATAGAATATTTGATCCAATATTATCCTATACTTTCACTTAAAATAAATAAAACTATAATCTAATCTATGCTTCAAGAGAAAGATTCTAACATAAGTATTTCAACCTAGAGACTATGGGAAGTACAACAAATAAGGTGAGAGATTCAAAGGAATGAGAAGACAGTACTAAAACTCCAAAAAACTTAGCTACAATAATAAACTTTAATGTACTCCAAGTGACCTGTAAGAAGACAATGTATCCATGCATAGGTGTACATGAGTTGGACAAGATGCAAGGACAAGGAATTTTCTCACTAGTATCTATCAACAACTCATTCAACACACTGAAATATGAAATTAGAAAGGATGAAACAATTTGAGTTTATTTGTTGAGGCAAAGATGAGTAAAAAAAATAGGGCTTCATCTACCTCTCTTGTGGATGGATTACAATGCCAAAACTAGGCATACTTATAGCACCAATGTGTGGGTGTGTGTGTGAGAGAGAAATCCCACACCAAGAATGGAATATTGGGGGGTTAAAAGAATAGACAAAATATTTATTGGCTTTAGATTAGTTATGAGGAAGCATCTAAAGTCTTGAATAGGTGTTACTTGATCTCCAAGTCTTTTTCAAACTGTCTTCAAGTCAGAAAGATCCAGTCCTTGAGAAGTTCATAAGCCTTCTTAAAAATTGATTTGATATTTTTTAGGAAGCTTATTTATCTTCCTTTAAAGTTCATGAATATACAAATACAAGTGTATATTGATACCTCATTAAGGTGTATGCATCATTGTCTTCCCTTAAAACATGCTTTATTGGAAAAGGGAGTTAGCTTAGCTCATGAGGTGTAATATTTCTTCATGGGTAGTAAAGAGATCATCTAAATATTGATATGGAGCTTGTAACTATAGATATTATTACAAAGAAAGTTAGTCAAGCATTAGTCCATAAATAATTAAAATTTCATAAAGAACTAATTAACCAAGCCTGTATATTCCTATGGGAATTACAAAGGATAGAAATAAACAAATGAAAGAAAGTAACATCATATTACCTTCCCAAGTAGATTCACCATACCCATGTGGCTCAAAAGCATGTTCTCCCTTGATCAAACATCCTTGTCTTTGTCAACAATGGTGGCAAACTCATCCAATGTCTTAAGAACACTCCATAAAACCTAGGCTCATGATTCCAAATCACTAAACTAGCCTATCAATGAATCTTGAAAAAAAAATCAATGATCATATGCAAAGGATTGTGGAAATAATTTAATATTATAACTTTTCAATATTCAAGATTTTAAAATTCATGTCCATGGCCTCTCTATTTATAGGTATAATAGGACCCAGAGATAGGGGGAATGGAAAAGATACAATCCATAAATGTAAGGGACACACTTTAAACGTACCCAATTTGAGAGTACAAGATGCACACTTATGACATTGATCAATCCTGAGATAAGTTGCACACTAAGATATTGCCATCATAGGATTTAATGTGGAGAGATTGGAATTAGAGGAAAAGAGCGAACATTTTACTTCAAGAAGGGAAGCACCACTAGAATGGGGTCTCCAAAGAGAATATAATAATAAGTACTCCAATAGAGTAGATTTGATTGTGATAAAATAGTTTTTCCCTAGTAGGACAAATCTTGATCATTGATAAAGAATAAATAATGATTTGCCCTTGTAGAGCTGATTTGATTTAAACATTGTTTAGATGTTGTGCCCTAGATGTTGTGCCCTAGCATGGGCAATTGGCAAGCAAAATAGTTCAAGGATATAGCTGAAAAGATAGGTTAAAGCAAGTGGGCACAAACATACATGCAATGGTGTAATGGCTTAGAAATCCATATAAAATAAAGCATATGAGAATGCACAAAGTGAAAAGAAGAATGGAGATAATTGAGCTGACCTCAATAAAAATTGAGCAATGACTACATAGTTCCATGGACTCATGTTCCAACATGAACTTCAAACCAATGTAGTTCACCCAAGTGTGGGAGATAATGGAATGAGGAATGATGAAAAATGACCAAGAATTGATTAGACTTATAATGTATGTAAAGAGATGCACATCTAAGCATAGACAAATAAGCCTGAAATGTATGTTACTTAAAAGCCTAATTCCATATCATGAGCCTAGGTTTTACAAAGTGTTCTTGAGAATCATTCATCAGAGCTAATGTTGACATTAAGATGTTGAGACTTGAGCACAAAGTGCTTGCTATAGCAAAATAAATTAGGAATCATAAGTATGAATAACTTAGAATGACATAATATTACAATTGTGCTAAGCTAGGTCAAATGTGAATATTTATAAATAAGGATAATGGTGAAACAATGACCAAAACCAAAGTTACAATGATTTACATTTAAACAAAAAATCAAATACAAAGAAAAATATAAACATAAATGAACCTAAGTTGAAATCAAGATATGATCAATCAAGACTTAAGTAGGAACAAAAATGTTTAAAAACAAAATTCAAGAACGTCTTAATGACATGAGACCAGGATATGAATAATCAAGATCTATGTAGACCATCAAGGCATTCTCGAACATAAAAGAGAATAGAAAAATTAAATATAAAAACTAGACACCAATAATAATCAAATTAAAAAAATGGTCCAAGATTAATGTAATAACATAGGATCAAGACATAAACAATTGAGATCCTTGTGAATCATCAAGATGTTCTAAAACACAAAAGAGATAAGCAAAAACAAACAAGGAAACACAAGAACAAGATGAGATAAGAAGTAGAAAAGGAGAATAAATAAAAGGAGAGGTGTGAAAGCACAATAAAACACCAAAAAAACACAACAAAACACACACAAACAAAAACCAAGTTAGTGCAGTTTAAAGACAAATGTTTATGTATGTGTGGTAGAGGCATTACTTTCCAACACATCATAACAAAGAACAATGACATAATAATTGTTCCCTAATTAAAGAGTAACAATGACAGAAGAAATGGGGGAAGAGAATAAAAGGAATGGGTTGGTTGAGCTGACTCTAGATATATAAGACAAGTGGACATTACCTACATAATTCTATGGATGCATGTTCCAACATGAACTTCAAGCCAAATGTAGTTCTCCCAGGAAATGGGATAGAAGAAAAATGATGATCAGACCAACATGATTTAGAGAAGAAATGGAAGATATGACAAACAAATGAGAATGGTCTGGCAAACAAGAAGATGATGAGATGAGAAAGAATAACTTCATAAAATAGAAAGTGTGTGGGATAAGATGGAATGTACTAGTGTTTTTGTGTTTAAAAAATGGCAAGAGCATAGCATGGTAGAACAAGAATGTATAAATGCATAGAAGTATGAGACAATGTTTTTGTTCTTTTATGGATTATGTTCTGATGTTTTTGGTATTTTCAAAGTATTTCTAATGTTTTTGGTGTTTTTTGGGATAAAATATGCATAAGGTGGGACCATCTAGTCGAGGAGATACACATCCTAAGAGTAGAGGTTCCAATAAGATAACTAAGATGGTTGAAATGGCCCATAATTGTAAATCAGAAAGAATGAGGTTCTTGATATGTAATAATGTAGCAATAGTTTGGAATTGAGAATATGTTTCTGTTCACTTGTCTAAAGATACACAATACTATCCTGGTGAACTATTTTTTAGAACTGTTGCTAAAGATATTCATAATGTTCATGAGACATAATCAAGATCATAATTGGTTAAGGGATAAAAAGTGTTAAATATTATAACATGCCTTAGACATAACAAATCATATGCTTCTCAAAGACAACAATCCAGAATGGGATGAAGAATGTGTTTAGAGTACCAAGGATTCAAAGCCTTTACTATTAGGAATCATGAAAAGTGGGCCAGGGTAGTATAAAATGTGTTCAAGGTAAGATAAAAGGGTGGGATAAAAGTACAATAGCATAAGTTGCCCCCAACTCAGGCATCTTATAGACAATGGTTCAAAGTTGTTCATGCATAGAATCTCTTAAGGTGTATGATGTTCATGGGCTCTAAAATTTCTTCACCATTAGGTTTAGCCAATTGATATGCCCCTGATCCATAGTTTGATGTGACAATATATGGCCCTAACTAATTAGGCTAAAAATTGCCTTTCTTTTTAGGTTTAGCATTCATATTATTTTTGTTCTCTTTCAAAACTAAGTCACCAATCTCATATTCTTGAGGAAGAATGCATTTATTGTAGCTTTTCTACAATCTATTCTAATAGGCCTATAAATTTTCTAAGGTGGCCAAACACTTACCATCAAGAATCTCTAGTTCATGTAGTTGTGAGGCTCTATATTCTTCATTATCTTCAATGTGCTCTAGTGATATTCTTAATGATGGGATCTCAATCTTGACCAGGATGATAGCTTCAGTGTCAAAAATAAGGGAGTATAGAGTAGCTCCAGTTGGGGTGTGATGATTGGTTCTATAATCCTAAAGGGTAGGAAAGAGTTTCAAGTGCCAATTATGGCCAATCTTCTTTAAGATGGTTATAATGGTTTTATTTGATGCCTCAGCTTGTCCATTGCCTTGCAGGTTATATGGAGTGGATTTTTTGTACTTGATCTTGAATTTTTTACAAAGAGATTTCACATCTTGGTTCACAAAGGAGCCACCCTTATCAGATATAATATGGGTTGGGATGTCATATCGATAGATGATATGGTAATGAATGAATTTGGCTATTTATTTCTTGATAACATAAGTGAGAGGAATAGCCTCAATCCACTTGGTAAAGGATTTAGTTGTAGTCAAAATGTGCTTATGGCTATCTGAAGATGTTGGGTTAATTTTCCTAATGAGATCGAGACCCCATGTTGAGAATGGCTATGGTGTTGTAATTGGATATAATGGTAAGGAAGGTTCATGTATCAAGTTGCCATGTTGCTGATAAAGAACACACTTATTTACAAAATTACAAGCATCTATCTCCATTTTGGGCCAATAATAGCCTATTCTGAGGAGTTTCTTGTCTAGGACTACACCATTAGTATGGGACCCACACATTCCTTCATGAACCTCCTTTAGTGCCATCTTGGACTCTCCCATAGATAAACAACAAAGAAAAATTCCATCATAGCCTTTACGATAAAGCATATTTCTAAGGAGGATATAACATGTTAAGCGATGAAGGAATAATTTTTATTGGTTATTAGAAAGGTTGATAGGAAATACATGATTATGGAAATAGTTATAAAAATATTAGTACCATGGTAAGCTAGGTGAGGGATTATGATCAACAATGGTGCACATCCTCTCTGAATCTGATAAAATATGTGTCGGATAAAGAAGATTTTCAATAAAGAATTGATACTCTTTAGGACTATCATGTATTTGAATCATGAAACCAATTGTTTTCATGGCATCAGAAAATCTATTGTTGACTCATGAAACTTACTCACACTATAGAGATTTAAAATGTGTTTTGAGGTTATCAATAATTTACTTGTAAGGAACAAGCTTATCATCCCTTGTTTGATATTGGTTAGTTATCTAATTTATGATCAGCTTAAATCTCCATAGACTTTTAAGCTTTGAATATCCCACTATATGGTAAGATAGAGCCCTGTAACCAATGCCTCATAGTCAACCATATTGTTTGTACACTGAAATTGTATATGGAAGGCTTTAGGGATCAAATCCCCCTGTGGCATGATTGATAATATGCCAGCTCTAGACCCTCAAGATGTGAAATATCCATCAAAATAGAGCATCCACTACTCACTTTCTTGTTATGCTTGTTCTATCATCATGATAGAATCATCTGGAAGGTCAAATTTGAGAGGTTGAGTGGCCATAATAGGAGCCTCTACAAGTTGGTCAGCAACAACTTGTCATTTGATTGCCTTTTGATTATGGTACTCAATATCAAACTCACTGAGGATCATAATCCATTTATCCATGCATCCTTGAAAAGATACTTTAGATAAGAGGAACTTGAGAGGATCTACCTTGGCGATGATAATAGTTTTTTTATTTAGCATATAATCTCACAATTTTTGAGTGGTGAACACCATAGCTAAACATGCCTTCTCAATAGGAATATAATTATGTTCATAGGCTACCAATGTGTGGCTTAAATAATAAATAGTGTGTTCCTTACCATGATCATCATGTTGAGTCAAAAGTGCCTCCAGTGCATGTTCTATGGTTGATATATAAAGAAGTAGTGGCTTTCCTTGTGTTGGAGGTCCTAAGACTAGTGGTTTGGTCAAGTATCTTTTAAGATTTGTAAATGCTATCTGAAAATCTTCATCCCACTGAAATGTTAGCCCTTTAATATTTTTTGGTGGAGGCATTTCCATAATATCATTGACCTTTTTAGGGTCAACTTTGATCCCTCATTGTGATACAATGAACCCTAGAAATTTTCTTGATGTGGCTCCAAAGACACATTTCTTAGGATTCAAGTAGACTTTATATGCACAAAGCCTCTCAAATATTCTTTGTAGAATGTTAGGATGTCCAGATCTTATTCTTGATTTTGATAGGATACATCAACATAGTCCTCAACAATGTCATGCATCATGTCATGGAAAATGACAATCATTACACGTTGATATGTGGCTCCATCATTCTTTAAACCAAATGGCATGACTTGGTAATAAAATGTTCCTAATGGAGTGGTGAACATGATCTTATGCTAATATTTTAGGGATATCTTTATCTGATTGTAACCATAAAATCCATGTATTAAGGATAACATCTTTTACCGAGCAGTTGAGTCAATGATCATGTCGATGTTGGGTAGAGGAAAATCATCTTTAGTGTATGCTTTATTGATATCACAAAAATTAGTACAAGCACATATGCCTAGGGTATTTTTAATCATTCGTACTATGTTATAAACCCATTCATATTAGTCTAATGGTTTGATAAAATTATCTTCTAACAATTTTTCCAACTCAGCCTTAACCAAAAGGGTGATGTGTAGATGCATCTTTCTCAACTTTTACTTGACTAGCTTAACACTAGGGTGAACAACAAGATGATGCACAACTAAATCTATGTCCAAGCCTAGCATGTCATAGTATGCCCATGCAAATATGTCTATATAATCCTTAAGAATGGATATAATATGT
Source organism: Torreya grandis (assembly GCA_037957365.1). Lineage (NCBI taxonomy): Eukaryota > Viridiplantae > Streptophyta > Pinopsida > Cupressales > Taxaceae > Torreya > Torreya grandis. Next base: position 1,277,838 of record JARHVA010000520.1, read on the forward strand.
TCACTTTCTACTTCAGTAAGGGAAGCTCCAAGATAAATCATTTTGGGATCCTCATGGGTTCCCAAATTCACTTCTGTTGTGCTCTCCATAAGGAGTATGGATCCATCTTCTAGAATTTTAGGCAATGTATGGTGATGATCATTTTCCTCTAATATATATTCTTTTTGTTCCTCCTAAAGATCCAAATAATATGAAGAGTTAGAATCTACCTTCTTAATTAAAGACCAATTGGCAAAAACCTCTAGAAACTCAAGAGCAAGATTCTCAAATATTTGATGTTGTTATGAAGAGATGTTTGTACTAGCTATGAAACTTGGGCTAGATGGGATTTATACATCCTAAGGGGATGAGAAAACTTTCCCACCTAGGAGCGCCTGAAATAGGTTTTCACTCAAAGGCTTGTCTTTTTCTTTACTTTTTCCCTAATCGACAAGTGCCTCAAAGAGGTTTTCACATAAAGATCTCAATGTTTGTTCTTTATTATGACCAAGAAATTTTGCCTATTCTCCAAAGTAGGTAAAAGGATCCATTGAAAAATCAAAACCTTGCTTATGATCACCAATGGGGAATGCATCTCATAGGCCCATGTATTTTTCAATTGATTCTTCATTTTGGAACTCATCGAGGCATATGATCAAATTTTGATGATCCCAATCTATTAGTTTAGGATGGCAAAGACATATGTTACAATGAGGGTTTGATTTAGGATGAGAAGTATCAATGGTAAAGATATAATGTCCTAATTTAGGAAGGGAAGCACCACTAGGATAGGTTTTTGCTTCAAGATGGGAAGCTCCAATAGGCATCATGGTCAATATGGCATTTGAATCAAATAAATATGAGTCAGTAATCTCATCGAAAAGGCTATAATGGGATGTTGTGTCACTGTTAGGAGTCTCATTACTAATAACTTTGGAAGAGTCACTATCAAATGTCATGAGGTCATCCTCTGGTGGTTTAAATCTAAGACCATGATTCCAATTGACAACTCTAGTTGATAAGGGCTCTAAAATTCCTTGTGCCTGTGGACCAAGGCCTTTCCCTGTATAATCAAGATGATCCATTATTTTTTTAGGGATAGGATACTTTAGATTTTGAAAAAATTATCAAGGCCTTCAAAACATAATCAATCTCCCTCGATAAAAGCCTCTCGATCTTTCTTTGGTGCAATTATAGGTATAAAAACCACATGAGGTTTTGGTTGTTTCTTCTTTGGTTGCCAAATTTTATCAAGTTTGTTAGGAGTTTGGGAAGTTTTAGGCTTACCAAATGTCTTTGGGGATTTTGGTAATTTTTTAATATGGAGGACATCCTTTAGATGGTAGATGGAAATGCCTACATCTTTAATAATAACCTTCTTGGCTAGAGCTGTTGGAAATGGATCAACTGAAGTGGAGGCTACATCACTAGGGTCTATATATTTAGATGGAGATGGATGAGAAATGATGGATTTATTCTTCTTTGTAATGAATTAAAAACTTGGGAAATATATATAATTACAAAACTTTGATTCCAAATGTTTACAATATTGATATGGCTACTCATCAATGGGAATAGTAACCTCAATCCCATCATGGGGAAACTTAAGACATTGGTGAAGAGTAGATGGAATCACCTGTACTTCATGGATCCAAGGACGACCAAGAAGTATGTTATAAGGAAGTTCAATATCCACAATATGGAATAATGTGTGATGAAAAATAGACCCAACCATGACTAGTAACCAAATTGTACCATATGACTCCCTCTCAATGTTGTCATAAGCATTGATTGTAATAGTTTCTGGTTGAATGTCTTTATCCATGTAGCCCAATCATCATACCAATTTAATATATATATGATGGTCAACCCCAAATCATTATCGAGAAGAACACACTTGATCTTGTGATCTGTAATGATTATCTCAATGTATAATGGGTTATTATGGTTGGGCTGAGGTTGGACATGTCTTTTTGATCAAATGTGATATGCCAAAATGAAGACAAGTGTCCAAATAGGTTCTAAACCTAATCAAGGTTTATATCATTAGGCATAATAGACTCTTGAAAAAGTTTTTAAAATATGGTTTTATGGACATCAGATGTATGTAAGAGTTTTAATATGGAAATTTGTGCAGGGATTTTATCTAATTGATTTGCTAGACTATAAGGCCTTTGAATTGTGGATTACACTAGTTTAGTCTTTGTTAGGACAATATTTAGATTTGGAACTATTGACATAATGTTATCATTGGGTTTTATGGAAAAAGTTGGTGAAGGGCCCTAAATGGTAACTCATGGGTGTCTAGTTATGACTGCATAACCTAGAGGTGGCAAGGAGTTATTATAATTAGAAGAGGAAGGCAAAGGGCTTTAGATGGTGACTCACTGGTGTCTAACTATATCACTACAATTTTGGGTTAGTGAGGAGCCTTTATAATTAGAATAAAGGTGTTATTGTTCAAAATTAGTAACCCATGCAAATAGAGTAACAACATGATGATGTGAATCCGATATGGTATTACTAGGGGGAGAGGGTGTTGACCCTATAATGATAGGTCCCATGTTGTGAGAAACATGAGATTGGCCACACAGTTTTATAATAATAATGGCAATATGGGTTACATAAATGCATCCCATAGTATTATTATAGTCATAAGGTACCTTTTTATAAGCCACATTATTAGTGTGGGCATTATGATCTTGATTATGCTCATTATGATTCTAACCTTGTTTTTGGTTTTGATTCTACCTATATCTTTGATTGTGACCATTTTGATTGTTTCTTGGTGGTGGTGGATCATGTTGAGGAAAGGGGTCTTTGTAGATTCACATATCCTAATTTATGTTCTGATTAGGGGCCAACTTAATTTCTAGTTCACCACTTTCAATAAAGTCCTCAATAATATGTCACAATTGAACGCAATGATATGCACCGTGACCAGCAATGTGATGAAAGTTACACCATTCATTCTCTTTATATCAATCTGGTTTTGGTTGATCTTGAGGAAATGGCCTTGATACTATCCATACAATTAAATTAGCTGTAATGAGCTTTTTTAACACTATTTCAACCAATTCTCCTAACTTACTAAAGACTCTAAAATTGTTATGAAATGTCCTTTGTGGAGGTTGTCTCTACAAAGTAGGTAGTGGATTTGGGGAAGTTAATTGTACATTTAGAGGAGGCATAACCTGTATCATTTGTACATGTCTTATTTCATTCACCCCATTTCCAACCATGTTCTTATATTTGATAAAGCCTTTAGGCTTATCCTACATAACTATTTGAATTGGTTATTTAGTCTAATTAGATGCTTGACCTTGCATAAAAATCTTAACAAGGCCTTTAACAATAAGAGCATTCTCAATCTACACTCCTTTGTCAATAATTTATTTAAATGAGTTAACATAAGTTAATCATAGATTATGCACAACTTTAGGATGAAAATTTTCTATAAAGATATCAAGCAACTATTTGTCTGGCAAATTATGTTGAAATCAACCTACCAATACTCTCCACCTTTACAGATATGTGGCAAAAATTTCAGATCATGTTGCTTGGCTTTGCATAAGTCAACAATAGTTAATTTATGTTCTATGTTATATGACAAATGCTTAACAAAATTTTCTAATAAGTCATTCCAATCTATAACTGATCCCTTGGGTAGTTTAAGTAGCCAATCAAGAGCTTATCCCACTAAACATTGTGGAAACAGTCATAGTAAGCACTCACTACTATAAACAACCTCTTGACATAAGATAAAGAATGCCTATATGTGTTCATGTGGATCTCCTTTTCCCTTGTATTTGTCAAATTTGGGTGCCTCAAAATGAGGTAGAAAGGGGTTTTTTTAGAATAGATAAATCAAATGGATATGGGCATATCTCATCAAATTTGTACTTTTTGACTCTATTATTCATCTCCAATCTTTGAATAATTTCTTTCATAGAATTCCATTTTTACATGTTTGATGCATTTGTGGATTGAATAATATGTTGTTGGGGTATAATGTGCCCCTAGTTTCATTGTTGTTGGAGTGGAATGTGCCCCTAGTTTTTTTACTATTGGGGTGGAAAGTGCCCCTAGTTTTATTGTTGTTGGGGTGGAATGTGCCCTTAATTTTGTGTGGATATATAGGGAGTGTATACCTTTTGATCCATGATTTGGTTTTGATTTTCTCCTTGAGTTGAGAACATAGGCTATTGATTCTTGGATTGTAAAACATTCCCTAAATTTGGTTGTTTTGTAATTTGTTGATTTTGGAAATTTCTATGTTTATTTACCAATTTTTGGATTAGTTGAAAAGAACTAGCCAAATTGTCTTAAGGGATTTCATCAATTCAAACTGAATGTTTGGGTTTTTGAGTTTGTAAAGTGACAAGAGGTTCTTAATGATTGAATAATGTATGTTATGTGTCAAATGGAACACTTTGTAAGGTCTCTTGTGCCTTTAACTGTTCATTTATATTACCTTGATCTACTATGGTAATGTCCTGATCCAATATTTGTTGCATACTTTCAACCACATTTCCTTGTTCTTTTGAAGCATTATTATGAATTAAAGTGGAAACAGGGGAGTCAATTAATTCTGTGACAAGTTGATCTACATATTGTTGATTTATTATCTTGATCTTAGCTAAAAGATCTAGATTTGTGGGTTTGGACTCTATTTGTATTTCCTTTCCTTTATTAGAGGAAGAAGGTATGTCTATTTGTGTAAAATCTTTCTCTTACCGTCATTGTTCTTCTTCTCTAACTAAGGTATGAAATTATTCTATAGGAAAGTCATAAGGTAATCTATCACCTGATTCTATCAATCTAAGAAGGGCTTCATCTTGATCTTCTTGGGGTTGATATTCATTGTAATCATCTTTAGATCCTACTATTGTGGGGATATCATTAAAAAAATGGGGTTATGTTGACCATCATAGAACTGCTCATCTTCATAACTAAGGCCATAAGAGGTCCCACTACGAGTGAACCTTTGAGTCATGTCTAAAAGAGTTGTTTGGTGTATTTGACTAACTTTGGACCAATGTTTGGCAACCAAACAAAGTATAATTTAGATCTCTTTTAAACAAATACCCAAGGTATCAATGAGACTATAAGGGAGGGTGGTTTGAAATCACACATAATTTAGAAGATTTGGTTCACAAGTTTACTCAACCTTGGTAAGGTTAAAATCATATAGATCAGAAGAGGGTAAGGTAACTCAAAGACCCAAGGTGAAAACTAGTACACCAAAGCCTAAATATTTGTGATACACTCGTACTATAAAAGTTAGTTTCAACTTTGACAAGTTGACCCTAGAAGTTTAGAGGAAAGCTCTCCAAATTATGAAGAAGATAAAATGGACTAAGCAACTCAAGATGTAAAAACATACATGAATCACTAGTATAAATCTAGGACCAAATAGGCAGCACAACAGCACCACATGATTCCAGTAGGATAAAATATATTCTAGGACTCAAAGTGTGAGTAATACATAAGATGACTTGAGTCCACCAAGATGATAATGTGATCTTAAGTCTTAATAAATGACCTTCAATCAAAATGGAAAATTGAACCCAAGTTAAAACAAGCTTAGTGCACAAATGATGAACCCACTTTGACACACCAACCCTTAAAACTCATAAAGGTTTGATGTTGAATGTGGATTATAAATAAAAGATTTAAACAAATTGGGTAAGAGGTCTAGACTCAATCATGCAGTATGACTATGTCAAATTGGATGACATGACACAAAGTTTTTGATAAAAATTTAAACAAGGAAAAGGTAAATTTCCCAATTAAACAACGTAACGCCTCCCTTACTCAAAAAAATTGATGAAAATGTGTTTTGGTTAAGTTCATTGGGTTAAAAAGCAGTTTTAGACACAAATCAAGACCAAGCTAAATTGACAAGGTATGGAAAAGTGGGGTCTACTAAACTTGAAAAGTTTTGATCATTCTAGGGGAATCGATTTCATAATGAATTTCATGTCAAATTATGGAGAAGACAAGCACCAAAATTAGGTGACTGTCACATTGGCTAGTTATAAAAAGGTCTAGTCCTTTTTATAACCACTACATCCTACTATTCGCTCAATGTAGTGCGATATCCAAATGTAGATACATCCCATGTGTAACTCCAACTAGGAGCCAAATGAAGTCAATGCTGGGAGATTAAACCCCAGGTTAAAGCTTCCCTAAAGAAATCATAGGAGGTAATGATGTCCCCCTTGCAAGCCAAGTTTGTATAAAAATAAAGAAAGCATGAAATAGAAAGACTTTAGGGTTATTTTCAAGGTCACCCAAACTTTGACAAGTTTTTGGGGAGTGCTTTAGATGACATTATTTTAAATCCTTAGATTAGGCTATTTGTAATAGGAATGGCACTTTTGATTCTAAGGGTTCCCTAAAGGGGACAAATAGAAGAGAATACACACAACATTCCTCTTTTTTCCAAAAAAAAACTAATTAAATAATTATTTCAAATAAAAATTGACAAGTGTGTTCAATTTTAATTCCAAATGAAAGATTTGGTGATGTTCATTTGACCCCTTGGTCTTAAGATTGTGAACTTTGAAAACATTCATCTAAGTATCTAAATTTTTCATTAAACACCAAAACAAAGTTCCTAATTGATTTTTTAAACATGCAAAAGGTGATTTAAAACATGTTTTTAGCAAATGTCAAGCTTGGTCCTACAGCAAAAATGTCGTCATGTCCTCTATATTTGAATCTCTTTTTGGTTTGAAACAATAAACTTTAGAAAAAGAGTTCTCAGGTCTGTGTTTTAAGAAAAACACAGTGATTGATGTTTATTTATATAACTAATGACAGTTACATTTTCTAACCAATGTTGGTTATCTAACTGACATTAGTTATCTAACCAACATCGGTTATACCAATGTGACTGATGATAGGTATACAACTGATGTTAGTTTTGATAACTAACATTAGTTAAGCTATACAACTGATGTCAGTCTTACTAGCTAATGTTGATTACTGTGTAAAATTGTGGTGAACAAAAATGGCAAAATAAAGTTAGAAAATCAATTTTCAAGACTTTTAAGGGTCTAAATAAATATTTTAAATTTACAAAATGATCTTCTTTAGGTGTGAGTTGTGTCTGGTCCCATTGGGTGTGCCAAGATGTAAAGAGGATTACAAAGCAAGTTAGTTAAGCATTAGTCCATAAATAATGAAAAATGCATAAAAAACTAACTAACTAAGCCTATTTATTCATATGGGAATTACAAAGGATAAAAAGAAGCAAATGAAAGAAAGCAACATCATATTACCTTCCCAAATGGATTCACCATACCCATGTGGTTCAAAATCATGTTCTCCCTTGATCAAGCATCCTTGTCTTTATCAACAATGGTGGTAAACTCCTCTAATGTCTCAAGAACACTCCATAAAACCTAGGCTCATGATTCCAAATCACTAAACTAGCCTATCAATGAAGCTTGAAAACAAAATCAATGATCAAATGTAAAGGATTATGGAAATAATTTAACATTATAACTTTGCAATATTTGAGCTTTTAAAATTCATGTACATGCCCTCTCTATTTATAGATTTTTGGGATTGGTCAGGATCAACCATGACCATCCATCTCAAGATTGAGTTGTGTGGCCATGGATAATCCTAATATTTGGAATTAAATCTATAATTATCTTCATCATGACCTTGGAAGAAGTGGTATTGAAGAGGCATGGGAGGCATTAACTAGACATGGGTGACCCATAATCCTGATATTTGTGGCATTTATGGCCTAGAAATGTCTTCCCAAGAAATGATGTCCCCTGATGATGCAGTTAATAAGAATCAATTTTCAAAAATAAATATTCAACAACTCTCATGTAAAATCCACTTAATCTCTTTATTTGAATTAATTAGCCTTAAACAAGGTTAATCAACATTTGTGCAATTATTTGAAAATCGGCCCTCAATTAATCAAAATGGTCAGAAAGTCATATTATTGGGTCATAATTTGACTAGAGAGGAACTAGAAGGTGATGTTAGATGTGTTAGATCTATATTCCCATTTAGGATGTTACCACACCAAATAACAAATGTACATGACATGTACCAATGAATTAGAAGAAAAAAGTGATCTAGAGCACTAAATGGCAAAATTGTCATTTTGAATCAAAATGATCTGATCAAAGTTAGCTAGCCCATAAAATGCATTGCCCTATTTATGGATACTTTGACCTAAACTGGCAATTTTCAGTGACAATTTTGAACCATTTATGGCATTTTATGGATTTTGATCTAAAATGTGCATTTGAGTGCAATTCGAGTAAGATTGACAATGTCAACACAAATAGTGTTAGGAATTGGATGTCTACATAACTGACCACTTTGAGCCTAAAATATTATATTACCATCTATTCAGGTACCTTAAGGACCCAATTGACACTTTTCAATGTTTTCTATACTTCTTAAGAAGTCACTTCAATGTTCATTGTCTAGTACTAATTGGTAGCTAGGCCTAGTTGCACATGTTCATATATTTGAATGTCCATGAAAATTTAATATATCCATATAACAAGGCCTAATATCATGATATCAAAACAAAAAAGCACTTCATTATATGAACAAGTCTTTCAAGGCATCATAAACTTGTTGTTCTTACCAATCTATGTAGTTAGGTCTTTAATTCCTAGTACAACTCAAATTATCCCTTTTATGCAGACCTGCATGAATAGTTTCATGAGAATATGAAAGTATTTTATGACCTACAATGTTATAAAACATCCCATGGTACCTCCTACAATGATATTTAATCATTTATCCATGTCTGTAACCTCAATCTCATCAAAAATAACAAAAGAGGGCATTTAATGTGTCCATACACATGACGTCAACATCCAATTTCATGGTGAAGAGCATCAAATAGTTTTTGAAAAGTTAAACTATTTTTGGATATGAAACAATTAATTTACATCCATTATAATTCAAATCTCCCATATCACAATCACCTAAGGGTTTTAATATGGTTTAAAACCTGTTTGAGGTCTTAACAATCATTCATAAAGCACATACCACCAATTGGCATCATTCCACTTGTAGAACCTTCTTGAATAGCACCCCAAACTATTCCAATTGTAATATATTCCCATGCAAAGTGCAATATATGGTGTGAATGTGTGAAGCTACTCCTCGAATGACAAACCTAGCTTTCTTGAACTTGAGAGAGGTCTAATTTGGGTTTTGGGCCTCAAAACTCAATCCCATTACTAGGAGAGATTTAGACACCTCCAAAAAAATATTCATAATTATTATAAATGATTTTTTAATGATTATTACTTCATTGTATGCATTTGGTACACTGGTCAGGGAACTTGGGGTTTAAGGCTTGTCACCTCCTTACTAGCCCTCAAGGAATTTTTTGGATTAAAAACCTTAGTTTTGTGTAACTTAAAAGTGTATTAAGACCCTATATATGCTTATGTGTCTCCTTATGGAACCTCAATGGGTTTTTATATGCTTATCTTGTGTTTTGGGCTCAAACAAATCACTTCGTCTCAAGACTACCCCTTGCCAATTGAGTGAGTAAAGTCTAAGACAAAATAGTGAATATACCTATTACTTTTATGAATTTGAGGTGACCATGGATATCTTTATCCAATCATAACCATAATTTTTATCCATTCACAAATAGTAATCATTCCTATGAGGGCCTTAAAACTCAATCTCTCTCATGACTGGCTAATCTAGGCCAGTGGTCTGCAACTAGGTAATTGTGCCTAATGATGGGGTCCTTGAATCTATGTGACAGTGTCATTCTATCACATTGATAACTATATATGATAATTATTGATTTTTTATATTCTTACCCATTCTATATTCAAACATAAAAACTTCTACATGGTTGAAATGTATGAGATCCTTCTTGAAACCTCCAAACTGAGCTTACAACTATGAGTGTTTTGCTTAGTCAAATAGTGGCACTTAATCCATGGCAGAAACACCCCTTTCTTAGTGAATTTTATTATATGCATCTCATTCTCATTTATGTACTTTAATATCTATAATGTTTATAAGTGTGTTTAGCCCATCTTCTACATGTATCATTCAAAGGTGTCTCAAAAGGGCTAGTTGTAGGTTCACTCTCCCCTTGGCCACTGAGTCATTAGGAAAACTATCATCATGAGACCTTATTTAAAATCTATATGGGTTATGTGGGTCATGTGAGAGGTGTGTGGATTTTATAATACCATATAGGCCCTGATAATGTTCACTGGTCACATTGATGACTACCGCCCAATGAGATAAATTTGTAACCATGAAGAAACATAGAGTTATTCTACATTTGTATGTACTCTATGATTTGATATGATGGAACTATAATACCTCTCAGACCCTTTGAAATATCCTATAACATTTATTCTAAAACAATGAGTTCATATTTGTAATAAGACTACCAAGAAATCAAGGTGATAGGGTTTAGAGCTTTCTCCAAGCAATTTACTTTCTTAGCATTTGTTCTTAAAGAATAAGAGTCTGACCCAAATACCAATTAAATGAATTTCAATCCCATTTGGGTCCCCATACCTGGTGAAGAGATCAAGATCTATATCTTTATATTATGTGTGGAACAAGCTTTAGACATGACCCTTACAAGGCTATCAAGGGATTCAATGAAGTATAAACTGAATAACTTACCATTTTTGGACCTATGAAAATTCTCTAAAAATTGAAAAGGCCTGAGGAGGGTGGGAATTTACATCTCATATGTTCACTTTTGAATATGACCATATAAGTGATCAAAAAATCCCCTTTTAGCTTGATTTATCCTTGATTGAGCATTGAACCTACAAGGTATGACTAACCTATGAATTGCTCCAACATTAATAATATTAGAAAACATATTTACATGCTTTAAAATTATCACTTGTATCTACCATACTTCATAGTCATCTTGGAAATGGATCTATATTCCTTAAGAAGCAATTTTTAAGGGTAGAGAAGGTTGGTACAACTATATGACCTCATGGAGTGGACACTTCATTTGACCAAGACACTAAAATACCTCATATGGACTCTTATTCACCTCTTTTTTCAATAATTCAAGAAATAATCTTTGAAAATATCCTCATTAACCACAATAGAAACCTTAATATCCCCGAATACATTAATTTTTGCTAAGAAACCTTAACTTCTTCGAGGTGATTATAAATAGGTTTGAAATTAATATTTATCAATTCAAAGGCATGGTTAAGCTATGATAACCCATATACACTTCTATGGAAATGAAACATGAAACAAACCTAAACTCATAGAGTTCAAAATTATGTCACATTTTGATAACATTCTTGGTGACTTTTTGGGGCAGCTTGCCTGCTAGGCTGTGAGACCAGTAGCCTTTCCTCAACCATTGGGTGATGGATTCATGGTAAATAAGATTTGAAACTGAACTAGATCAACCTAAAAGACAACTTAAACACACCTATATGACTAGGTTCATTTGTGATGGCTACAACAGTATGTTTTTCTAGTTAAGGGAAATATGGAGTTGGGACAATTGATCTTGGATTGACTCCTTTTGACTAGGCATATGGAGTAATTCCAAAAGGGATATGATTGTTTTTATGTTCTTAAAGGATTTAATTATATTCAAAGGGGAGACACTATCTTTTTCTTTCATCCTTTCAGGCAATGTAGTACATTGAGCTTGAGGTAATGAAGGTTTGACCACCTTTTCCAAGTTTTAATTTTAAAGAGGTGTAAGACTCATAGGAGATACCATGTTTTCATATATACCTTATTGACTTGAAAGTGGATTTTTTTTAGGTGTATCCACATCTTGATAATATCCCAAATATCTCCTCTTTGACCTTGTGTTGGCTACAACTGAGTTGCTCTGATTCAAGACAAATCTATCCTCCATTTGGTAATTTACAAAGCTCGCTCTTAAATTAATACACTCTCCAATTGGTTCTATTTGTTCTCTTGGGATTGTTTGTATTTTTAATTCACTAAATTATTCAAGTATATACCAAACCATATGCTTATAAGACTTAAATAAAGGGTTTTTGGTGGCACTCATATTAGAACTAGTTTTTACATATGGTTCAATGTGGAACTTGGCCAATGGATATGTTATTATTATCACTTTAACTCCATACCTCATTATAAAATCAAATAAAAACCAATAAAAAACAACATTCCATCCTATCTTGGCATTGAAATCTCTTGATAGAAAAATGGCAAAGTGTGTAGGTATATCCACAACCATTATGTCTTGTAGAATTGGAAAATTTGGGAAATCATGAAAGAACACTTTCAAGCCTTTGATGAGCCCTATATACTTGGTTGGTGTTCCATAAAATTGAAACACTCCTTTTCTATAAGTCTCATACTCTAAGCCTAACTTGTCTTCAACTAATTTAGGCATAATTGAAGTGCTTGCCCCACTATCCACAATGCAGTTATGGACCATCTTATTTCCCACAATGAGGGTAAGATAAAAATGTGGGGGTTTTTCAGACTTGGTGGAAGGTTCAACAATATGAGTAGGTGAATTTATGAGGGCTACACCAATATGTTTTTCTAGTTTGGGGAATATGGAGTTGGGATAATTTCTCTTAGAGTAACTCCTTTTGACTAGGCATATGGAATACCTCCCAAAGTGATATGCTTATTTTTATGTTCTTAAAGGAGTCAATAATATTAAAATGGGAGACACTATATTTTGATTGCATCCTTGAAGGTGGTTTATTACCTTGAGCTTGAGGTAATGAAGGCTTGACCACCTTTCCTAAGTTTTGATTTTTAAGAGGTGCAAGACTCATCAAGTCTTTCATATTTGCATCCATACCTTATTTCCTTGAAGCTTTTTTGTTTGGAGGTGTATCCACAAATTGAGTATCTACTAAATCTCTCATATTTTAAATTATTTTTTCTTCAATTGAGGTTCTTTGATTTAGGACAAATCTATCCTCCATTTGGTAGTTTACAAAGCTCGCTCCTGAATTACTACACTCTCCACTTGGTCCTACTTGCATGGAGATATCATATTATGATGTCAAGTAAGGAGTAGTCCCTCCTTGATCTACCAAGGCTTTAAATTCACCCTAATTAGCATTCATGTACTAACCTTGAGGTTTCCCCCAAGAATTTGGCCATTCTTCTCCTTGAAATAGGTTGTTATGGATTGGAACCATGACTATTGAGGTGGGAACATAATTTAGATTGTAGGCATTTGGTGACCTATTAAAATTAGTTTCAACTTGTCCCGTCTCTTGACCACTATGCTAAGGTGGAAATATTTTTACTTTTGGAAGGTAATAGTATGAGTTTTGGTAAGCTCCAATATGTTGATTTTATTGCCTAGTTAAAGATTCTAAGGTCTTATATTTTGCTTTCCAATAAATTACATCATCTAATTTATTTGGATCAGTTTTAGACTTGTTATTTGTATTTGTAAATGGAGCAAGGATTAGAGGGGTATTAGGCACATTAGGAAAGATAGTAATTGAGACCTTTGAAGGGATTTTACCAAATTTGATCAAACTATTCTCATCTCTAATACCCACATCATAGGCATCAGGCAAGGTATACCCTCTCATAGATTTCAACATGATAGCTATATTAGTCCCAATAGCTCTAGGGTAGGTTGGGAAAATAAAGCTTGCATGGGGTCTCATGGGAGGTGGAAGCTTATTCTATGTCCTTTGGAACCTTTCATTAAAATCATGATGGATTACTTAGGCCCTCTTTGGATGACATTTAGTTGATGGATCAGTGATGTATGATCACTCTTATCCTCAAATACTTTAGTCAACAACTCCAAAAATTCATCCCACATAGTAATGCATCCTCTTGACAAGGTTCTATAATAATTAAGTAATTTTCCCCTAATGTTATGGTAAGTAATCTAATTGCTATGTTAATTTATGTGATATTATGTAAATTGAAAAAGTTGGATATGTTTCTAATGTGTTCACTTAGGGTGATAGGGCTTTCCCCATTGAAAGTAGGGACACTCCTGGTGGAATTAGGAGGGATATAATCATAGGCAACAAGGTTTATGGTATTTTTAGTATTGAAATCTGGGAAATCATGTTTCCTAGCCATGTTAATATCAATATATTCTTCACTCTTACTCTTCTTGACTTTCAAAACCTTCCTACTCTTCATAATCTTTCTCAAGATTTTCAAGTGTCAAGAAAGGATCAGGGTACTAAACTTTAAGAGGTAGCTCAAGATGAGGGAATGGATTTGAAGAATGATTAGATCTACTAGAATCTAATTTGGTAGTGACCATGAAGTATAAAAATGATAAATTGGCCTGTAACTAGATGTTATGACTTCAGTGGAGTCACCAAATGTTGAGTAGGAAACACTTGTGCAACTGTGATCTTGTCAAAACCAACACTCACCTAATAAGAAGTGTTTGGGATAACTATCCCACCAAGCATGCCAAAACTATTATCAATAAAATTTTCACAATTAGAGAGGTAGTTCAAGCCTACTCCAATTGAATGAAAAAATGGGATTACCCCTAGACCTGTGGGTTGTCTATAGTGGGGGTAAACCTCTAGTTGATAGGGATAACTCCCTAAATTTGTCTTGATTGTACTCTTAGTAACTATTTAGTGCATGAAAAGGGATAAGAAAATATATAATTATAAGAAAACTAGAATAAAGGGGCGATACACTAGAATATTTGATCCAATACTATCCTATACTTGTACTTAAAATAAATAAAATTAAAATATGATCTATGCTTTAAGAGAAAGCTTCTAACATAAGTATTTCACCCTAGAGACTATGGTAAGTAAGCCATATAAGGTGAGAGATTGAAAGGAATAATAAGACACTAATAAAAATCCAAAAAACTTAAATATAATACTACACTTCAATATGCTCCAAGTGACCTGCAAGAAGACACTATATCCATATATAGGTGTAAAAAATTTAGACAAGATGCAAGGATAAGTAATTTTATCACTAGTATCTATCAAAAACTCATTCAACACATTTAAATGTGAAATTTTAAAGCTTGAACTAGTATTAATTAATTTTTTAATGCAAAGATGAGTAAAAAAAATAGCAAGGATTTGCCTACATGTCTTATGGATGGATTATAATGTTGAAACTAGGCATAGTTATAACACCAATGTGTGTGTGTGTGCGAGAGAGAGAGAGAGGAGAGAGAGAGAGAGAGAGAGAGAGAGAGAGAGAGAGAGAGAGAGAGAGAGAGAGAGAGAGAGAGAGAGAGAGAGAGAGAGAGAGAGAGAGAGAGAGAGAGAGAGAGAGAGAGAATGGAATATTGAGGGTTCATAAGAATATAGAAAAGATTTATTGGATTTATAAGAGTTAAGAGGTGGGCATCTAAAGTATTTAATAGGTGTTACTTGATCTCTAAGTCTTTTGCAAACTGCCTTCAAGTCATAAAAAACTAGTCCTTGAAGAGTTCATAAGCCTTCTTGAAAACTAATATGATATTTTGTAAGAAGACTATTTATTTTCCTTGAAAGTGAATTAATATCCACTTAAAAGGGTAGAGTGATACCTCACCAAGGGGTATGAATAATTTTTTGTCTTTGAAATAGGTTTTCTTGGAAGAGGGAGTTAGCTTAGATCATGAGGTGTAATCTATCTTCCTAGGTAGTGGATAGATCATCTAAATCTTGATATGGAGCTTATAACATACCACTTTGAGCCTGGCATATTATGTTACCACATATTAAGGGATATTAAGGATCTAATTAACACCTTATAATGATTTCCACACTTATCAAGAAGTCACTTCAATGTTGATTATCTAGTACTAGTTTCTGGGTAAGCCTAGTTGCAAATATTAGTCTATTTTAATGTCTATGAAAACTAAATAGATTTCAATAAAAATGCCTAAGAGAATGATATAAAACCAAAAAATAAATTCATTATATGAACAATGTTTTCAATGTATCATAAACCTTTATTCTTACCAATCTAGGTAGTTAGGTTTGTCATTCCTAGTACACCTCAAACTATCCTTTTTGTGTAGATCTGTAAGAATAATTTCATGAGAAGATGAAAGGATTTTATAACTTGAGAAGTTAGAAAACATCCCATGATACCTCATAAAATTATATTCAAGCATTCATACATGTCTATACCCCTCAATATCATCAAAACAGGCAAAATAGAAGGCATTTAGTGTGTTTATACAAGTGACATCAACATCCAATTTCATAGTGAGGAGTATCAGAGAGATATTGACAAGGTTCAAGTGTTTTTAGAGATTAAAAAATGTATTTAAATCCATTATAAGTAAAATATACCATATCACATTTAATTAAGGGTTTTATTAGGGTTTAATACTCAATGAAAGGTTCAAAAATATGAGTAGGTGCATTTGTGAGGGCTACACCAATATGCTTTGCTAGTTGGGGGAATATGGAGTTGGGATAGTGGCTCTTGGAGTAACTCTTTTTAACTAGGCATATGGAGTACCTCCTAAAGGGATATGATTGATTACTTGTTCTTTAAGGACTTAATAATATTCAAAGGGGAGAATTATCTTTTTCTTGCATCCTTGGAGGCAATGTAATATCTTGAGCTTGAGGCAATGAAGGTTTGACCACCTTTCCCAAGTTCTAATTTTGAAGAGGTACATGACTCATTTAGGCTTCCATATTTGCATCCATACATTTTTATATTAAAGGGTAGTAATTTAGAGGTATATCCACATCTTTAGAATATCCCAAATATCTCATCTTTGACCTTGTGTTGGCTACAACTGAGGTGCTCTTATTTAGGACAAATTTATCCTCCATTTGGTAGTTTACAAAGATTTCTCCTAAATTACTACACTCTCCACTTGGTTTTGATTACATGGAACTATAATATTTTGATGTCAAGTAAGGATTAGTCCCTCCTTGAGTCACCAAGGCTTGAAATTCTCCCTAATTATCATTCATTAACTGACCTTCAGGATGCCCCCAAGAATTTGGCCATTCTTCTCCTTGAACTAGGTTTCTATGGATTGTAACCATGGCTCTTGAGGTGGGAAAAAAAATTGAATTATAGGCATTAATGACATATTAAAATTATTTTCACCTTATCCCCTCCCATGACCACTATGCTGAGGTGGAAATATATTTCCTAATGACTCAGTGGTCAAGGGGAGAGTGCACCTATAACTAGCCCTTTTGAGACACCTGCAAATGATACATGTAGAAGATGGCATAAACACACCACTAAACATTATATATATTCAAGTATGTAAATTAATATGAGGTTCTACAATATATTTCACTAATAAAGGTGTGTTGTTTCCATAGAGTAATTTCCATTATTTGATTGATCAAAACACTCAAAGTTGTAAACTTAGTTTAGAGGTTTCAAGAAGGATCTCATACATTATATGCCATTTAGAATTTTTGGGGTTTGAATATAGAATGGGTAATAATATATAAAATACATAATGAGAATATATAGTTCTCAAGGTTATAAGATGAGACTATCATATAGATTTAAGGACCCCATCATAAGTCAAATTACCTAATTGTAGACCACTAGCCTAGATTAGCCAGTCATGAGAGAGATTGAGTTGTGAGGCCTTCATTGACATGATTACACTTTGTGAATTGATATATATCATGGTTATGAGTGGAAAAATATATCCATGGTAACCTAAAATCCATACAAGCAATAGGTATAGTCACTATTTTGTCTCATACCTTACTCACTCCATTGACAAGGGGCAGTCTTGAGACCAAGGGATATGTTTGAACCCAAAACACAAGATAATCATG
Source organism: Torreya grandis (assembly GCA_037957365.1). Taxonomy (NCBI): domain Eukaryota; kingdom Viridiplantae; phylum Streptophyta; class Pinopsida; order Cupressales; family Taxaceae; genus Torreya; species Torreya grandis. The sequence continues at coordinate 1,295,567 of JARHVA010000520.1, forward strand.
TCAAACCCCATGGAGGGCCATTAAGGAAAAACATAAAAATATATATGGTATAAATACACTTTCAAGTTGAAAAAAAAATATAGTTTTCAATCCAAATTCCCTTGAGGGCTAGAAATGAGGTGACAGGCTTTAAACCCCAAGTTCCCTGACTAATGTACCAAATGCATACAATGAAGTAATAATCATTACCAAAGCATGTAGAATATAATATAGGTTTTGTGTAACTTATAAGTTTATTGAGACATTATATATTATTATATGTCTCCTCAAAGGCACTCCATGGGGTTTTACATGCTTATCTTGTATTTTGGGTTCAAACAAATCCCTTAGTCTCAAGACTACCCCTTGCCAATGGAGTGAGCAAGGTATGAGATAAAGAAATGACTATACTTGTTGTTTTTATGGATTTGATGTGAACATGGATATATTTTTCCACTCATAACCATCCTATGTATCCATTCAAAATGTGTAATCATGCCTATGAGGGCCTCAAAACTCAATCTCTCTCATGATTGGATAATCTAGGCTAGTGGTTTGTAACTAGGTAATTGTGCCTTATGATGGGGTCCTCGAATATATTTGATAGTATCATCCTATCACCTTAAGAAATATAGATGTTCATTATGTATTTTGGATATTCTTACCCATTCTATATTAAAACCTCATAACTTTTACATGGCCTGCAATGTATGAGATCCTTCTTGAAACCTCAAAACTGAGATTACAACTTTAAGTGTTTTGCTTAGTCAAATAGTGGAAATTAATCCATGGTATCAACACCAATTGATAAATTAATGTTCTTGTATTCACTTACTTCTCATTTATGCACTTGAATATCTAAAATGTTTAGTAGTGTGTTTATCCCATCTTTACATGTATCATCGTAGGTGTCTCAAAAGGGATAGTTGTAGGTGCACTTTCCCCTTGACCAATGAGTCATTAGGAAATACATTTTCACCTTAGAATAGTGTTCAAGGTAGGGGAAAAGGTCAAACTAATTTTAATATGTCACCTAATCCCTACAATCCAAATTTTGTTCCCACCTCAAGAGCCATTGTTCTAGTCCATAGTAACCTAGTTCAAGGAGAAGAATGGCCAAATTCTTGGGGTCAGCCTCAAGGTCAGTGCATGAATACTATTGAGGGGGAAGGTCAAGCCTTGGTGGATAAAGGAGAGCCTACTCCCTACTTAACATTAGAAGATGATATCTCCATATAAGTAGAACCAAGTAGAGAGTGTAGTAATTCAGGAGTGAACTTTATAATCTACAAAATGGAGGATAGATTTATCCTAAATCAAAGCACCTCAGTTGTAACCAACACAAGGTAAAATAAGAGAGATTTTGGATATTATTAAGATGTGGATACACCTAAAAAATACACCCCTTCAAGGAAGGAAGGTATGGATGTAAATATGGCAGCCTCTATAAGTCTTGCACCTCTTCAAAATCAAAACTTGGGAAAGGTGGTCAACCTTCATTGCCTCAAACTCAAGGTACTCCATTTCCTCCAAAGATGCAAGAAAAAGATAGTATTTCCCACTTGAATATTATTGACTCCTTGAATAACACTAAAAAAATAATATCCCTTTAGGATGAACTCCATATACCTAGTCAAAAGGAGTTACTCCAAAAGCAGGTGTCCCAACTCTATATTTCCCCCAACCAGCAAATCATATTGGTGTAGGCCTAAAAAATGCACCAACTCATATTGTTGAACCTTCCACCAAGTCTTAAACCCTAATAAAAACCTTAGGTGAATTTGATATGTGATATTTGACTTCTAATGTCTCCAAATGCATTGTTTCATCTCTAAAAACACTTGAACCTTATCAATAACCCTCTGACCCTCCTCAACATGAAATTGGATGCTAATGTCACCTATATGGACACACTAAATTCCCTCTCTTTTGTTAGTTTTGATGATATTGAGGGGTATAAACATGGATTAATGGTTTAATATAATTTTATGAGGTACCATGGGATGTTTTATAACTTATCAAGTCACAAAATCCTTTCATGTGCTCATGAAATTGTTCCTATAGGTCTACACAAAAAGGACAGTTTGAGGTGTGCTAGGAATGAGAGACCTAGCTACCTAGATTGGAAAGAACAAGTTTATTATGACTTGAAAGATTTTTTAATATAATGAAGTGATTTTTTAGTCTAATAGAATGCTATTATGCCTTGTTTCATGGATCTATTCAATTTTCATGGCCATTCAAATAGACTAACATGTGCAACTAGGCCTATATGCCAACTAGTACTAGACAACCAACATTGAAGTGACTTCTTGAGAAGTATGGAAAGAGTTTAATGGTGTCAATTAGAGAATTTAGAGCCCTAAATATGTGGTAATATAATATTTTAGGATCAAATTGGTTAGTTACAAGCTCCATCAAAAATTTAAATGATCTCTTTGCTACCTAAGAAGACAAATTACATCTCATGAGCTAAGCTAACTCCCTCTTCCAAGAAAATTTGTTTCAAGGGAATACAATGATGAATATTCATTGGTGATGTATCAATCTAGCCTTGTATATGGATATTCATGCACTTTAAATGTATACAAATAATATTACTTCAAAATATCAAATTAGTTTTCAAGAAGGCTTATGAACTCCTCAAGGATTGGCTATTTTTGACTTGAAGTTAGTTTGCAAAAGACTTGAAGATCAAGTAACACATGTTAAATACTTAAGATGCTTCCTCCTAAATCTTAAAAATATAATAAATATTTTATATATTATTTTAATCCCCAAAGATTCCATTCTTGGTGTGGGATTTCTCTCTCTCATTGGTGCTATAAGTATGCCTAGTTTTAACATTGTAATCCATCCACAAGAGAGGTAGGTGAAGACCTATTTTTTGTTACTAATATTTTCCTTAAGAAAAAATTCAAATTGGTTTAGGATTTCTAAGTTCATAATTTAGTGTGTTTAATGAGTTGTTGATAGATACCAGTGACAAAATTACTTGTCTTTGCATCTTGTCTAACTTGTGTACACCTGAGTATGGATACATTACTTCTTAAAAGTCACTTAGAGTAAATTAAAGTGTAGTATTGTAGATAAGTGTTGTTTATTTTTATTAGTGTATTATTAGTCCTTTTATTCTCTCACCTTATCTATTGTACTTAACATAGTCTCTAGGTTGAAATACTTATGTTAGAAGCTTCCTCTTGAAGCATAAATCAGATTGTAGTTTTATTTGTTTCAAGTGAAAGTATAAGATAGTATTGGATCAATTATTCTAGTGTATCACCCCTTTTTCCATTTTTATTTTAATTAGATAGTTTCTTATTACTTCAATACACCAAATAGTTACTAAGATGACAATCAAGAAAAATTTAAGAAGCTAGCCCTATCAACTAGAGGTTTACCCCTACTATAGATAACCCATAGGTCTAGGGGTAATCATGTTGTTTCACTCAATTTGAGTAGTCTTGAAATACCTCTCTAAGCATGTAAAATTGAGTGAAAATAGTTCTGGCATACCCAGTGGGATATTTTTCCAAGTACTTCTTGTTAAGGTGAATGTTGGTTTCGACAAGATTACAGTTGTACAAGTGTTTCCTACTCAAAATTTGATAATTATACTAAAGTTACAACATCTAGTTTCAGGAAAATTTCTCATTTTTATGATTCATGGTCACTACTAGATCAAATAATAGTAGAGGTAGTCATTTTACAAATCCACTCCCTCATCCTAAGCTTCCTCTTGAAGTTCAGTAGCCTGATCCTTTCTTGACACTTGAAAATCCCGAGGAAGAGTCTAAAGATCAAGAAGGTTTTAAAAGTCAATAAGAGAAAGAGAGTGAAGAAGAGATTGAAGGCAACATGGCTAGGCAACATGTTTTCTCAAATTTTAATACTGAAAATCCCATAAACCTCATTGCCTATGATGATATTCCTCCCAATGCCACCAAAGGTGTCCCTAATTTCAATATGGAAGGTCATATCACTCCAAGTGAACACATTAGAGAAAAATCCAACTTCTACAATTTCCATAATATCATAGAAATTAACACAGTAATTAGATTACTTGCCATGTCCCTTAGGAGAAAATACCTTGATTGGTATAGGACCTTGCTAAGAGAATGCATTAATATTATTTTCACTTGGATTTTCACCCTTTTAGGAGATGTCTCAACTCTCATCATCCAAGTGGCACAATTAAAACACCTCTAGTCTTGTGGGTAGCCTAAGGATGAGGTGAATCTCTAGATAGGGCTAGCTCTCTTGATGTACCACTTTGGATCAGTACTACACCTAAAATTTGTGAGGGAAAAGGAAGAGATAAAACTAAAAACAAACTATCCCAAGGGAGGTGATACACCAAATAATTTTTTTGACTTATACCTAGTTACATGTTACACATGAAAGCAGGAGACTAACCAAACATACACTTCTCCAATTTGCATCTTCTCACATCAATATTATATTATGAGGTTATGGATGAATGTTTAGGCTAGGAGGACTAGACAAGAGGCCTTGAATGGAAGTATTGAATAGACTAACTCACTCAACCTTTACACTTCATATAACACTTCACATGCCCTACAAGAAGCTTTCCAACTACAAATAGGTGAGATAATGAAACAACATGCTAATGAAACAAGAGTTATCACTAGGAAAAATCAATCATCCAAGTAAACACACTATGAAAAATTATGGAAGAGGTAAAAATCAGTAGTATTATTAATCAAATGGTATGAAAATGAGTAGGGCTTAGCCATACTCAGGTGGAGCATAGTTTACAAAGGCCAAAATAGCTATTTCTTATAGAACTTGAGAGAGAGCGAAGAAAAGAGAAGTTCAAAGGTCACAAGGACACTTTTAAAGATGATAAAATGAGTTAATTATGCATGAGAAAGGAATGAATAATGGGACATGCAAGTTCATAAATAACAAATGGCTTTGTAAGTCATGAAACTCTTACAAAGTGGCATGAAATTTCTCATTCTAGCTCACAAAACTACCTTCATTATTCACCTTAGTTTGAACATCCAAAAACTAACTAAGGATAAGTATAATGATTTTAATGAGAGGTAAAACTTATATAAATTCATATACATTCAATGGTTTTATTCATTATCTTTTGGAATCATCTGGGAATGAGCCATCACCATCTATAGTTTAAGAAAACTCCTCTTCCACACACCTTACACACTTGGATTCAAAAAAGCATAATTTTTTTATGAAAATACATGGGAGAGAGTGGATGAAAATTTTCAATACCCTCCATGGCCTTAGAGGCATCAGGGACACCTTAAAATTAGCTCACTTGAATTTTCCACCCTTCTCACTAGCTTGGTCACTATGCTAATTTTTATTAGCTAAGATGAAGTAGCTAGTTGAGGCACTTAAGAGTTTTTCCATGGCATGAAATTTAAATTTTGAGTTATTTTAATTCCTAATATTCCATTCCATGCGATTTTCATCTCTTGGAACCTCTTGGAACCTACACAACACACAAAATAGTCAAGAAGACCCTATTTTATACTCCATCTGTACATTTCATACAACTCAAAAGGATGGGAAGGAACTTTAAATATTCCTATGCAATATTAAATCCATTTCATGGTTAAACCATATTGTATAGATATTATTATAACCTCATCTTCTCAATCGGGTCACTAGCAAGGGTTTGCAAGGGTTTTGAGTGCTTTCTATTCTTAAGGTTTATTCATGAAGCTCTAATGTTGAATTTGAAAAAAAATTACTCTAATTTTATGTTTAAGGACCCTATTAACCTCCATAACTCCTTTTTATTCTATGAAAATCCTCTAAGAAGATGTGAGCACTTCAACTTAGCCTATCAAGCTCTTCCTTTGCTTTACACAAGCTTAATGTTGCCTTTGAGCCCCAAAATGACTTCCTTGTGATTCCTCTACATTAAAAGAGATTTTACATGTCTTAAAAGACTCTAAAAACATGTACCAATCCATTTTAATGCTTTTCTAATGCTGGAATTGAAATTGACCTCCTCTTTGGCTTCTAGGCCTCACTATGCTTAACATGCCTGCTTGCAAACCTAGCCACCTAGAACATCCTGTTGCGTTTAATCTCCTCATAAAGGTTAATCATGTTTTATTATATGTGTTTTAACTTAATAAATCACCCTAAAACCTTCCAAGTACTCCCTCTCATCTCTTTTTCCAAAACTAAAAGTTTATGCACAAGGGGAAGTGTCCTCTATCTGAGACAAAATAGAGGGAACTCTCCTATTTCCTTAGATAATATTTATCATTTTAGGATATTATATAGGTTTTAAGGATATTATATATAAAAATTTAGTCCCTTTTTAGGTTTTTATACCCTTAAAAATCTCAAAAACCCAAAATAGACATATGTGGAGGGGATTGCATATTGCCTTATTTGACCCCTTTTCTCTATTCAAAATCCATCATTATGGTGTCATAAAGTTTTTATAATTTTGATGAAGTTTTTATAATATTTAAAATCACTTTAACCTTCCTAAAATTTCTCTTCACACTTGACCAGTTAAGACTATGTATGTAACCTGCTTGATTATATTTCTTACTCCAAAGCACTATCTCAGTAGGTGTCCTGCCTAGTTGGGCTTGAGAAAAAGCTTATAGTCCCATTTATAATCCCATGATATCATTTTAAATTTATTTTAACATTTTTTTATCACCCTTATGCACTTACCATACTCAAAATCCCCAAATGTGCTTATTGCCTATCACAGTTACAACTAACTGAGTTTCTTGCTTTGGAGGGGGGGTACTTGTAGGTTATTTTACATAGTTTGGGATTTAAAAAAATTTAATGGGCATAATTTAAGTTACTTTTAATCCTTTGGTTCTTGTTTTCATTCATTTTACTCACCCATATATAGGCTATACCTCATCAAAGCATATTCCCTTTGCTCTCTACCTCTCATAGTCAACTACAATTGACTGTGAGAGGTTTTGTAGGTGTTCTTGCCTGCTCTAGGTCTTGAAGATAATGGATACAACCCATTTTGAACTTATATACACCAAAATATAATTGAAATTTATCCTTTAATTCTTGGATTGAGGTTAATCACCAAAGTATCTAGCTCAATCCTTATGATAACCCTACAGCTAGCCTATAGGTTACATTTATGATGAAAAGGGAACATGTAGGTAGAGTTATGAGGTTATATCTGGTATATATTACTCTTTAAATGATCATTAGATCATAAATTATCTTTATAACTACCTAGGACCTTAAAAACATATTGTCATGGCTTAGTTTTACAACCATGTGGTGAAGAGTCTAATCTGAGTTCAAAACATGTACATTTCACTAATGAGCTTTAGTGAAAAAATGTCACGTTAGAGCCTCTTCAAAACTAGTTTCCTTAAGTCATTTATCCTCCATATCTTGTATAGTTATTCTCCTACATAGATAATTCAAGGAATGCTCATTTTGATTCACTAAGAATCTTTGTAACCATTGTAATATAACCCTGACAAAAGCCTTAGACCTCTATTTTCTCAGTTTAGGGATTAGGTCCCTAAAAATAATCATTCTTCCTTGATCATAGTTTCCACTTCTAATTTTCCAATATCACAATCCAAATAATTCTATTATACCTAATAAAATACATTGATACTCCAATGAAATCTCTAACTTTTCCAACTCCCCCATTGAGAGTTTTCAGCTCCTTGCTAACACCACATGTAGGTTGCTTTGTCATGTATATAGGTAGTGAGTGGTAATATGGATAGTGTGCATTGTAATTAGATTTAAATGGGTCATATATCCATATAAATACATATAAATACATTATTCACACCTAAAAGAGCTTTAAACCACCACTAAGGCTCTTATTCTAGCATGACATCATCCTCTAAGATTTCTATAGGTGAATATTGAGTTGTAGTAGGTAGACTATGTGCTTAGGTAGTGAGGATGAGTCTCACTTTCAATAGTTATATATCTCCTTAAAATGTTTAAATTAACTCCATTAAAATTTTTATTATTCAAAACAAACCAAAAGAGCCTCATCTCAACATAATTTTCCTTTTCAAGCACTTTTAGGTGCATAATCTGAGTTGCATTAGACAAGCAATGAGTAGAAGGTTCATATGTTCAAGGAATCTACCTGCATAGTGTATTGATATCATTTTAGTGGTGCTCAAAAGAAACATAAATTTGTTTCAATTCCTAATACAAGTCTTCAAACCTCATTTTCAATTTTGAACCCTTTTGTAGGTACCTAGCTGACTGGTAGGATAGTCATATAACATATTGACTATATGGAGTTCTATGACTGCACTTTCATAGATATTACTTTAGAGGTGAGATTGAAAGGATAAATATATAAATAAAACATTTATAAAATTGAAATTAAGCTATCATAATTCCTTAGAACCATGATCAAAGCATGAAGATCCTACAAATAGAAGAAAATTGCCTGCAACACATAATGGTGCTTCTCTTGCAACTTTAATGTACTTGACTTATCCAAACACATTGAAACATGAAAATAAGAATGGGAATAATTTGAGTATGGATTCAACATAATATGGAAACAACATCATAAAGTGAATTTTATGGACTTGTCTAAACTATGGCAAAACCTATAGGTTACATAGATTACCAAGCAAATTAGACATTTTGACTTCCTATGAATGGTTCATAATGCACAAGCCACCATTCCTATATAAAAAAACATCAAATGGAATATGATTTAGTGTATAATACACCCCTAATATCATTTTTCTTGAAACCTTTCTTGTCAATCGTACCAAGTACAAACTTGAAGACCATTTTTGTTTGCCAAACCTAGTGGAAGCAGTGATAAGTAGTTTTCTTCATTTTTTGAATTTTTTGATCAAAATAATCACTAAAATAAGTTTATGGAAGACCAAGGTACACTCTCAAAATTCCCCAAACTGTAGGAGGTTGTATAAGTCTGTACACCTCATTAAATGCTCAAGTTTTTCAAGGCAACTACCTTTTTTCTAAATAACCTACCACTTTTTAGTTAATAAAAATTAATAAAGACTTATTAGCACACATGGTATGTGAAATCATCCTTTGAAACATTCACATTTCCTTATGAGGTTGTACAAGTCATTAAATGCCCCTTTTTGACCTCTAAAATGACTAAAAAGACATAAATATTAAACATGACTAAGACCAAGGCTAATATGATATGAAATAATATATAATAAACCATATGACATAATATTAGACCCATAAAAACATCTAAAACTCATGTTTTTACCTATAGGGGTCCCAATTTAACCAATAGGGTCAAATTTGGTCAACAACTACATGGGATGAATTTGGGGAGTTGTTGACTAAAATATTTGTGGATAAGAGTGATCATACATCACTGATACATCAAATAAATATAATCCAAAGAGGGCCTAAGGAATCCATGCATGATTTCAATGAAAGGTTCCAAAGGACATGGGATAGGCTTCCACCTCCCATGAGACCCCTTGTAAGTTTTGATTTCCCAACCTACCTTAGAGCTATTGATACTATTATAGATATCAAGTTCTAATCCATGGGAGGGTATACCTTTCTTGATTCCTATGATGTGGATATTAGAGTTGAGAATAGTTTGATCCAAGATGGTGAATTCCCTCCAAATGTCTTAATGCCTATCTTTCTTAATGTGCCTACTACCCCTCTAAGCCTTGCCCCATTTCAAAATCCAAATAGCAAGTCTAAAGCTACTCCAAAGAAATAAAATGATGCAATTGATTGGAAAGAAAAATATAATGCCTTAAAAGCTTCAACTATGCAATCAAATCAACATATTGGAGCTTATCAAAACTCTTACTATTACCCTCCATAATCAAACATATTTCCACCTCAGAATAGTGGTCAAGGGAGGGGATGACGTCAACCTAATTTCAATATGTCACCTAAAGCCTACACTCTAAATTATGTTCCCACCTCAAGAGCTATGGTTCTAGTCCATAGAAAGCTAGTTTAAGGAGAAGAATGGCCAAATTCTTGGGGGCAGCCTCAAGATCAGTACATAAATGCTAATTAGGGGGAAGATCAAGCCTTAGTGTCTCAAGGAGGGACTACTCCTTACTTGACATTAGAAGATGATATCTCCATGTAATTAAAACCAAGTTAAGAGTATAGTAATTTAGGAACAAGCTTTGTAAAATACCAAATGGAGGATAAATTTATCCTAAATCAGAGCATCTCAATTTGGGATATTTTCAATATTGGGATACACCTCCAAATAACCCCCTTCAAGGAAACAAGGTATGGATGTAAATATGGCAGCATTTATGAGTCTTGCACCTCTTTAAAATCAGAGCTTGGGAAAGGTGGTCAAACCTTCATTGCCTCAAGATTAAGTTACTACATTGCCTCCAAGGATGCAAACAAAAGATAGTGTCTTCCCTTTGAATGTTATTGACTCCTTGAAGTATACAAAAATAAGCATATCCCTTTAGGAAGTACTCCATATGCCTAGTTAAAAGAATCTACTCCAAGAGTAGTTTTCCCAACTCCATATTTCCCCCCAACCAGCAAAGAATATTGGTGTAGACCTCAAAAATTCACCTACTCATATTTTTCAACCTTCCATTGAGTCTAAAAAAACCTCCATCTTTCTATCTTACCCTCATTTTGGGAGATAAGTTGGTCCATAATTTCGTTGTAGATAGTGGGGCAAGCACTTCAATTAAGCCTAAACTAGTTGAAAACAAGTTGGGCTTGAAGTATGAGCCTTAAATCAAAGGAGTGTTGTAGTTTGATATAACACCAACCAAGTCTATAGAGATCATAAAAGGATTTAAAGCTTTTTTGCATGATTTCCCAAGTTTTTCAATTCTTCAAGATATAATGGTGGTGGATCTACCTACACACTTTTCCATTTACCTATCAAGATATTTCTTTTTTAATATAGGAGGGTATGTTTCAATGGATTGGTCTTTTTTAGATTTTAGAATGAGGTACAAAGATAAATTTATAGTAATAACACAACCATTGACCAAGTTCCACATTTAACCATATGTGAAAAGTAGTTCAAATCTAAATTGCACCATCAATGAGCAAGAAGAGCATGCCATAGATGATGGAGCATTTTTCCCTCTTGAAGTTATTTATAGTCTCTTCTTACATGAATATAGTGCTAAGACCTATGATTATGATCCCTATGATTTCATGTAAGAGACTAATTTGGGGGTGTATTGCTTACATGAGGAAGGAACACCTATACCTTCACTTACCAAGGAGGAGGATGAGAGTGATGGAATGTGGAAGATGTTCTTTGATGGTTCAAGGAGAAAAATTGGTGCAAGAGATGGTGATATGTTGGTTTATCCATCTAAACATCAGTATTACTCATATATATTCCATTTCAATTGTACCTACAATATGGCTAAGTATGAAGGCTTTCTTCATGGTCTTTAATGGGAAAAAAGGAAGGGAATCAATAATTTACAAGTGTATGGGGATAATGAACTGATTTTACATCAAATAAGGAATGTGAATGGCACCAAGAACCCTTTTCTTAAGCATTATAAACATATTATGTGGGATTTACTTAAATAATTTAGTGCATCAACATACAACCAATCCTAAGAGAACAAAATAAGCATGTTGATAGGTTGGCTGCAATAGGGGCACAATTTGACACACCTACTGACATAAATAAATTAGGAAAATAATCACATATCAAGTTCATTATGAGTCCTTATATTTCTAAAAATTAATTCTTTTCACAGGTGTTTGATAGTGACTAGAAGATTGTACAATTCTTGTAAGATGAGGCTTTGTTCTCTTTAAGAAATTAGAAGAAGCTTCATGATTAGTATGAAGATTAGATTGTATAGTTGAGAACAAACAAGATACCTAAGTGATTGGTTACTCTAGAAATAATATTCAATGAGGATGAAAAAAATAAGAATGAGAAGGTGGGCACATTTATGAAGGAGAATAAATATGAAAGGGTCTTAATATTTAAGGACACTATCCTTAAATTATGCAAGGTATGCTCTCCATCTAAAAAACAAGCATTCATTGTGTTGTGTTGTGTACATAATTCCATGATATATTTGCTTGGGAATATAGATATATAAAGGGGTTTGACCCTAACCTATCCCACCATGGTATTGAATTAGAGCCTGGATCTAAACTAGTTTGGTAAAAGCAACGGCCTATTAACACTAAAGTTGAGTAACTCATGATAATGGAACTCACCAAACTAATTGAGTCTACAATAATTTTCCCTATCAAGCACTCAGCTTGGATAACTAATTGTGTGCCTATTAGAAAGAAGAGTGGGAAAATCAACCCTTTTTTTGGACTTTAGGAACTTGAATAGGGTGTCACTTATAAATATCATTACCCCTTACCCCCTACGGATCAAATATTGCAAGTTGCTTTAGGTTCCCAATGCTTCTCATTCTTAGATAGGTATTTTAGTTACAATCATATTTTGGTGAATGAGGATGATTAGTTTAAGATAGCCTTTACTAAAAAATTGGGGACCTTTTCTTATAGTAAAATTCCCTTTGGTTTGTCAAATTTTGGTGCCACGTTTTAGAGGGCAATGGACATGGATTTCAAAGGCCTAATAAATGAGATGTTGCTAGTGTACCTTGATGATATAACCATGTTCTCAAAGGATGAAAATGACCACATGACACATCTTAGGTAGGTGTTTGAGATATGTATGCAATATGGGGTGCCCCTTAACCCAAAAAGTGCATTTTTTATGTCCATAAAGGTATGATTATAGGACACATTGTTTCCAAGGATGGCCTAGCCATTGACCCTGAGAGGTAAACCTCTAGTTAATAGGGCTAGCTCCATATATTTATCTTGATTGTCCTCTTAGTAAATATTTGGTGTATGAAAATGGATAAGAAACTATCTAATTTCAATAAAAATGGAAAAACTATAATATTTGATCCAATACTATCTTATACTTGTACTTAAAATAAAGAAAACTATAATATGATCTATGTTTCAAGATAAAACTTCTAACATAAGTATTTCAACCTAGAGACTATGGGAAGTAAAAAAATAAGGTGATAATTTAAAATGATTGAAAAGACACTAATAAAACTAAAAAATACTTAGATAAAATATTACACTTCAATATAATCCAAGTGACCTGCAAGAAGACACAATAAAATATGAACTTAGAAAGTAGTAATCAGTTTTAATTTATTTCTTAAGGCAAATATGTGTAACAAAAATAGCAGTGCTTTGCCTACCTCTCTTGTGGATGGATTACAATGCTAAAACTAGGCATACTTATAACACTAATATGAGAGAGAGAGAGAGAGAGAGAGAGAGAGAGAGAGAGAGAGAGAGAGAGAGAGAGAGAGAGAGAGAGAGAGAGAGAGAGAGAGAGAGAGAGAGAGAGAGAGAGAGAGAGAGAGAGAGAGAGAGAGAGAGAGAGAGAGAGAGAGAAATCCTATTCTAAAAATGGAATCTTTGTGGGTTACAAGAATATATAAAATATTTATTAGATTCATAAGATTTATGTGGAATCATATGAATTCTTGAATAGGTGTTACTTAATCTCCAAGTCTTTTACAAACTACCTTCAAATCAACAAGAGTCAATCCTTGAGGAGTTCATAAACCTTTTTGAAAATTGATCTGATATTTTGTAGGAAGCTTATTTATCTACCTTAAAATTAAATAAATATACACATAAAATGGTAGCATGATACCTCACTAAGGTTTATGCATCATTTTCTTCCCTTGAAATAGGTTTTTTGGAAGAGGGAGTTAACTTAGCTCATGAGGTGTAATCTATCTTCCTAGGTAGCAAAAAGATCATATGAATCTTGATATAGAGCTGTAGATAACCAATTTGAGATTTAAATATTATATTTCCACCTATTTATGTATTTTAAGTCTCCAATTAACAACTTTAAATTATTTCCATACTTCTCAATAAGTCACTTCAATGTTGGTTGTCTAGTGCTAGTTGGCAGCTAGGCCTAGTTACACATGTTAGTCTATTTGAATAGCCATGAAAATTGAATATATCCTTGTCAAAAGGAATAATATCATGATATAAAACCAAAAAATCACTTCATTATATGAATAAGGATTTCAAGGCATCATAAACCTATTGTTCTTTCCAATCTAGGTAGTTATCAAACTATGCTTTTTATGCAAACCTATAGAAATAGTTTCATGAGTATATGAAAGGATTTTATGACCTTAAAATTTATGAAACATCTCATGGTACCTCATATAATGATATTAAAATATGCATCCATGTATGTACCCTTCAATCTCATCAAAACTAACAAAAGAGAGGGCATTTAGTATGTCTGTACATGGGACATCAGCATCTGAATTCATCGTGAGGATCATTATAGATCTATTGATAAGGTTAAAGTATTTTTACAGATGAAATAATGCATTTAGATCCATTATAAGGCAAACCTCCCATATCACATTCACCTAAGAATTTTATTAGGTTTTAAGACCTACTTGGGGTTTTAACAATCATTCAAAAAACATAGACCATGAATTGGCCTCATTCTACTTGTATAACCTTCTTGAATAACCCACACTAACCTATTAAAATTGGTTAAGATTCCCATGCAAAGTGTGATATATGGTGTGAACATGTGAAGCTTCTCCTCGGGTGGTAGACTTAGCTTTTTTTAACTTGAGAGAGGTCTAATTTAGGTTTTGGGCCTCAAAAATCAATCTCATTACTGGGAGAGATTCATAAAACTCTAAAAAAAAACTTCCTCATGATTCTACATGCATTTGGTACACTGGTTAGGGAACTTGGCGTTTAAGGCTTGTCACTTCCTTGTTGTCCCTCAAGGTAGTTTTGATTGAAAACCTCAATTTTGTTGAACTTTAAAGTGTATTAAGACCATATATATGATTATGTGTCACCTAAAGATCCTTCCATGGGGTTTTACATGTTTATCTTGTGTTTTGGGTTCAAATAGATCCCTTGATCTCAAGACTGCCCCTTGTCAATGGAGTGAACAAGGTTTGCAATAAAAGTGAGTATATCTAATACTTGTATGGATTTGAGGCGACCATGCATATATTAATCCAATAATAAACATCCTCTATATCCATTAAAAAATTTTAATCATGCCTATGAGGGCCTAAAAACTCAATCTCTCTCATGACTGTCTAATCTAGGCTAGTGGTCTATAACTAGGTAATTGCGCCTTATGATGGGGTCCTTGAATTTGTGTGATAGTCTCATCCTATCACCTTTATAATTTCATATGATCATTATGAATTTTTTATATTCTTACCCATTTTATATTCAAACCTTAAAACTTCTACATGACCTATAATATATGAGATCCTTCTTGCAACCTCCAAACTGAGATTACAACTTTGACTATTTTTATTAGTCAAACAATGACACTTACTCCATAGAATCAACACCCATTTATTATTAAATGGTCTTATAGGCACCTAATTATCATTTATGCACTTGAATATCTACAATGTTTAGCAATGTATTTTTCCCATCTTCTGTGTATCATTCATAGGTGTCTTAAAAGGGCTAGTTGTAGGTGCACTCTCTCCTTAACCACTAAATCATTAGGAAAACTATCATAATGAGACATTATTGAAACCTTATATGAGTTATGTGGGTCATTTTGGATGTGTTTTCATGTTTTAAGACCATATAGGGTCTAACAATGCTCACTGGTCACATTGATGACTACCACCCAATGACATAAATTTTTAACCATGAAGAAACTTGGAGTTATCTTGAATTTTCATGCACTATATGGGTTGATATTATGGAATTATAATACCTATAATACCCTTTTAAATATCCTAAAACATTTATTTTGTAATAACAAGTTGATATCTGTAATAAGACTACCAAGAAATCAAGGTGATAGGGTTTAGAGCCTTCTCCAAGCAATTTGATTTCTTAGAATTTGTTCATAAATAATAAGAGCCTAACCCAAATACCAATGACATTAATTTTAATCCCATTGGGTTCCCTCTACTTGGTGAAAATATCAAGATCCATCTCTCTATATTTTATATGGAACAAGCATTTAGACATGACCCTTGCAAGGCTACCGAAGGACTTGATGAAGTATAAACTAAATACCTTGCCATTTTTGGACATATTAAAATTATCCAAATGTTGAAAAGGCCTTAGGAGGGTGGGAATTTACTTCTCATATGTTCACGTTTGAATATGACTATATAAGTGATCATAAATGCCCCTTTTAGCTCAATTTCTCCTTCATTGAGCATTGAACCTACAATGTATGACTAACCTATGACTTGATATAACATTAGGAAAATTAGAAAACATATTTACATGTTTTATAAGTATCACTTTTATGTACCATACTTCATATTCATATTGGAAATGGCCCTAAAATCCTTAAGAAGTAATTTTCAAGTGTAGAGAAGGCTAGTACAACTAGATGACCTCATGGAGTGGAAAATTCATTTGATCAAGAGCCTACAAGACCTCATACTCTTATTCACCTCTTCAGACAACCATGCAATAAAGGAGCTTTGAAAAGACCCCCATTAACCACAATAGACACCTTAGTATCCCCAAATACATTAATTTCTACTAAGAAACCTTAACTTCTTTGAGGTGATTAGAAATGGGTTTGGACTCATGATTTAGAAATTCAAGGGCATGGGTAAGCTATGATAATCCAAAGACACTTCTATGAAAATGAAACATGAAACAAACCTAAACTCGTAGAGGTCAAAATGATGTCACATTTTGATAACAAGTGGTATGATTCTAGGTGGGGAAGATAAATAGGTGGATTTTTTAGGGGATGGTGGTGTATAATTCAAGAAAGGATTGGTTTGGTGCTTGGGAATACTAGAATTACACCATGCACCTGGTGGAACTAGCCTTTAGTTATTTCAGGTATTCAAGTAGGTTTCCATCATTTAATCTTTTGGTTATGCCTCCTTGTCTATGCTATTAGGTACTACAATTTCTTCCATTTTATCTATCTTTTGGATGTGGTCACATAGCTCTAAGTGTGTATGGATTCATGACTAGTGGCATGAAAGGATTCAATGCAACATCTAATTCATATTCATTACTTTTTACCATGAGGGGCATATCTATATCATTTATAGTTTTATTCACCCCTTATTATTTCTATTCAAGTGCCTAGGTATTATGTGGTAGTGCCTAATTATTCGTAAAATTCTAACCTAGATATCTCCATAAAACAATGCTTACACTCTTTGTTTCATTTTTTTCCTCCTTAGCAACTGTATCCACTATGATGGAATCTAGTGGAGGTGGGATGCCAAAGAAGAGGATGGAGGGAATTGTTTTGTGAACCCAAACCATTCACACATCCTTATATTAAACCCATTACTTTTCATACTATTTATTTTATGGTATTTTATTTACATCTTCAATAAACACCTTTTGTATATCTTCCTATGTAACACCCAATAAGTCATGACTTATTTTAGCTATGATGGTGGGAATTTTAGGATCCTTGAGCTAGGCTACTAATTTTTAGTTCCTCTTTGGTTATGGAATATTTTTATATGTATTCAATGCACTATGTTTTATTACCATTTACTATGATCCTAAGGTGAGAAATTTTGATTGTGATTTTGATCTAGTGTAGCTATTAGTTATACCAATTGTAAAGGTTACCAAATTTTTGCAACCATGTTCTTTTTGTAGATAAATTTCACCTTTGCTTATTGCATGTCAATGAAAAATGGGAAAGGAAGTATTGGTGGATTTATAAGCTTATGAATTCTCACCAACACCCTATTGTGAAAAAATTTAACTACTTCAATAAATGCAAGGTAATCCATGGCATGACATGAAATGCATGGATTAACTGTGATTAAGGCCTAAATTTTTAGTAACCAAATTTCAATTTTATGTACTTATTTGGTTTCCTCTTTACTACCATATCAAATTTATAATTTTTTGTTTGGATAGAAGTTTACATTAACTATAACTTATCTCTCAGGTGATGTCCATTATGTGAGTCACACCATTAGTACCATAAAATTCTACTAGAATTATTGGGATCCTCTAAATATTAGCTTATCTATTTTTTTATAGGCCAATTAAACTCCTTTCCCACCCATACCATGTGGTGAGCAATGTCGATGACACATTTTATAAATTACTTCACACCTTTTGTGGTCTGTCAATACTATCACATGATTCATTCTACCAAAACTATCACAAGTTCATCCATTACTTGGAAAAGGGAAATCCTCTCATTAAGCTAACTTATATGTCCGTAATATCTTAACAATAGGATGGGTTTATTGATTTATAGATTGAGATGACTTAGTCCTAGTTGGTAATCCTATGGCCTATGTGATGATTATATAATTGATTTATATTATGAGTTTTGTGAGATATGAATGGATTTATCTTTTATTAGATGAGGAGGTTCATCATTAGCTCATAATTCTATCCAAATATAGGGATTTTGACCAAGCTTTTAGTATCTGATCCATGCAGTGCAAGAGGAAGGGTAACTATTCCTTATGATGGTGTATCTCCTTGTGGTTTTGGTTATAAAAAACACTCTTTGTTTATAATATTAAAAAAATGAAATATTTGATATCATTCCATTTGTATTTTCATAAAAAATACATGAAATTATGCACATATGACTATAATTTTTCAATCATCAAAGACATTAATACTTGATAATCTTTAGATAATAGGTTATAAATAAATCAATAAATTTATATATACTTGAATTATTCAAGTATATTATTTCACCATAAGATAAATTATTTGGTTTATTTGTAAGTGATTATTCAATCTCACATATGCTTGCATGGAATAAGGAAGATATGGAAGTTGAAATCAAATATCTGTTATAAATTTGTGTTTTCTCCCCATTTTTAGTTATGTGTCTTCAATATCCTTATAAAGTACCTCTCCTTTGAGATAGTTATGAATCAAGTTACAACTAACTTTAGTTAGTTATAGTTATAAAGTTAATTGACTTTTAAAATTCAATTAATTTATAATTAGTTCACTTTATAAGTTATAAAGTTCATAATATATTAACTTTATATCTTGAACTTAAAATGGGTTGACAAGATTAAATAATAATATAGACCAAATAAAATTTGTAATGAGTGGGGGGCCTTTGACTTATTTTGTCATTTATTTAGACATTTATTTAATTAAGCATACAATAAATAATCTATAAATGCTAATGTTTAATGATCTAAGCCTCTTTAACATTATAATCCATAAAGTAGAATTTAATTTAATATATCAAATAATCAAACTTAAAAAATACATGAATATTTATTTTACTATTTTACTAAAAAAAGTTCAATTCTACCATTAAAACAAACCATAATACCTTCAAAACATTTGATTTTTTTCAAAATTGGTAGTGAGTAGGCATGTGGCTATGAATGTAATGGTAAACGAGTCTATAGATGCAATGGCAAAAAATTATGTAAACATCGATGTTGGTCTATGTGCTATGAACAAGGGAGTGGTGGGGTCTGAGTGTGGGATTCCCTCTATTGGGGATTCTCATGCTAGGGTCCCTAATACATAGGGGATTCCCTTTCCCCTCTCATCTGCTATAGGGATTCAAGCTCTTAGGGGCCCTTAAAAGTCCTTCTATACTACTATGACTAGTATAGGTACTCGGCCCCACTCACCCCATCATGGTTCTCAGCCTATCCCTTGTGCCAAAGAGTTTCCTATTGTGGTGTGTGGCTTAGAGGTCATAAAAAATGAGAAATACTATCACAATAGAAGAATGATTTGTAGATTCAATGGGTTTTGACTCTCTCTACCTAATCTCCATAAGTAGGTCATGGAGTCATGTAATCTACTTGTTGAATGTAAGATTGAGTTATTTCCCTATGTAAGAGGATTCTTTACTATGACTTTTGCTTCTTCAGAGCAATGAGACTTAGCGATCGATGGCAGGGTTTGGTAGTGGGGTGAGCATTCCCTTTCCATCAAGCCCTAGACTATATCTTTTAATCCCCTCACTAAGTCATTTAACATCAAACCTATTTGGGTCTATCTTTGAAATCTCCCTCTCTAGTTTTGGGAGGATTCTTTCTATGAGGGCATTGACAATGCTATCAACCACTTCCTTAAGGTTGATTTTACTACCTCTTTCATGGGAAATTCCATGGTAGCTCACATCCTAGTGGATATTGACATATCCAAACTTCTTCATGGAGATGTGGTTTTTTTGGTAGGGGAAAGGCCTTAAAAACAATTATTAAATTATGAGGGTATCCCATTTAGATGTAGAAGATGTTTTACTATAGGTCATTTAGCCTCTATTTATCCTCTCTCACACCATAAGGGAGCTACAACTTAGTGAAAATATGATCTCCTAAAACACTTGACTATCAGTGCATCCTAGGAGGACTATTCATCTCAAGAGAATGAGCCCTTTGATGAGGTTGAGCTCCCTATTGGGGCTATTCTTGAGGGGGTGGTGATGGAGACTACTATAAATCCCTCACATTATTTGGGCTCTTTTAATCATTTATCTACTCACTTATTGGCTCCTCTAGCTCTGATCAGGATTACTACTTCTTCTATTCTAGCTTCTTTTTCAATTTTGCCTCCATTAGGTTCAGCTTCCTTGCTTATAGATTATTTGGCTTTAGCATTTGCTGAGGTTTACCAAGAGTCCTCATTATTTATGGCTTTAGGGGAAGTTCCCCTCTCTCCTCATTTTATTTATTCTAACTCTGAGCCCTCCTAGATGGTGGTTCAATAAAAAAAGAAAGGTCTTCCTCATTTTATGGCTGCTTTGCACCCTAGAGTCAAGGGAGTTATATTTTTTAGATCAGGATCTGGTGTGGTGTAATTCCTTAACTATTGGTTTTTCCAACTAGGTTACTAGGCCTGTGCTATCATTTTGTTGTTAATGTTGTGTTTTTGGCATGTTTGTGGCCTTTTTCCCTAGGGGATGCTTTGTATAGGGTTCAGGACCCTTTTTTCCTACTGATCTAATAAAAAGCAAATCGTAAAACCTTCAAATTTGCATCTATCAATAAAAATTCAAAACTAAAAAGTATTTATTATAATAATATACCAGTATATAAATAGAAATGAAACACAAAGTCAAATATATCACAAATATCTTAATCTTAATCATTGTTAGAAATAAGGTCAAGTAATGGGGGGAATTATTTGTCTGATACTCCATATATTCCATTGAGGTAGTAGGTAACTAAATAAAATTAGTTTACCCATAGTGATCAAAAACCTATATCTTTACTTTCATTAGCATACTTGTCACTATGGGCTGACTCATGGGGATGCAAACACATTTCTTACTAGAAGTGTTAGGTTTATGTGGTACAGGTGAAGAGGGTATAATAATCATATCCATGTAATTATTTGGATTAACATGATTATGATTCAACTTAGGAATGAATTCAACATGATTGAACATAGGAGGGTTATTTGGAAAATATTCAATTATAATATACATACATTGAGAATATTTGAGAGGATCTCCTTAGGCATTTATGAGATACACCATGAAAACTAATAGAAGAGGTTGGAATATTATAAAGCAAATTCTAAAGTATAGGATCATATACATAAAATAAAAAGTTTTGGTAACCCTATGAATATGAAAAGGTCTCCCACAAGAACTAATTTGAGAACGAGTGTCATCACCTTGATGTGCACTTACCCAAACACTTCTTCCTAAATTATTTGAATATGGGGTCCACCCTAACATTATAATTTGAAATAAATTAAAAATAATAAATTATAATCAAATTTATGCAATAAAAAATAATCTCAAAGTAAATTATTCAACATTTTGTTTCAAATCATTCACCTAATGAAAAAAAAATCTAAATACTACCAACATAATTTCCAAATTCAAAATACTCAAAGAATTTTGATGTATTGATTATTTCATATCTGTGTGCATATTTCAATAAAACAACTCTCTAAAAGTCCATATCCACTTTATAACTATATGTAAATTCCTTATGAACTTCATGTAGAAAATGAGTTTGGAATCTACATAGTCAAAACCTTTATTTCTAAATTCACACATCCCAATATTATAAACTGCATTATGATGGATAATAATATGAAAATGCTTATGATACTTCTTAAAAGACTTCAATAACCAACATCCAAAATATAGGAAACATCTAATACCAAGGTTTTCCAAGAATAAAGCCAAAAATTCAAAACACTTTTATATAAAATTCATTCATTCATGTGATCTATGCATGCAACTAGAACTTCTATTTATGCCAAAATATCAACCAATTTGAAAACTAAATGCTCTATGCCCTATTTAAATGACTAATGAATGAAAAATTTATCAAAACTTCATGAAAATGAGTGTTTCAATGAAGATAACACAAAAATTATGATAATGTAAACACCTTAGAAATTGAGTGCACCTAAAACACTAGAAAAAAACCTCTTTATATCATTTGCATGAAAAAATGTTGAAAACTTTTTCATGTCAAGATATTGAAAACCCACTTTTTGCATTATTTTATTTTTAAAAAAACATATAGTACTGAAAATATCCTCATAAAAAATTGGCATTTCTATCAAATACAAACCAATTCAAAATTTATGCATGCAAAAGACTAAAAATAATCAATATACAATAATGAAAAAATTATTTTCCAACTAAAAATTATTGTTCCCAAATTCATCAAAAAACTTGAGGTTCAATTTATACAACAATTCCTTACACTCTACAACAAAAAGAAAGTTGTGTAAATAATGAACATAACTATGATGAATATGGTTCATTTTATGTTATACTACAAAGGGGTAAATCTACACTTTTGGGCTGAAGCAACTAAAACAATAGTATACCTCCACAACAGATCATCATCCATAACTCTTAAATCCAAGACTCCATATGAGATGTGGTGTGATCATCTTCCTTCAATGCAACATCATCAGATTTTTGGATCCACTTATTATACATTGATTCCAAAGGAGGATAAATAAATTGGACCATGGAAGTTTAAAATTCATCCACTTGGAATATTCTAAATCCTCCAAGGTATACAAGCTATATGATGAAAAAGAGAAGAAGCTTCTTGTCGTAGTATAAGTTATCTTTTATGAGACTATAAATGACAAAGAGTGCATTGATCAACAATTGAGTTAACTTGACAAGTATGCAAATTTTGATGTCTATAGAGAGAGAGAGAGAGTAATTTGGATGTTCCAAACAATGAGTGGGAAACACACAATTTGGAATCTATTAATTTTCTATTGTATCCCATACATGAGATTGAAACTCCTCCTAAAGGAGAGAGTGAAAATTCATGAAACAATGAATAGGGTCTACCAAAATAAAAAGAATAAACTGAAGGAGCTTTAGAGGATGAATTTGAAACACCTAAAACATAGAAACAAATGCGTAAGTGGGCCACTCAAACATTGAAAGATGTGAAACCTAATGAAGTTTGGAAAATAGGCCCAAGAAGTATACATGCATTCGTATCACAATAAAACAAGTCCCTTGAATAAATTCAATAAATAATTGAAATTCTTACCTTAAACAATTTTCTAGAATAATAACTCAATGTTGTGTTTAATTTAGAACTAACATCTTTCAAATAGGCTGAGAAGCTTGAATCTTGGAGAAAAAAATGAAAGATGAGTAAAATGCATTGATTAAAAATAGGACTTGTAAGTTGGTTGATCCTCCATATGGCTGTAAACCTATTGGCTGAAAGTGGGTATACCACAATAAATACAAGGTTGATGTCTCACTTGACAAGCACAAAGCAAGGATTATTACAAAAGGATATGTTTAAAAAGAAGGAATTGAGTATAATGAAACCTTTTATCATACAACAAAATGGACTATCATTCAAACCATATTGGCTTTAGTAGTTCATAATGGATGAAAATTCACCAAATGGATGTCAAAACTACATTCTTGAATGGTGACTTCAAGGAATTAATGTAAATGATACAACCCAAAGGTTTTTTAGTAAACAGATAAGAGCAGAAGGTGTAAAAACTTGAAAAAATATTGTATGGTTTGAAACAAGCCCCTCGATCATGGTATGATAAACTAGTTGAGAACCTCATGAACATGAACTTAAAATGTTTTAAGTTTGAAGATGCAACTCTTTTCATAAAAAAATTGACAAAATAGTTGTGTTTGTGTTGGTTTATGTTGATGATCTACTCATCACAAGGAACAATGAATGATACATTGTAAATTTCAAATCAGAGTTTATGAATTTTTTTGAAATGACTAATTTGGGTTACCTTCATTACTACTTAGGTATTGAATTAATTTTAAAATGAAAGTATTTCTTCATCACTCAGTAGAAGTATGTTGGTGACATTTAGATAAAGTTTAGAATGGAAGATTCTAAACCTCTTAGCATGCCAATGGAATAGAATATCAAATTGACATCTAAAGATTCAATAGATTTGGTTGATGCCACTAAATATAAATAAATCATTGGAAGTATGAATTATGTGACCAAAACTAGACCAAATATATCATTTTTAGTTGGTGTCCTCTCAAGATTCATGCAACAATCTAAGGACAATCATTGGGTAGCATTAAAAAGGGTCATCAGATATATCAAATGAGCACAAAATTTTGGGCTCAAATACTCTAGGGTAGGAGACTTCAAATTGGTTGGGTATTAAGATTTAGACTATGCTGGTGATCATTAAGATGGAAAGTCCAACTCAAAATTTTTGATGAATTTGGTAACAATAGTTGTCATTTGTAAATCCAAAAAGAAATTAATATTGGTAATTTCTTTAGTAGAAGCAACATATATGGCTGCTTTAGAGGCAATTAGAGAGATCATTTGGCTCAGAAGGGTTCTTTCATATTTTTTAGAACAATAGGTTTCATCAACACCTCTCATGGTTGATGACATTTCTATAATCTAGATGGCAAAGAATCCAGTCTTTCATGACCAAACCAAGCATATCAAAGCCAAATTTCATCTGATTCAACACTATGTGAAAGATGGTAGTGTCAAGTTGCACCATTGCACTCAAACAAAAAAACTATCAAAAATCCTAATAAAATAACTTAGACGAGAAATTTTTAAAATTATCAAAGGAATGCTTGGTCTAACAAAGACCCTTATAGATTAAGGAGGGATGTAACAATATTGTATACTAGAATACATATCTTAGATAGATCTATGTAAAATACACTGATAGATATCATTTTTGAGGTACTCAAAATTCAATACGGTATAGGTGCATTGATAATGATATCTATCAGTGTATTTTACATAGATTTATCTAAGATATGTATGCTAGTTTATAAATATATTGCAGTAAAATCTATATATTACATATAAATTAATTATGATTATCTATTATAAATATGATGTGGTAAAATATATATAATTAATTATAATTATCTATATATTATTTATTTATTATCATATGATGATATTTTTATGGTATTTTAATTTTTTTTGTTATGATTCTTTATAAATATGATGCGTTAAAATCTATATACCACCTATAGACTAATTATGATTATCTGTATATTATTTATGGTGTGATAATATTTTTTATGATAATTTATTTTTATAATTCATTATTATGATATGTTAATTATAATTCATTATTATAATTAAATGCTAACATTCTCATGCCATTATAGTTCCCTTAGATCGATGTAATAATTACAAGTCAAATAAAAAATAATAATAATAATAATTAAATTATTTTATTTTATTTTGAGGTAAATCAAATTACTAAAATAATAAATATAATTCATCCACCATGTATTCCATGGTAAATATATAATTAAATTATTTTATTTTAAAGTAAATAAAATTATAATTCACCTTCATTGTTATTAAATAATTATGACCCAAATAAATAAATTAAATAAAAATGGGTATTTAATTTTTTATAATATCATCTCTAAAATAATTAAATGTTAACACACTTATGCCATTACAAAAAATTATCCCTTGATGCCACTATAGGAACACCTATTGGTGTAATAATTATCGTTTATTCCTAGGTGTCTTTTATCTCGTTAGATAACTTTTATCTTATTCAATAATTTATTTATCCATTCTCATAAGAATAGGAAATGTCTTCTTGGGAATGTGAAGTGAACAACCATTTTGGACTTATAATGTAATGTTTTCTCCTCTTTTTAATTGAATCATGAAATATAATTTCATGTGCATTCCGTCAATAAGATCTTTAGCCTATCAAAAATGCATGCAAAATTATTTTCAAATGTTTATCTTGTTACTTCATAACCTCATGAAATATAATTTTAGTCAGTTGAGTTTTAAGAAATAAACTTATTTTTTCATTTCATATGTAGACCAACTACAAGCTTCTCAAATGTAAATATTCATAAGAAAAAAAATTCAATTTGCATGATATAAAGAAAACCCTTTTCAACCTTATGCCATTTGGAAACATCATAACAATCATTTATATTCATTATGAAAGGTTTATGGTGAGATATATTTTTTAAAAAGGGCAACCATTCAACCTATAATCTATATATTCCATCATGCAAGAGGGTTTTAGCCATTAAATTAAAATAACAAACAATTTTGTCATTCTCTTCATACAAAACTAGATACATTTTGCCCAAGTGACTGAAAATAATATGTGTCATAAATTTATGGCATATAGGTTTGAAAATAAAACATATCCATGATCCCTTTGTAATAAAACAATAATTTTCAACTAAACATGGTACCCTATCAAAATATCAATATTGTGAAATATTTTTAAAGTCTTTTAAAAGGAAAATAGCTATTTGCATTTATGACTCCTTAAAAATAATGACTTAAAACTCATGCATTAAAATATAATAGACCACAATATGCACAAGAATGTATTCAAGATCAATTTTCAACCACACAAGTAACTTGATGTCCACAAACTAATATATTATGTAATTGATATGAAAAGGATGCATAGATCAACTTATATATCAATTATTTCCATATATTAATGCATGCAATGCCTTCTTCCTTTAATAACTTCACTTAAACTATATGTAATGCATTTTTTTTTAATAAACTCATTAAAATGACATCAAAAAATAATATTTTTTTTATAGAATCTATATCATGGTACAAACAAATAAATATGTCTCTTGAAAATATAAACATAACCAATTGCATACCTATTAGATGATACATGCATCATAAATGAGACTCAAAACAACTAAAATCCTTTACTCTTGAACCCAATTTGTGAACTTGTAGAGCTCAGATTCCATGTCGTGCTTGGAAATAATGGTATGCAAGCCAAGAAAACCAAGTATCTTATGTCATGATAGTTACCAAAACCATCTATTGATGTGAATGGGGTGATGTGTTTGCCAAACTAGTAGATGACATCCCCTGCCAAATATCCACTTACTAAAATAATTCCAAATTAGTCCTTAAATACTTAGCAAGCATATAAAAACTTTTCCATATTTGTCACCATTTGATATCCACTATCAAAGCAATGATGACTTATTAAAAACTCAAACTACTAGTCCACCACCAAATCACATCTACCACCCTTTCATTAATTTAAATGATGTTAAACCATGCCTTGATAACCAATGTTATGTAACACTTAAATTTTTTGAATGAAATATATCTGGTCATGATATCCTCATGAATTATGTTAGAGGGTTGCATAGTCACTTAAGGAGGCATGTTTTAATTTCTAAGCCAAAGGATAGACAAGGATTGTTCTCAAGCCCACTATCTTGAGATGGATAAGAATAAGGGTTCATCTTCCTCTTCAAAATCTTTCGATGTATCAAGGAATAAAGGTGGGGTTAATGCTATTTATATAGTTTTGAAGAAGGATATTCAACAATATTATGGGCATTGTGATTTTGATAGCTATTTCAAGGAAAAAATTTAAAAGTGGCATATATAATTATATCCATTCAAAAACAAGAAGAAAAATAAAAAGGCCATGTTGTCACTTCAAGGTGAGCATGTAGATGTGGGACCTTTGCTCTTCCTACGTGACACACTACATTGGGGAAATATTAATTCTATTTGATCATGATTGATATAAGTTATACTATTTTATGATCACTTTTACATTACCATGGTGAGCTTATATAGTAACACTTACACTTGGCTATAATCATGCTTACATCTTAGACCGTGTACTTGATATGCTATGTTACATGGCATTTTTTACTATATCTATACACTGATTACAATATGAAGAAATATAAACCCTATGAAATACATACAAAATTTAAATTATTTCAAAATAATATGAATTAATCAAAGCATTTTTAATGGCATTCGATCCCTTAACAATGACCACTAATATGTCAAGTGAGTCATGCCAATCATTACATAGCACTTTGGAAGTGGCTATGGGGACTTAAAAACATGAAGTCAAGTTATATGATATTAAAATAAACATTATATCTAACCAATAAATGCCATGATATATATTACCTTAGCAAATGTGCAAGAGGGTGTCACAACCATGTGAAAAAGGGTGTCACAATTATGTAATTGTGAATTTAAATTGAAGATGTAGAATGATCAATACCAATAACTCACCAATTATGCATTTGTTATCAACTTACCAAACCTTGAAATGACATTGTTATCAAGAACAAGAAACCCTAAAGTTAGTTATTAATGTAAATATTACATAATTCACACATTAGACATGCTTATTTTAAGTCCACCACCTTTATGACAACTTGCAACATGTTATAGGCATACAAATTTGTATTTTAAAACTCAAGGGTTAAGAGATCATAATCAAAGAGATACAATAAAAATATATTAGAAACTATTTCTGAAATGAAATGGAGAATACCAATCTTATGATAATCACAACTACATATTGATTGAACTATAAAGGCAAGATGTAAATATACTACAACTTTGAATGAAATACAGATTATTTTTTATAATAATAATGATCAATATTATGATAAAAATAACCTTAAAATAATGTTATGAGTATTTAAATCACTCAGCATAGCAAAATTTCATATTTAAATATACATACTTAAAAATTTAATTAAACAAATACAAACAAATTTGGCCCCCACAAGTATTTTTAAACATTATGTCATTAAGTAATGATATGTGAAAACATGATCATACCAAGACTTTAAAAAAAAAGAGGGGTATTTAAATTAGTTTCAACACACTCCATGATTGAATAACCAAGGCATGCAATCTGATCGATGTGACATGTATAGCATTGGTCTTACATAGTCTAAGAAAATAAGTAATATAAGAGGAGAAGTAGTTCATGGCTCTCCTAACATAGCTTAAAAAATCTTGGGTTGCCATGCAATAACTAAAATAGCTATGATATCATGGTCAACACTTTCAACCATAAACAAAAGTGATATTTGAGTTGATCGAATAATATGATTAGGTTTGATACTATAATGCATCAAGAAATTAAATTTATCACATTATGCTCAATTAGAAGAATTGAATGCAAGATGAATGGATTGAAACGAAGCCAAACTTATCTAAGGTTAAAAAATACAAAATAGTTATGGAGAATCAGACATTTAGACTAGCTAAGATTGATACTATGTTCAAATAATGTATTGACCACAAAGATAATCTCATGTAGAGGATGTAAACTTGGGAGAATGAGATACCATGTAGTACATTCATAGGTGTGTAGACACAAAGATATGAAATTAGAATGGAGTTGATATCACATAGAATCTAACTCAAGGTTTTGCAGCATAAGTCTATCATTGCAACCACAAAGGATGAGGACATTTAGATAATCTTCTAGAGCCCATCCCCTATGCACACATTACTCAGCATGGTATGGGATGTTTTAGCTGATTGGAAATAATTTAAGTGAGATTTATCATATAATAATAGTTATATTCAAAGTATCATTGATGAACCATATTTCATCCCACTTACTTAGCTCATACAAGACCAATGAGTGAAGAAACCACCTCAAGTATTGTAATAAATTCTACCACCATAACCAACACCTACAACATTTGGATGTGAAGCACCAATAATATCAATAATAGATCTAGTATATCCTTTACATCACAAGTGGACATGGCTCCATATTCGTAGTCCATGCCTCCAACTTCACAGTAAGGTTTAATATTGTGAATGAATAACTTTATCAATTTTTAAGATTATAGAAGTTTGATAAGGCCATAAGATTTGGGAATGGGGCCATGAAGGTTTAAAACCCATAAAGGGCAGCCTCATGGTTATGCCCAATCTATTGAAAACCCACAAAGGGTGGTATATTGGTACGTTGCTTAGTTAAAAACTTGAAAGGGTGTCTAATTAGTGTGCAAGAGGTGAAAAAGAGTAAATGGCACTTCGAGAGATAACTACAATCATTGAATTTTTACCAACCCTAAAATGTAGTTTAGGAAACTCCACCATCTTCATAATTTGGTAAACTTACTATAACTTTGTCTCAAGATGAGACAATTGTTTAAGTCTAGGAAAGTGTTGGTAGTATATTACAAAGTGTAAAACAATAAAGATTTGTATAAGTGACAAATGTGTGATGTATATTATTTTTATGTAATTTGATATGTGATGGAATATCAAAATATTTTAGAAGATGAAAGACTCCTCTAGGATGGAAGTGAAAGGTCAAGAATACAAATCGATAGAGCCTCCTCATAGATCTATAAATACTTGTATTATAAATTAATAATAGTTTCAATTTGTGTGAGTTAATAATATAGAGATAGTATTCACTCATACATTAATATGAATGAAAAATAATTGAATTTAAAAATTATTTATAATATCATTTATTTAATCATGGTGGAAATGAAGGTACCCAAATTATTTTGATTATTATAAGCTATAAATCCTTGAATAAAAATTAGGTCAAATTATTTCTCACATTTTGAAGGGTAGGTAAGTTAAATGAAAAGTGTATTCATCTTCAACTTCAGTAGTATCATAATATACATTTCCCCTTTGTACTTAATTAGTGATTTACAAGACAAATAGTGTGGGATTACAAGATGTACAAATATGCACCAAGATTTCATCATAATCCAGATTTAGAGGGAAGAAATAATATGAAAATATTTAAAACATATCCTTTACATCTTGAAGTATATGAGAATAAAATTTCCTCCATTACTCATATCTAATGATCACTATATCAAATATGGTACAACATCAAGTCTCAAAGATAATTTGATTAATCACACATAGCTAAAGATCATTAATGTTTCAAAATATAACAACATATAAAATAATAATTCCAATTCAATATTATTGATCTCAATATTTATACTTAAAAATAATAATATGGAATAATAATATCAAAAACAAAATTTATAAATACTCCATAAATAAAAATATATGACTACAACTTCTATTACAAAATTTTAACTTGGGAACTAACTAAGAACAAACTTATATCATGATTGAATAAAACTTACACACTTAGTATAATCAAAGTGATACCAAATTATAATCCAACTAGTTCAATAAATAACATTATAATCCATTCTAAGCAACACCATAAAGGCAATACCCTTCATTAAAAAAATACATACCTAAGAAATCAATGTTATAAATGAGCACATAAACAATTTTTAATAAGATGAGAATTAACAATAAAATTTATAAATAAAATACATATTAAATCTAACCTAAACCTATATTTAGTAAGAGGTGAATGAATAATAAAATAAGTACACATCAACAATTATCAACATCCTAGATATCTAAGCATAAAATATATTAAATTATTAAGTACATATAAAGAAGCTTCAAATTCATAGAAACACTAAAATAATGTACAATTAATGAATTACTCATCAACAAGATATATCCTATTAAGAATAATAATGAATTATACTATAATCAAATAAGTACACATCATTTAATCATATATTTTTAAGAGAATAAACAAAGTGTAGTCATATATAATCAAATATCAAATTATATTACTCTAAATATCCATAAACTAAGATTGTAAGTTTCCCTTAATACATAGGTGGAATAATAAAGCATGTCCCACTTTTTGGTCATTTCAGGACATTGGAGAGTTGATTTTCCTAAAGTAAAAATTGAGTTTCATTATCTAAAAATATCAACAAAAATTATACATTTAAATTTAGATATATAAAACCATTATAGTTTCATATTTGAAAGATATATTTTTTTAATTTTTTTTTAATTAATAAAGAGAACACTTATTTATGCTTTGACTCATATATCCCATTAAATTGTATTCATTAACTTAAGAACCTTGAAGAAAATTAAAAATAATAATCCCATCAAACAATTTCAACATGATAACTTCAAAAAGAATCATATATAAATAACCAAAACAAAAAACATTACATGATAATATCTCATTTAATAATCTCTCGTGAAAGGAGTGTTTGAAAGGAGCGCGATGGCTGTGCGCAAGGAAGGGCACGGCGAAGGGCATGGAGGAGACCAGCTGATAAGCGACCCGCCAACAGTTCCCAGCTTGGTTGGAGAGGGCGTGGGAGGTCGAGATGCAGCTAAGACTGCTTTCTATTCTACCGAAAAGGTAAAATTGAATAAGGTAAATGGTTGTTTGCTCAGAAGGCAGGATAGACCAGTTTTAGTTATCCCACAGGAAACAATTCAGGAGGATATTGAATATCTCTCCTCACATACTTTAATTTGCAAGTTTTTGGGAATTAGAATCCCCCAGCTGGCCTTGGAAGCTTGGATCAGGCGCTCCTGGGCAGTTGATGGAGATTTTGACATTATGTTGGCAGCAAACAACTACTTTCTGGTGAGTTTCTCCTCTGTAGCGGATCGTAATCGGATTTTCAAAGGAGGGCCTTACTTCTATGAACGAGTGGGCCTCTTTCTAAAGCCTTGGCATGTGGGTTTCAACACGGCTGAGGAAATCCCAGCGTGTGTCCCGGTTTGGGTGAGGCTACCCCGGCTGCCATTGGAATTCTGGCGGGAACATATTCTCAAACAAATAGCAGCTTTGCTGGGAACCCCAACAGTAATAACCCATCAATCCCTTGACAAGAAAGTTATTACATATGCTCGGGTGTGTGTGGACATGGATTTATCAAAACCTCTTCCTGATTCCCTGGAGATTTGTCTGGGTTCCCTGACATGGATTCAACAGATTGACTATGAGTCCATTCCTTTCAGGTGCAGAATCTGTCATGTTTACGGACACCTCCATAGACAATGCCCTCTGCCTGCCAAAGATAAAGGACCAATGACAGAGAGCTCAAAGCCTTCTTCAGTACCTGCTGATAAGTTACCTGGGAGCGCGGCTCAGAATCAAAAAACAAAAGCTCTACAGGACAGCATGAGTAAAGGTAAAAATCTTGCTGTTGGAATTGGGGTGCAGGACTCTGCTGATCCCTTTAATAGTGGAGTGGAGGAGTTTACTCCAGTCAGAAAGTGGGCTAGAGGCCGTGGAACTAGGAGAGGGGCTGTTGATAGGCATTTGGAGTAGAGTTTTAACAAATTTGACGCCCTTGATAATATGGTTGTGGAAGAGGGTTTTCCCTTTCAGGCTCTTGGGGAAGCTTCAGGGCAGCAACAGCATTGTCCTGAACCCATGGAAGACCAAGATAGGATGGATCAAACACTCCCAGCTGAACCTCTAGGTCTAGAGGAAGGACAACTGATGATTGAGACTGAGATTAAGGAGAAAGAAGTCAAATGGGCTGATTTGGTGGAGGGCGATGCTTGGAAAAAAGACAAAAATTCTGTTCTGGCCCTTAGGCTAAGTCAGAAACATTTCAAAAAAGCCACATCCTCTGGTGCTCCCAAGGTTGGAAGGAGGAAAGACCAGGATAAACTCAAAATTACAGGTGATCATTTGGTGGACTCTGGGGTGGTTAAGACCATGGAAGAGCACTTCCCCCAAACCACCCAATGATAGTGCTATCTTGGAATGTACGGGGTTTGAATAGCTACCCCAGGCAAAAAGCTATTCACAGTTTGGTTTGGGATCACTCTCCGGACATTTTTTGTATCCAGGAGATGAAACTTTCAGTTGATTCATTTATTGCTTGTATGCCAAATTTTTGGCAGAATGGGCAATGGCAATGTGTGGGAGCTAAAGGCAGCTCGGGAGGGCTTGCTATGGGATGGGACCAAAGGAAAATTTTGCCACAACACTGGATCTCTTGTCTCTCGGCCTTGTCAATGGTGGCATCTTCTCTGGAGACCGGGGAGTTATGCTTGGTTACCTCCGTCTACGCCCCTGTTGACATTGTTGGGCAGCAGCAGCTTTGGGCACATATCCGGTACATCAAGCAATGTTTTCCCTTTCTACCATGGATATTAACTGGGGACTTTAATGCTGTTATTAGCCTGGAAGAGAAGCGTGGTGGACTAAACCGTTTAGGCTCCTCTTCTGAGTGCCTGCGCCATCATATGGAAATGCTTCGTATCTCCGATGTGAAACCGTCCAATGGACTTTTTACTTGGAGTAACCGAAGAATAGGTAATGAGGCAATTTCTGAACATCTTGATAGATTTTTAGTCTCTTCTTTCTGGGAATCCAGTGCTTTCACTCTCACATGTGAGATCTTAGATTGGAGGGGCTCGGACCATTGACCTATTAAACTTTCCATAGGCCAGATTGGGGGTCCTAAAAAACCTCCTTTCAAATTCCAGTTGATGTGGTTGCGGGATCCTTCCCTTTACGATCTCATAGGTCAATGGTGGAGACAGGGAAGCCCGCCTTATGGCACTGCCATGTTCTCTTTCATGAAAAAGCTTCAGTTTGTTAAAAGAAAATTACAGATTTGGAACAGGACTTGTTTTGGGAATCTGCAGAGTCAGAAGAAGCTTGCACAAGACCAGTTGGACGGCATAACCAGGCAGATAAGAGAGTTTGGACTCTCGGAAGACCTTCGCCTCCACGAAGTTAGAGCGGCCTCTTTGCTTGCGGAATGGGAACTTAGGGAGGAGATCTACTGGAAGCAGAAGGCAAGAATTGACTGGCTTCAGGAAGGAGATAAGAATACGGCCTTTTTTCATAAATCCGTACAAGGGAGGCGCAATGGTAATTTTATTACTTCTCTTATCACTCAGGATGGAACTCACCTCTCCTCCTCTCATGATATTAGTAGAGAAGCTGTCCGGTATTTCTCTGATCTTTTTGACAGTAACACTTTGATAGATGAAGGGGCAAAAAATGAAGTGCTGTCCTATATTCCGTCCTTGGTGGATGATAGAATGAATGAAGATCTTTTGCATCCAATTGGCATAGCTGAAGTGGAGGAAGCTTTGTTTAGTATGAAGAGAGGTAAAGCCCCTGGACCTGATGGATTTCCTGCTGATTTTTTCCAAGACTTCTAGGATATAATTAAGCAAGACCTGTTAAGTGTTATACAGGAGTCCTATTCTAACAAAGAAATGCTGCGGGCTTTGAATGCTACCTTCTTGGTGTTAATCCCAAAGAAGGAGCAGGCAAATAAGCTGGATATGTATAGACCTATTGCGCTTTGTAATGTTGTCTACAAATTGATTACTAAGCTCATAGCGCAAAGGCTGAAAGGGCTCCTTCCCAATCTTATTTCGGAGGAACAAGGAGGCTTTGTGGCAGGTAAGCAAATTATTGACGGAGTTGTGATAGCCTTGGAAGCTATTCATTCCATGAAAGGTTCTCATGAGAAGGCTATGTTTATCAAGCTTGATCTTGCTAAAGCCTATGACAGGGTTAGCTGGAGGTTGGTGCAGAAGGTTCTTTCTGCTTTTGGGTTCAAACAGGATTGGATTAGGTGGGTGTTAAGCTGTATCACTACGCCTTCCTTTTCTGTTCTTGTTAATGGAGTGCCAACGGAGCTTTTCAGAGCTTCTAGAGGGATTTGGCAAGGGGACCCAATCTCTCCTTACTTGTTTATCCTCATGGCGGAAGGGCTGGGAAGGTTCTTCAAATACAGAGTCTCTCAGAATGCTATTCAGGGATGGAAGTGGGAGGGCAGAATATCCACCTTATCCCACCTTCAATTTGTTGATGACACTATCTTGGTTGGAGAAGCTAGGATCAAAGAAGCTAAGGCTGTCCGCACCACTCTTGATAAGTATTTGGCAGCTTCTGGACAGCAGATTAATGAGCATAAATCTTCTATTTACTTTTTCAACACTCCTGAGTCTATCCAGACAAGAATAGCTACAATTCTTTGATTTCAGATTCAGACCCTCCCTGTGATTTATCTAGGCGTTCCTATTGTTGTGGGACGCCAACCTAGGCTATTTTGGCAGAACATTCTGGACAAGCTGAGACAGAAGGTAAGCCACTGGACTTATAGATGGTTATCTACTGCAGGTAGGGTGATTTTGTTACAATCGGTTATTCAGGCTTTACCAATATATAGGAGCATGGTTCAGTGTGCCCCAGCCTACTTTCTTGAAGAATATGATGCTCTGTCCAGGAAATTTTTGTGGAATGGTAATCTGCAATCTTCTAAATGGAGTCTCATCAATTGGGACATGGTGTGTAGACCTAAGCAGGAAGGTGGTCTGGGACTACGCTCGGCTAGTGTGGCTAGCATTGCCCTTGCTGCCAAGCTTTATTGGAGGTGGTGCACTAATCATTCAGCCTGGTGGGCACGTATCCTGACTGCCAAATACTTTCCGGACATTCATATTCATGATATTGCCAGATTTCCTCTTGAGGGGAGAGGGTCTATGATATGGGAGACCCTCAAGCGTGGAGCGCAATTGGTTAAGCAAGGCTTATTCTGGATGTGCCGCAGTGGTTCTGAGGCTCTATTCTGGATGGACTCATGGGATGGGATTCCCCCACTTTTACAGTCCCACCCAATCTCCAAACCATGGTGAACTCTTTTCATTTGGCTGGGTGGAGTGAGGTGAAGCATTACAAAGAACCTTATAACATAGGAATGACTATTGGTTTCAGGTGGAAACACTCCTCGGATTGGCTACCTAGAGGCTCGCCAGAGGAGAGAGATGAATTAGCCCTTATCCTGAAGAATAGAAGGTGTGGAGCGCTGCAAGGATGTGATGAATTGGCCTGGAGTGGGGACTCAACAGGGAGGTACTCTGTTGCTGCTGGCTACAAGACTTTGCTTAAGCAAACAAGAGAGTTTGGGCAGTTTCAATGGGGAATGAAAGTGTGGAATCGAATGGCGTGGCCCAAATGTAATTTTTTCCTCTGGCTCCTCACGCACAATAGATGTCTCACCTGGGATAATCTTTGTCAGAGAGGATTTCAGGGACCATCTATTTGTGTGTTGTGTTTTAGAAATGAGGAGACAGTGGCCCATATGTTCTTTCAGTGTTCGTTTGCTCAATAGGTTTGGCACCTGTGGTGGAGCGCGTGGAGAACCCCTTGCAGACATGTGTCCTCTGTTAACGAATTTTGGGCCCGAATGGGCCATGCTCCTCTTAAAAATTCCTTGTTACAGACGGCATGGGCAGTGGGACCATCCTTCATACTCTGGAATTTATGGTTGGAGAGGAATAGGCGCATCTTCAAGGGAGCACGGATGGATTTTAGGCAGCTGTGGAACAAGATTGTTGTTTCGCTGCAGGAAACATGCCTGGCCAAGTATGCGCTAGAAGTCAAAGTGGAACAAGCTGCTGCTGATTTGCTTGGACGCCTGGGAATTGACGTCCCTTGCGATGGCGTGGGAAGGAAACACTCTGGTCTGCCAAAGGGAAGGAGCCAGTTGGCGCGACCGGTCAACAGAGCTGGGCATTGGACGCCCCCAGACAAAGATTGCATCAAAATTAACACAGATGGTTCTTCTCGTGGGAACCCAGGTGCTGCGGGTATTGGGGGAATTGCTCGGGACAGTGTAGGTAACATTAAATTTTTGTTTTCCATTTACAGAGGCTGTTATACTAACAACCAGATGGAAGCTGAAGCCATTCTTGAGGCAGTTGAAAGCTGTTGTCGGGAGCACCATCGTAATGTCATCTGTGAATCAGATTCACAAGTTGTTAATTTGCTAAATAACAGCAATTCTGGTAATACTGATTGGAGTTTACAAGTTATTATCCAGCACATTAAACTTTTTAGTTCATCTTTGAATGAGATTTCTTTTCAACACATTCCACGGGAATGGAATGAGGTTGCGGACTGCTTAGCTAAGTGGGCCTCGGAGAATGGGGCAGATTGGAGAATTACGGAGGAGAATCTCCTTCCGCTGAATTTGTATCAAAAGCTGGTCCATTTGGTGGATCAGGAGAAAAACTTGTAATTGGCTTTGCCTGGTTTCTTAATAAATTTTTACCCCCGTCTTAGTTAAAAAAAATAATCTCTCGTGAAATAGTCTAACTCTTAACACATAAAATAAATGAGTTGAATCATAAGTGGTTATAACTTGAATACCTCCAATGTATTATTACCATCAAGCAAGTAAAATTTTCTCATTATAATTTCAAGAACCTCCATATGTCATCTTAAATGCTCAAGGATAACACATTAGAATATAAGAAAATTTTAAAAAAAAGGATCCATATCAATATCAGAGTTATCTAAACAGAAAGAATGAAATCATACATTCATGTGTACTTCAATCATTAAGTTATATAAAGAGAGATGCAACGACCAACACAATTTATTATAACATCATATCCATTAGCCAATCAATTATCAAATGTCATTTACAACATTACCACAAATCATAATTATCAAATGTCATTTACAACATTACCACAAATCATAATTAAAACATAGTATACTCCACTCTCTATTTTGAAAAAGAAGATCTACTTTATTTTTTCTTTTATTTTTTGGGTCTCATTCATAATTCATTGCAATTTTATATGTAAAATAAAATTCAAAGCATAAATTATATTAAAATGATAAAAAACTAATTTAAAATAAAAATTTATTTAAAAATTAAATATTAAACTTTTTAATATCTAATATTATTTAAAATTATCATTAATGTTATTAATATGATCTTTTTATATATCCTTTACAAATATTTAAATGGGATTATATATATCATCAAAACATCAATCTTTAATCTTAAAATTATTATAAAAAATTCACAACTAACTTTGACTTTGTAGGACCAAAATATTCAACTGATTAGATGAACCTTACTTATCTTCATCTTTCATGTGTTTTTTACACACACCTATTTTGGATCTATGATATTACTTAGGTGTAGGGTCATAAAAATTATGGGAGGCACATAACTATTATTTAATTAATGATTATAACCTTACTGATCATGTGAGGATGTATTTAAAGATGAAGTTTGTGAATTAAATGATTTAAATCAAATAAATTATCACTATCCCAATAATGGTCACTTAGTTTTAAGTTTTATCTTTAAGTAGTTTAGTTATATTTATTATTTTGTTAATGTTATTTTAAAGTAGGAGTATGAATTTATATGAATTTTAATTTTCAATTTTTTATTTTTTTAATTTCATAATATTAATTTTTTTAAAAGAGGATCATAATTATTTTTTAATAAAATATATAAATATAATTTAATATGTTATATAATAATTAATAAACCATTATAAAATTATAAAGTTTATTAGTATTGTTCATTAGAAAAAACTTTAATTTTTTATTGATATTTTTTGATACAAATTTATTCATTTATAATTTTACTTTATTTTTAGTTTGACTAATTTATTATAGAAATAATAGATTGTATTTAATTTATGAATATAGTCAATATTATTTTTTTTATAGATATTTATTTTTATTGGAGCTATAAACTGGTTTGAGACACAATCAGAGGCCCAAATCCTCAAATAATTATTTATCACATGTATCAGATATATTAACAATAAAAAATAGTAAATATTGTTAATTGATTTTTTTTTAAATATTTAATTTGAAAATTCTAAAACCATAAATATAAATTATTATTAATAAAAATAATCTTATTATCCTATACATAAAATGCAAATAATATAACATAACCTTATCATTTTATACATGATGAGAGTATCATAAATTCATAACCCATTTATGTGTAAAATAATGAACATGCAAATATTGGTCAAGAGAAAATTAACCCTAAAAAAAATTCATATATGTCAACATTGAACTCATTTGATATTCTTGAGTCTTTTTTCAACATCATCCATCCACTTAACATATATTTTTATACTCTTAATTTGATTTTCCATAATATGCTATATTTTATTTTATTTTTTGTTTTGACTTATCATATTTTTATTTATTTATTATTATGATTTATTTCTCCTTTAAATTTAATCTTATCCATTCTTTTGATAAAATAACTTTATTCTTTAAATTATAAAATTCCATTTTGAATAAATTTGAATTACTCATTGATAAAATTAGAGAAAAAATCATCAAATATCATTTCAGGTTTCTTACATTTTTTTATGTAAAGTGTAAATTGAGAATAATTAAATGAAATATATTATATAGACCCTTTAGATTTTCTAATACAATCTTAGTCAATTGAGAATATTTTTTTTCATAAAATTTTATATATTTTATCAATATTAATCTTGATATAATTTCAACTTAGAAAATATAATTTTATATTTCATGAAAGTTAAATGGGTCAATTTTATAAAGATTATGTTACTAATTAAATGACACTTACTACTTGTTTCAAATATTTTACCTATACAAAATTACCATAAAACCCAGTTGAAATTTTAAAATACTATTAAATATTTCCAGATATTTCTTAAAAAATCAAAAAATCACTTCCCACTTGATTTCATTATAGAAAACCAATAATATTTTTTCAAAATTATTTGTTGGTTATGTATAAACACTATATTATTTATGACCATCCATCATATGATATTTTTTTACCTCATAATTCATCTAAATTTCAATTAAAAAACAAAGACAAAATATATAATCTCATAAAATATGTGTCACAGATATTATATACAATATATTTTTCACTATCTTTACATGCTATATTAATATAAACAATGTCACAATTTTAAATATTAGGATTAAAAAAATTGAAACCACAACTTAGCTATGATATGACATTAAATTCTATACAAGACCTTAAAAGCTTGAAATCTTACATGATTTACTACATGTCACACCTTTAAATCTTACATCAATGTCAAAAACATCAAAGGCCTTACTTGGGAGCTACATGGACTTATGCATTGTTTCCTTCAGATACACCTAATTATATAATTTCTCCCTCCTTTTTGGGTGGAGTCACTTAATTATATGGACTCATGTAGTACTTTACATTTGTTTTTTTGAAATTATATTCATATCCAGTTGTTCCTTTGTTATAAGTGGAACTTCCTAATGATTTATTATTGATTCTCATAGTTCTTTCAGTTCAATTTCACTCTTTCACCATTAATAATTATTTATGAAATATTTAATATATTTAAAATCAAATTTAAAAATATTGACAAAAAAAGGATCAATTTAATGAACAATTTTTTCAATTGATATGAAAAAAATGTAAAAAGTGCAAAACTAAAATTATTAAGCTCATAAAATTATAAAATGTCAAATAAATATAAAATAATAATTTTAGATGATAATGTTAAAGGATTTTATATTAAAAAATAATTCTTTAGTATCTCATAAATTGTGAAGAGTTAAGATCTAGAATTTAAACCAAAATTTTCTTAGCTCTATAATTTTAAACATCAAACACAACTTGATAAAATGTCTAATAAATTGTGAGAAAATAAATTTTCATCATAATATTGTAATATATGCCCTAAAATGCAAAAAATATCCTTGATCTACTCCACAATTTGAATTATCGATGCTTCTAAAACATTTCAAGAGATAAACTAATCTTCGAAAGATATTGATATAATTACAAACTATAAATATATCATTAAAATTAATTCCAAACCTAATCTCATAGTTTATAGTAATCACCAATTATATTATATGATATCCAGTAACAATAAATTGATTTATGAGGTTGCAATATTACTAAGATCAATTTACTAAATATTTACGACCTACTCATTACTCAACAAAATACCCCACTAACAATTATATTGGTATACAATATTTTTTTAATTTTGATTGTAATGTATTATATCAATAATAATAATAAAATTTATATCATATATATCATTGGATTTAATAGTAAACCAAACCATAGAGATTAAATATCTATGCATGTTGCTTTTAAGTGTTGATGGTATTTTTATTCATATATTTGTAGGGAAGTTACCACCATATGGCTAGGGGTACACCATATCCTTTGAGTATGAGGTAATTCCTTGTATATTATATTTGATTATTATATTTTGACATGACTCAAGCATGATTGATAGAAGGTGAAGAATTATTTGTAAAAGATTAATAATTTTATAATTTGTAAAAAAATTATTTCCTAATTTAAAATTATATAATAACATCTATATATATTATTTTAGATAGATATAAAAATACCAAAAAAAATAATCATTCATTTCCTTCAATATAATTTATATATAAAACATACAAAATAATATAATTTTTGTTATTGTTCTATATCTTCATTGTGTTTATATAAATATTATTTTTATTTATATTAATATCTAATTTTAGATATAAAACAAAAAAAAAAAAAAATCCTTTGATTTCCTGAAACTTGTATCAATTATCTCCTTATTTCTAATACACATTTGAAACAAATTGTTTTATCTACTTAGTATTCTTAAGTTCCCAACAATTAATATATGTAACTTTAAAATAAATACATAAAAACATGGTATAATAGTTAATGATAGATTGGGAATGCCTTATATTAAAGTGGTTATTTCATGTGATCTTACTACTATATAGGTAGGTATATTAAATATATCAGACCATAAAATATGTTTTACAAATTATTAATCTAGATGATTCAGTCCACTAAAATATGAGAGTAGGTGTAAATCTCTCTCATTTGAAACTTTTTATTTATTTAATTGATTTGATATTGAGTAATCAAATCACCCTACACACTATGCAACCTAATTCACACCACATTAGAACATTGATTTATATGTATCAATTTTAGGTTTATTCATAGAGGTTGTATGCCACCTAATTCACACCACATTAGAACACTATCTCATATTTTTGACTATTATGTTTAAGGAATATTCAAAAGATTCAATGTGAATAATCTATGTTTGATGTATTATAATTTCCATAATTTTCTATGTTTTTTTTAAATCTTAAAATATTAAACTTCAATATCATATAGGATATTGGTATTAGAGTATATAGTTAAGGTTAAGAGTTTTAGTCATTCTCAACTTAGTTCGATATACTAATTTTTTTTTTAAGATCACAAAGTATTTTATTGTGTTTAAAATTTGGTAGCCATAAAATTTATCAAGAGGATATAAAGTAATTTAAAATATTTATATTTTAAAGGAATTTTTGATTAAATATCATTAAAATAAAAATATACGGAATACAAAAATTATGTAGAATATTGCACAAGAAATGTTTGGTGGATCAAATTAATATAATATTTTATACACACACACACACTCTTTGAGGTAGAGTAACATCATATAATATATTTAAGGAATCAATTCACAAGATTTTCCAATATAAAAATATCACTTAAGGGGAACAACCTCAAATATATCCTAATATCAAAATAATCCTTATTACTTTCTCCCAAATGAATTATA
This sequence comes from Torreya grandis, assembly GCA_037957365.1. Taxonomy (NCBI): domain Eukaryota; kingdom Viridiplantae; phylum Streptophyta; class Pinopsida; order Cupressales; family Taxaceae; genus Torreya; species Torreya grandis. The sequence continues at coordinate 1,339,063 of JARHVA010000520.1, forward strand.
TGACTTCCTATTTATAAAATTTAATGTAATAATATAAGGGTAGAGGTAAAAACTTAACCCACATATTATCCAATACAGATGACCTTTAGTTATGTATGTCATATCTCAACATCTCCATAATCTCCATATATATTACAATACCATAAACCTTGGTGGATTACATTGCACATTCTAATTACATTATATAGATATAATCATCTTGTAATATTTTGAGGCATAAAGAGTTTATTATCTTTTATTATTATAGGTGAATTAGGATCTAAACTAGTTTAAGGTATTTTTTATTATATATGATCACATTTTTTAATTCCTATCAAAGAAAATTTATGAGCCCATGTTTTTATTCAAAAAATTCTTCCATTTTTTCCCTCAAATTTGTGTTTGAAGGTGAAAGGGACTATAATACTACTTATGGTTAGTTTCATTGCATGATCAAAGGTAGTGAGAAATCACATGCAATTAACTAATGAACAAGGATAAACTGTATTTAAAAAAATAAACTAAACTAAAATATATATAAAATACCATAATGGTAGATTGGAATGTAGTAAAATAAAATGTAGCCTAGACTAGTCCTAAACTATGATTATAAAGTAAAGCCTAAGCACTCTATAATACACTATCTTATTCAGCATAAAGGAAACCTAGGAAGAACAAAAACATACATAATATTCTAACAATAAACATAATATATATATCTACTAAGTAGAAAAAGGAAATATAATAAGGATAGAGATATTTACCTTGGATAGAATTTTTGATAGATCAATCTCTTCCTTGGATCTACTAGCACTTTAAAAGATATGATATAGGTTAACCTCAAATGGAAAGTATGAATACCTAAGTGTACTTAATTTGGAAGTCCAAATACTATGTGGGCACCTCTTTGGTTCAAATCCTCCTATTGATCTTCAAAGACCTTGAGAAAGACTTGACCTCCACAAGAATAATCTTCTATTGTATAAATCCTCTTTTTATTAATCAAGAGTATAAATGTGAGTGCAAGCATAGAAAATGAATGCTGTCTATGTTGGAAATGATATTTATGAGCCCCTATATATGGATATAAACCTAGATATCAACTATAATTATAATCTAGCGGTATCAATATGTATTTATACATTATAATGGTATTGATAGACTTAGTACTATATCATCAGTCATTATACGTTATAAAAGACACATGTAGACAAAATTGTATCACCATTTTTGATATAGTATAGGGATAAAATGGTTAATAAATATTTCAACTGGTAGTTCCAATGTAGTAGGTGTTTACCTTGAGAATTAATTGTGTTCTAACTAAATCTAAATTATTGTAAACTCAAAATTTGATCTAACAGAGTTAAATAAAGTAGCCTAATTTAAACACACAGTGATATACATAATTCAAATAAGTTGTAAATTGATAAATATACAAACCAAGGTTAGGGTTAAAGAGATGTCCTTGCAAACTAATTTATTCTTTCTATATTATGTTTTTTGAACATGTGACTATTTACAAAAATTGTTAGAGATATGTAAACACAATGTTAATTAAAATTTTACTTCATTTTATGTTAGGACTAGAGTGCATTAGTTGAATAAGGTAATAATGTGTTGTTTTCATCTACTATGACTCTATATATGTTGATTGTGTGTTGAATCTAAAATTTTGAGGTTGTTCACCTTTGTTTATAGGTAAACTATTTCTATTAAATATTTGATTTAAAGTGCAAATAATTTTCAAGAGACAAAACCCTAGTCTAAACAAGGAATAAATAATATAAAATATAAAGAGGAAAAAGTGGGGAGGTCGGATATCATTGAGATATCCTCAAAAAACCCCTTATTGACTTAGTAATGCTACATAGTCGATGTGGACCTCAGGCCGATGAATGTAACTGAATTTTTTGATTAGAATGATTGACAAATCATGGTCTTCAATATGTAAGAAAATAATATAACGCATCCAATGATTGTATTATTTTAGTATAAATGTAGTAGTGATCTTTGTTGAATAGATAAGTGATTTTGAAATTTACATTGCAAGAGAGTGCTTAAGATTAAATGGGTGGGTTTGGTCTAAAGTGAGGCACTTGATATGATCTTATAGGAATAAATTTTAATTTGTTCTAATAAAAAACCCTATGGATCATGTGGGATAATCATTAGGAATCATGTCATTTTAAAAAACTAGTCATTGGAGTGTAGGGGACAAGTCCACACTAGTGGTTAGGTGCGCAATGTGCCATTAACAACTAGTGTGCACTTATCTAGATTGAATAGAGACTTTTGAAACTGAATTGGTGGTGACGTGTTTGTTGATTAGGGATATTCAAGAACATATTAGGGAAGTATATAATATTTTCATATATACTTCAGGACTTATAATAATATCATATAGATAAATGATTATCAAAATGACAAGTTGTCTAAGCAAGATAAAATTATCAAGGACTAATATTGCCAATCATTAATTTATTTAATTTCAGTGTCTGCATTCTCACACCACACCCCATTATTATAATGATTCATAAATAACTGTGTTAAATGAAATATGATACCTTCATGTGTAAACCACACTTTCTCTTTGTGTTGGAGATGTACATATCCCATTTTTGAGGCATGTGTAGAAGTGTTGAATTGAGAGTAATCAATTATCAATTTGAATAATCAATGTAGATGCTTGAGTTATAAAAATTCATGATCCAACCCTCATATATTACTCTATAAATATACAAAGAGATGGGAACCAATAAATTGGTTTGCTAAAAGTGCAACTAGGTGCAGAGTGTTAATAAGCTCAAGGATTGGTTTGCTTAAATTTTTTGAGGTAAAACAATTTGGAAAACAAGTATATGGTTTTATAAAAGTGAAACCAGGTGTGAAGTGTCATTAATCTCAAGTGTTAGTTAACTTTTAAATACAAATCACACCAATACAGATGGATCTAGATTCAAACTATAAAATTTATAAAACGGCTTGATATTTATTATTTTGATAAGAGAGAAATTTGGATTTTTCAAAGTACAATTTTGGCCATGAATGTATATCATGCCCCATGTATTGTGTATAGTTCCCACTATGATATTTTAAAAATCTATTTTAGGTCTTGTATCATCTTCAAACAAGTGAGTTTGTGATCAAATAACTAAAATAATGGAGAACATAAACCAACTAAATGTCCCCATAAACTAAAAATTTCTAAGTTTTGCATATTGTAAGTTGCTAATATTGAAAATGTATTTCTTTAAAAAGTCCCATTGTGATGTGCCCTTTTGAGATGAGGGATATTTCCTAAAAAATCACTTATATCAAAAGAAAAACTTAGATAATTTATGAAAGATAAAGCATTGAACAATATTTGGCATAGATTGAATGTTGTGTTTCAATCATATATGTATCATTGAAGTAGTTTAAACATTTTTATACTTGGTTTCATCATATAAGTTTGGTATTGCATTTTAGTATTGGAAACAAATCACGATAAGGAACTTCTAAGTGTTTTGAATATGTAATTGTAAGATATGTTTTGCAATGTTTAGGGCATTTACAACATGTAGATAGTATTGTGCATGATGTATATCATAAACCATAGATATATAAGTAGATACATATTATTTCATGATAGGAATCATGACACCATAGTATCCTAATATAAATCATGTAAGAAAATTCACACAAATGTCATGAAAAAGGGGCCTAGAAATCCACATACAAGGGATATGTAAGATGTTGTAAAGAGTGTAAAATGAAGTATAAATGTATACATTAAGATAAAGGGCTAATTACAAGGGACATGAACATGTCCCATAATTAATATAAGGCCAAAAATTTCACACACACAAGGCATGGTTGTGTCATACAATCAAGGTGTATGTTGAACATACACAAGGCCAAGTGTCACATATAATGATCAAACAAGTTTTAAAAATCATGCTATAAATGAAAATAAATATGTTACAACAAATACATCAAATGAAGAAAGAATAAGTAATGCATATGTATCTATGATCCAATTTAGAAAGTAACATTTTTATCAAGACAAGTGTGAAAATAATGAAACATTAAAGCACTTGTATTTATGTTTATACATCAACATGGAACTTAAAATTTTAAGTATATATAACTTGTAAGGTGTTCATGTAGAAAAATGTGATGCCCCCAAGTAATCCATACTATTAGGTGAGAGGCTTGACCAACATAAAACCACATGAAGGTGTGATTTAGATGTGAAATAGTTATATTTTAGGGTGGATGTAATGTATTCGAAAATTGAGATAAAGATCCATATGACTATTTTCCATTGGAAACAGAGAGCTAAGATGCATAGGGATAGGTTCATAGTGTGTCAATGTCTACCTATTATGATTTATATTGATTGGTTATATTTAAAAAAGTTATTAAAGGCATTTTTTATTTGTATGGACACTGATTTGCAGTGTATATTTTGTCATGTTACACACTCAGAATACCTTGTTAGATGTATAATGCCTTAAAAAGATGTTATGTAATAAAATGTAAAGACATATGACATAATTAAAAAAAAAATTAATAAAAGATAGAGATGCTTATAGATCATGTTTTTTTAATAGAATATTTTGATATTTTTAGCATGTATGAATGTTTTTTTATTTTTCATATTTGAAAGGAAATATGAATTCATGAAAGACAAATCTATGAAAATCAAGATAAAGCATGGTTTAACAAAAGTAAGAGAAGAAAAAGAAGATTCAAAAAACCCTCAACAATACATTGAATCAAATAATAAAATAAGGCATGTGAGATGACCCCAATGTAAATGTTATATTTAAAAAAGATGGAAAGCATAACCATGTGAACTCATGTATGAGTATGTAAATGTAAACATGAAATTACATATGTTAGTTTAGAGCATGTATGGACTGCCATAAAAGATGTGTAAAATTTGAAATCAGAGTAATATGGTTCCCTTGGGTTGTTCAAATGGGTTGAATCAAACAAGGAAGAAAGTGCCCACAAAGTGAATGATGAAAAACCAAAAGGCTAAAAGAAGATAAATAGGTGAAGTATAAATTAAAAAGATGAGTAATAAATAAGCTATATACATTTAGGGAATATGAAAGGAATCTAATCAAGGGAATTGTCCCAAGGATAATAGTAATAAAGAATTCCATAATGTGTCAAACTAATGATCTAATCAATAAGATGCTCATAGATGCACCCAATTTCTTGATAAGAAAGAACCATCTCTTATGCCATATAAGTAAAGTGATGTTTACAAGTATCTAAACTTAAAGAAGAATCATATCATATCAAGTATCCCTCTGAATAATTGTGTATAAATATATTCAAACCTATATCCTCATGTAATGGATGAGATTATGCAATAACATGTACATGTTTAGGAGCCTTTTGAATAACATGTACATGTGTATGGATTTTTATATTACTTTCATGCACTAAATGATCATGCCCATGTCTAACCATGTGATGTTCAACATTAGATTTAAAAAATGAAATATCATCATGCTCATTAGTATGTGAATAAATTGAAATAATTTCATACCCGTGTATAGATATAAAAACTAATTTTGGAGTATGCCTCTTTGAATGTGAATCATTATCCTAAATAGTATTGTAAACTAGCTCATTACTAATTTACTCAATAACTACACCAACAAATTGTTATGGAAAAAGGGGAGATATCATATAGGTTATAATGGATATTTCATATTGAATGCATTAAATTTTAACCACTTGATTATCATTAATATACTTTAGACATTTGTGAACTATAGAAATAAATGCGCTAGTTCTTTATAACCACGGTCTTCTTAGTAACATATCAAAGAGACATGTGCTTGGTTACACTAATAAATAAGTATCAAATATAATAGGTCCCAATTGAAATGAAAAAATAATGTCTCCAAAAGTATCTTGTTTGTGGCCATCAAATGCCTTCACAAATCTAGATATATACTAAATATCATTTTTTTTAAATTTTATAAATGATGCTATAAAGTGGGTGCCCATATGAAGATGAAGTAGGATAATAATTATATGAATATTTTACTTCATCATTTTTATTTTTATCTTGTGCCCCATGATTTCGAAATGGACCATGATACATTTTTATCTTTGCATTATCATTTTTTTAATAGCTTAGCCTCTTCAATAGGTGTACCAATATCAATGATTTACCATCAATGAGATCTTGTATTTTATGCTTGAGATTTGTGTATCTATTTTTGAGTTCCCAACACATCTATGATAATAACAAAATGCATTACCATCAAAACTTTTATACTACATCTAATGACCTTTTATAATAAAACATGAGGAGGTGAAGGTGGCCTTGAAGATTGCCTCATTGATGGAGCTTGTGATTAGAGATTTTTTGTGGTTGAGATATAGCATTAGTTATAAATGTATTCTCATTTTTTCCTTCATTAGGCATGAACCTATAATTATTATTGCCTTGAAACTTGATAGTATATGTAGAATCAAGAAGATAGTATTGTCAATATCCTTAACTAGGTTGATTGTAAAAGCAAATGTAGTCAATGATGTGTTGATAAGAACAATAATATCTCTACATATAACATAGATAGTATATTTATACTCAGGTGATTTTTTTTATAATTATATAAGATAAATCTTTGTTGGTGCATTATACAATTGCTCATTGAGATCATAGATTTTGTATTGGGAAGCTTGAATTCAAGGTTGGATAGGAGGTGAAGGGATATTTATAATAGGTGGATTGGGGAGAGTAGAATGATGTACAAAGGGTAGTTCAAAAACTTGTTGACATCTATTGGAGGTAGGAATAAACTCTAATTTTATGAAATCATATGAGAGAATAAGGGATATGATCTTATGAGATGGCATATCATGACATTTTAAAAAAAGGGGAACTATTCTGTATAACTAAATCTAAATTTGTGCTTATTTTGAAAAGGTGAAATAGGATTAACAATACCTTAAGTGTGATTATCTATTCCTTGTCCTATAATATAATTATATTTTATAAAATATTTAAGCTCAAATCCATATCGTGGATAAATTATTGAATATTTGAAAGATATGGGTACCACTAGAGGACAAGATGAATGAAAATGAGTATTTGTATTAATAAGACAAGATGAAAATGAGAAGGAACCTAATTTATTTATTTGTAAGGATTCCAATAAAAAATACATAATGAATATCATGGTTCAAAGGAACATTATAAGTTACAATAAACTGCATGATTATATGTAATAAATAAGAAGAATAAGTATTACATATAAAAAGAATAAGCAAATATTATACCCATGATAAATACAAAAATGAAACAAGCAAATTTATGATCTATGAAGATAATGCAAGTAAAAATCAAGGATGAAACTTGGGTGATCTAGAAGGGTTTTGAATGATGTATAGGATCTCAAAGATACTTGATCATTTATTAGAAAGTGTCAACCCAATATTTAAGAGCACTAACTATAGAGGTAAAATTATAATTGTATCCCACTAAACCTAGTTTGAGGGTGAGCTAAGAGTAACTTCCTGGAGCTAACTACTTATCAGTACACTACAAAATCAAACATACAATATACTTCCTAGTTAGTGTAAATCATGGGATCTTAAAATCCTTGACTAGCTCTATACAATGGCTATGAGTATTGGAATAAGTTCCTCATGCCATGATGTCTCTAAATAGGACATAGTGTAGTATAAAATGATAGTAGCTAGGAGTTTATAGACTACCAAAATATAGTCTCTAAAATAATTAAAATAAAATAAAATAAATATGAAATATTTTTATATTTGGACCACAAAAAAAATCCACCTAAGGTCAAATAAAAGAGTATTTGTGTTTTTATCTATTTGAAACAATATATTTCAATGTTAGACTTACTCCAATGTTGAAAGAGAGTGAATCGGTATAGTATCCAAGGTTAATAACTTAGTTATTTTAGTTTTAGGATTTTACAAATTAAATATTGAAACCTTAATCCAAAAACCAACAAGAAATGAAAGTAATTCTCTATTCTAAAAGTGAGTTCACCAGATGTGTACCCTTTAAATGAATTGTGTTTAATAAAATCTAAAATATTATAAAATTAAAATCTAATATAAGATATATAAATATATAATTCCATTGTAAACATAGTGATATATAAAATTTACATAAGTTGTAAATTGCTAAATATATGAACTATGGTTAGGGTTAGAGAGACATCCTTACAAATTGCTTTATTTTTTTTATATTATGTCTTTGCTAACATGTGACTATGTAAATTTTTTGATAGAGAGATAAAAACACAATGTTAATGATATATTTTCTTCATTATATGTAATGATATATTTGCTTCATTATATGTTACGGCAAGTGCATAGTAACCAAACAAGGTCACAATGTGTTTTTGTCCTATACTGTGACTTTATATGTGTTGATTATGCACTGAATCTAAAAGTTTGAGTTTGTTTACCTCTATATGTAGGTAAACTTTTTATGTGCGATCTTTGATTTGATTCATGGATAACCTACAAGATTAAAAAACTTAGCCTATACAAGGAACAAACAAGATCAAATACAAAGGAGGGAGGGAGTGGGAAAGTGGGATACGACCAAGCTATCCTCATAAAACCCCTTACTTATTCCTACATAGTTTTTATGGAATTCAATATGATGTAGTTCTCCTTATGGGTAAGCTAATATAAATTTAATCAATGTAACTAGAAAATATGATTATAATGCTTGAAAAAAATGGCCTTTAATATGTAATTAAATAAAATAACTTGGCCAATGATTGTATTACTAGAGTAAAATTGTAGTAGTGATATTTTCTAAATAAATAAGTGCTTTTGATTTCACCTTTGAAAGAGTGTTAGGGATTAACTTGGGAGGGTGCCTAAAGTGAGGCACTTAATGTTTTATATTGGAATACCTTTTAATTATTTTTTATAACCAACCTTATGGATCATGTAGGAGATCTGTTAGGAAGTGTGTCATTTTGAAAAACTAACTGTTGGATGGGACAAGTTTACACTAGTGGATAGGTTCATAGTGTACCCTTATTTGACCAGTGTGCACTTATTCAATTTGGATAAAGGATTTTGAAATTAAACTAACTGTGAAGTTTCTATTGATTAGGGATGTTTAGGAAAAGATTAGGTAATTCTATAATATGTTCATATAAATTATAATCCTTGGAAGTCTCTCATAAAGATAAATGGTTATCAGAATGGAGACGGCCAAATAAGGTTAAAATGTCAAGGACCAATATTTTAAATCATTTTTTGATTTAATTTTAGTGTCTATATTAGTAAATACAAGGAGGGTATAAAACTGACTATTAAAAATAGGTGGCATCTATTAGTTGGTATCTCCTACCCTACCCTCTTATCTATGCCCTAGATAGGTAAGGAGACAAAGAAGGAGCATTTAATATAGAATAAGTGGATTTTAAGATGATAATGATGAAGGTTTGATAGAATAGTAATCAAACATCTCTGACAAAGTACCATGAGCTTAACCCACCCATTTCCTAGTGCATTCTTTAAGAAATGCACTTAGGGAGATTTATGCATCAATGAGTCATGAAATAGAGATCATTGATAAAAGATAAATATGAAAATATTGGTGTATGCATATGACCAACCCAAAAATCATCATGTGTCATAATAATGTAATGCAGTATGGTTATTTTAGAATATACATAGCAACATGAAAATGTAAAAAGAAATGCTGGAAAAAATACTAATAAATGAATATCTAAAAGTACCATAGACATACCTTGAGTTACATTTCATCTAAATATATGAATATCAATACCATAATATTGATCATGGTAGGAAAAAAAATATAGTTTGAAACCCTAAGTATATAAAGCTAAAATCAAATAAAATCAACATGATAGTCAATAAATTAGGAAAATTTTGTAAAATCTTGAAAATTAGAAAGCCAAGAATGATAAGGATAATATAGAATCAAAATATCTAAGCAAGAATATAATAGTGAGGGAAAATCATAAATCCATAATTTTAGGGTTAAAATATAAATAGGAACCTAACAAAATAGGTAACTGAGGCATGAAATGTAAAAATAAGGCTAGATGGCCTACAAAAAGTATGAAACATGAGAGTAATAAATGGAGAAATAGACCCAAATGGCCCATAAAAATTGAATATAAAACTCATGATCCCAAACATAACTAATATAAATCTGATAAATATAAGGTAATGACTAAGAAAGCATCTTGAAATAACTCAAATATACAACTTTTATTAAAAATGGAAAGTTCAAAGATTAAACTCTGAATGCTAAAGCTACCATAATGCTAACATGTCTAAAATAAAATGAAGAATAGGAAATGTAGAAGATGGTAGATATTTATAAAAAAATATACCTATCAATAGGAATGAATGGGGGGAGGGAAAATAGTGTGTCACCAAGGTGAAAACATTGTCTTTATTGAAAAAAAGACTCTAATCCATTTGGAAAGACTAAGAGTTTCCAACATCAAAGACCCTAAAGAAATCGGTATAGAAATAATAATTCTTGGGTTAACTATTGAAGTGTAAATATCATCCCATGAAGTTTAACTTTATAAAAAAAAGGATCTTATCTTCCCATAGTGTGTTCTCTGCTCTTCAATAATCCCTATAGATTCACTAGTCTACTATGAGCATTGGGAACTCGCATAATAAATTTAGTGACACTAATAATATATATGTGACCTCCTACCATACTATATTGGTGTTTTATACCTAATAGACATCAAATATATCATGACGCTAACTATAAAGTTTTAACTTCCTCTAAGTTATGGAGTCTTCCCAAATATAATATCGTGTATTTTAGAGTAATTTGAATTTTGAAATATTTTATGTTTTGAAATCACATTTTTCTTATGATATTATATGGATTTTGACTTTTTTGGATTTTTCAATTTTCTTCCTCCATATATATTTGGAAGACAAAAAATGGGTGTTAAATATGACTAAGGAAAGAGACCTTAAACCTAGATACTAAATAAGATAACCTAAAGACTAAGACACTTAGATAATCCTAAAATTACAACTTAAAAAAGAGCATAATATTTAAAATGACCTTGGTGAGTCCAAAAAGAGGTGTAAAATAGGAAAGATAGATATGAACATATGATGATTGTGTTTTCCCAATAAAAAAACTGCATAGTGGATGATGGTGAAATGACACGTAGGTTTGAGGTTGCATCATAAAAGAGGTTAAAATGTGGATGAGAACATGTACATTTATTACAATAGTTTTTAAGAATAATAATATAACTAACTCTAAGCAATAAAATTCCACTTTTAGTCATTTTCTTATCTTTCTAAGAAGACACCTAGCTATGGTTAGGAGTGAGAGTGGGATATAAAGGTAATGGGTGTTTTTTAGGAGGGCCTAGTTTTATTCCCTATGATATTACCATTAAAATCAAAAAATGAAAATCCAAGAGACATAAATATAAGTAAGGTAAAGATATGAAGCATACAAAGGATTGTAAAGAGAATTTGAAATTCAAAGGATGAAATAATGATAAGAAATACCATGTAACTACAAAGGAAGTAATGTTTGAATAAACCTAAGAGAGAATGATTGTAAAAGGGTGAAAGGGTGTCTAAAGACAAAAAATAAAAAGGATATGCATATATGAAGTGGGTTTGGTTGATTCCTTAAGGCCTTACCATGCAATTCACAAATTAAATAACCTAGAGGTGCAAAAATTAAAATGTACCAAATAACTAAGAATAAGTACCAAGGTTGATGATAAGATAATTGGAGGTGTATATAGATAAATTTCAATCTGAAACCTAAAATAGGTTATAATAAAATCTTTAATAAAATGTTAGAATGGAAAAAATATACTAATTATGTATAAGCATGAAATATGTACATGAAGGAAACTATGAAGAACATTTATCATTTTTTTATCAGTGTAAACGCTTTTGAGTGGAGTTATGAATCACTAAAGAACATTTATAAAACATTTTTATTGGTTTAAACTTTAAATATTTATTGAAGTGGAATTTTTTGTCTTTAATATGGGAAATATTCTTGAGAACTATCTCATTATAAGGTTGATATTTTTTCACTGTTGAGGAAGAATAGGGATGGGCATTGTAAAATACCCTAATGTGTGCATAAAGGTAAGAATGGGCATCAAAATATTCCCAAAAGTATAAAATAAGATAAATATGGGCATCATAAGATGCCTCACATGTGAATGAATAACATTATGGGCCTTACAAGATGCCCCCCAATATGTGAGTATAATAATATTATATTTAATGATGTTCTTGATATCAACCTCAATATTGACATAGTGGTTATATTTTTTTTATCATATTCTATGCAAATCTATCTTACGATAGCAAATTTAGAATCTAGAGGAAATTTTAATTATTTAAGATATGTTTCATATGTGTTGTATGGTATCAACCATGTTGATATAGTCTATTTTGACTATATTAATTTTGATTTTATTGCTACTTTTAATATAATTGTGTTGATTTGATTTGAATATGATTGTATTAGCACTATCAATACAATTGTTCTAATCTAATTTGAATATGACTATATCGGCATTATTGATGAAGTTGTGCTGATATGAACTACAAATAATTGTATCATCACTATCGATATAATTTATACTAACAAAGGCATTATAATTGATAGGAAGAGTTTTAAAAAAATTATTAGCACTTATGGTTTGTATAATATAGTTTGTTAATACAAGAAGCATTTTTTAGATATTTTTTGACCTAGATAATATAATTAGAGTGATAGGAAACAAATGTATAATTTTATCAACACATGTTGGGTCATGGTAGATGTAGTTTTTTTAGACATGAATATGATTTATAACTATATCCCCCATTGGAAATATAGTTATTTTTGTCTTATTTTACATGTTTTTACATTTTAGAGGATGTTGAAACTAAAATTGGACATGTAGGAGTTATGAAAAATGAATACACTATATACCAAGTTTATAATCAACTAAAATTGGACATATAAGAGTTTTTGAAACTAAAATTGGCTATATACCAAGGTTATAATCAAAATAACACACTAAGCACTTGATACCTCTAGCCTAGACACTAGGGAGAGCATGGGTAACAAACTTACAAATGAAAGCACAACTAGAACATAAAAGAAATCACTCTTTTACCTTCCTTGGATCTCCAATGGCTTACTAAAGTGGTTTGCTCAGTTTGTGAATCAAGATATCTTCATCAATGGAGCTTCATTTGCTTCACCTTTCCTTGGCACCTTGGCTTGGTTGATTGGCTTATGAATTTGGCATGGTAACACTAATTGAAAGGCTTCTTTCTCTACAAATTAGAATTTTAAATTTGGCTTATGAGATCTTAGATATCAATAGGTATGGCCTTGTATTTATATCCTCAAAAGTTAACTCTCACCCAAGGTGAGTTAAGGTTGAGTTTAAACATGGAATGAGTTCAAACTAACCCTAGGTGAGTTGAGGATAACTCTATTTGAGTTAAAATTTGTCATGTAATTATTATTTTCAATTACTAGGCATGGCTCTCAAATTAGATATTTTGAGATATTTTAGAAGAGCTTGATAACTCATACAGGTAATGATGAAAAGCCTTGATATTTTTATTTTTTAAATTTCCATTTTTAGATATTCATTAATTGAAAATAGATAATTCAACTTAGTATTTAATCTTGTTTAATTAGATGACTCAATTTGAATAGCATTTTAGTTCTTTTAATATTTGATCAAGTGCCCCACTTAATGGGTCAATAGGCCAAACTGCCAGTTGTTAGGTCACAAGGTGATCAGGGATGAATCTATGAGAGGTTATTATTGCATATAGTATAAGACCCAAAATAGGGATGCCTCAACATGATTTTGAGCATTGATGAATGATGTGCATATGAAATTGGGACATTCAGTGATTACTAGGCTTAATTTTCAATGTTTGGTAGGAATCAATCTAAAGTGTGGTCAGAAGCCAATTATGGCCAAAATAGGATGTCTACATTTTGCTCCTTTTTGGAAAAGTGTTAAAAATTATAGGCATAGTAACATCTTATCAAATAATGAAAAGGTCCTGTATGCCTAATACTCTAATGTTGATAGATGAGCTCTGAATGCCCCCTCGAGGGAGAGATCAACAAAGAAGGTCGGTGATCGGTCCCTCAAAAGAAGGAAAATGATTAGATTGAAAGGTAAAGGTGGGTGGAAAAGACTGATTTTCCCAAAGATGCTTATAATCGATGGCATATTGGGATGTTCCAATTGGGTAGATAAAAAGGATGATTTTTCCAAAAGTGGTTGTAATCATGGGTAAGGTAAAAAGGTAATGGTTTGCCCAAAGGTAGTTATAATTATTAGCCAAAGGAATAGGTAACAAGATAATGATTTACCTAAAGGCATTATAATCATGAGCCAAAAAATAATGATTTTATCAAAGGTAGTAATAATAATGGGTAGAATGAAAACATTCCCTAATTAGATAGATATAGATAATGATTTACCCAAAGGTGGTTAGAATCATTAACATCTAAATAGACCAAAAAATAATGATTTACCCAAAGATGGTTATAATTAGTGTCATGATAGTTGGTATTAAAACATAATGATTTTCCTAAAAGTAGTTATAATCATTGGTACTACATGTGGGATAATATGGAAAATTGGAAAATGAGGCTGACGAACTGAATCCATACTCATGGAGTAAGAGTAAGGTAGTACAGAGGAGAAAGATGAATTTTGGGCATCTTTATAGTATGGAGATGCACGTATTAACTAGCAAGGATTAAAATTCTTTCATGATTTATTTACTCTACATGTGGGGAATGATTTGGGTACATTGAGAATTTTTTAGGTGACCAAGGAGAAGTAATGCAACCTCATTGCTTGTAAGATTTCCCAAGTTGATTTTTGTTGTAGCACATGATGGTATGCATCATGATAGAAAACACCATGATAACTTAGCCTAAATATGCATAAGTATTGACACATGATCTAATAAATAATTGAAAATAATGCACCAATGAAAAAAACCATGATGATAATTTTGACATATGAATAAGGATGGATTCGAGAATAATGTGCAAGGAATCACCTAATAACAACATATAGACTGAATCAAGGCACAACAATGAAAGAAAATAAATAGGAAAAAAGAGAAAATAAATATAAAGATACAAATAGTAATAAAAAAAATTGAACAAGTAACCAAAATAACATCTAACAAACATAAACAATGGTTAATCACAATGTTAGCATAAAAACAAGATAAAAATAAATGACACAGGGTTTACCCTAGGGGATATGGAAACAAGGACACAAATAAGATGACAAACACTGCCCCTAGGCTATAAGAGACATAAGAAAAATAGAAAAAATGGGGGGAATAGAAGAAAAGGAAGGGGTATCCAAGCTAACTCCATATGCACTAGGTTAGTAGACACTGCCTACATAGCTCCATGAATGCAATATCCAACATGAACTTTAGGACAAATGTAGTTCTCCCAAGATATGGGATAGAAGAAAAATTATGATAAAAAAACATGATTGATAGTGTAGAAGAATAGGGAAATGGTTTCACAAAAAATCAAGTGCATGAGAATCAGAGAATACTCAAAAAATAGTGAGAGTGTAAAACTTAAGGCCAACAAGGATGGAGAAACTAAAGGATAAGTGGTTAATTATGAAATGGTGAGGGTTCCCAAATCTTGAAGGCAAAGAAGTGGTCAAAAAGAAATTATTTTTTTATTTTTAGAATTTTATAGATCTTTTGCAATGTTTTTTGGAATTTTCTATGCATCTCAACTCAATTGATAATTACAAGATACTAAATAGTCCAACTCATAAAATGATGAGAGCATTTAAACTTTAAATTGCTCATAAAATGGTGAGAGCATGGCAAAGGGTGACTGAGCTAACCTCAATGTGAATCAATTACTACCTACATAGTCCCATTACGATAAAAAGTCACTTTAGTTCCACCTTATAATAGAGGAATTTGACTAAGGAGCAATAAGTTCATGGATTAGGTAAATGACATAGTATAACAATAAAAATGGCAAGGTGAATCGGTAATGCATGGTAAAGGCATTATTCCTAATTTTCCCATAAGTAGTTATAATTAATAAATAATGCATAGGTCAATGAAACTAATTTTCCCAAAGGTGGTTATAATTAGTATTATAGAGTGAGACACTGAATTTACCCAAAGGTGGTTATAATCAGAAATACTCACAATGAAATAAAATAACAAATGAAGGATATAAATTTCAAACCACTATCATATAGGTCCAAAATAATTCCTTTATCTAGAATACTAAATCAACTACTCAAAGAACCAATAGAATGAAACCAAGGTCAAAGGGGTTGGGAGGGAGGCTAAAACAACTTTGGTCAAAAGGGAAGGTATGGTAGAATGGTATATGGTATGGTATAGAAGAATGTTGATATTATGGTATAATGGAAATGTGTCTCATAAACAATACTTTAGGTCCCTAAATTAAAGTAACACTTGAGGTTTATGATGTTCATGGTTCATTGGCTTATCATATTCAGAGCCATATTTTACAACAATGATATATGGGCCTATCCAATTGGGTTTGAATTTTCCTTTCTTCTTCTCTTTTTCCATGGTGTTCTTTTGGTTTTCTTTAAGAACAATATCACCAAGCTCAAACTCTCTATGTTTGGCATGCCAGTTATAGTGGCCATGAAGTCTATTTTGGTATGCTTGAAGGCTTTTGATAGTAGACATGCATTTTTCATCAAGTAACTTTAGTTCTTTTAGGTGATCTACTCTATAATAATCACCATCCAAGATGTGTTTCAATGAGATATATAAATAAGGTTACTCAAAATCAATAGGAATACTATCCTCAGTGCCATAAACTAGGGAATATGGAGTGGCTTTAGTTGGAGTACAATAATTAGTTAAATATACCTAGAGGGCATGAAATATTTGGAGGTGTTAATCTTGGATAGCATCATCGACAATATTTTTATGGATGTTGACAATAGTTTTATTGGATGACTTTGCTTGACCATTACCTTATGGTTAATATACAGTAGAGAAATGTTGAGTGATATTGTACTTGACACAAAGAATTTTGACATCCTTGTTATTAAATGATCTACCATTATCAGCTATAATGTCAGATGGGATACCATATCAGAAGATGAGATGATTGAGGATGAACTTGGAAATATGTTTTCTAGTCACGTAAGTGAGGGGTATAGCTTCAACCCACTTAGTGAAATATTCAGTAGTGATAAGGATGTGTTTATTGCCATCATATGAGGTAGGGTTATTATTCCTAATGATATTGATTCCTCATGTTTGAAATGTCCATAGTTCAAGCATTTGTTTTAGTGTTTTGTCTAGGGCATGAATTAGATTGCATGCCTTTAACATTTATCACACCTTTTAACATAAGAATCTTCATTTGCATCCATAGATGGCCAATAGTAACCAGTACATAGGATCATTTTGGCTAGGATGACCTTGTTGGTGTGGCCTTCATAGACTCATTCATAAACTTACCATAATGCTAATGTTGATTATACCAAATTTAAATAATGAAGTATATTTCCATAAAAGTTGTGGTGGTAAAGATTTGGGTCAAGTAAGGTATAGTGTGAGGTTTGATGGGTAAAGGCCTTTAGTTTTAGATTAAGGTAAAAACAGGTTTTGAAGGGACCCCGAAACCCTATACAACAAGAAGAAAGATAAACCATAAAGCACAGCTAGGTTACAAAAGAACCTGAAAGCAGAAAAGTACCAACCCCAGGTTAAACAGGGACCAGTTACCAATAAATAAGACAAATCAGTCAGCAACAAGGACCTTTAGATGAGTCTTTTAAGTTGTTTTTATTTTTTATGCAAGACCAAAGATTCATAACTAGAGGAGGGACCAAAGGCTTATACTTCTTTCTCCTAACTGCAGTCCATCCATCCTCTACCTTAGCTACCTCAGCTTCCCATGCCTCATAATATAATGATCTTTGGTTTCCAGTAGGCATAGAATCCTTGTGAGAATCAACCACAGTCAGGTTCATAGAAAGATCCTCCAAAACAGGGGTTGAGACCACCACCTCCTCCTCTGGCTCAGCTATATCACTAACCACTGCCTCATCAGGAGTTTCCTTAGAATGCTTCACCATTGATTCCTTTTCATCTTCTGGTTCAGATTGTGAACTTTCCTCAATCTCAAACTCGAATTCAGTTGTTGCTTCCAGAGGTTGTTTATTTGTGTTCTGTTTAGAGGGAACTTTAGGCCACCAAGAAGGTGAATGTCTGGGATTAGGTTTGGTGGCATGATATGGTCATGAAGGTAGGTAAATAGGTTTGAATATTATATAGAGTTGGGACTAGTAATATCATAGATCATTATGATAATTGAAGTTTCATGAGCAGGTGCTAGAATATTTTCAATGAGGAATTGATATTCTTTTGCCTTAATTGTGTAACAAATCAAAGAGCCAATTGTGGTCATGACATCCATTATCCTATTACTTTCCCTATGAATATGTTAAAACTATATGTTGGTAATCTATTATTTAAGAGTGTCCACCATGGCCTTATATGGCACAATACTACCATCTTTGGTATAAAGGTGGTATATAACCTGATTGATGATTAACTAAGAATCACCATAAACCATGATATGTTGAATATTCCATTTTACTCCCTGACTAAACCCTATAATGATTGCATCATATTCATTTATGTTGTTAGTACAAGGAAAGCTGATATGGAATGATTTAGGGATAAGATCCCCTATGGTGTAATAAGCAATAGGCCTACCCCTGATCCATGTGATGTGAATGATCCATCAAAATATAGCTACCAGTGCTACTCCTCAAGAGGTGTTTCAATGTTGGTCATGATGGACTCATCTAAGAACTAAAAAGTGAGTGGTTTATTATTTGTAAGGGGAGCTTTAGTAAGGTAATTTGCAAGTACTTATCCTTTTATGTCCTTCTGATTGATGTATTCTAACTTGAACTTGCTCAAAAAAATGATCCATTTAGCCATGCAGCCTTATACATTTATCTTGGATAGTAGATACTTGAGTGGATCTACTTTGGAAATAACTATGGTTTTGTTGTTTAACATGTAATGTTGTAGTTTCTATGCTACAAAGATGATATCTAAACAAGATTTTTCAATTAGCATAAATTTATGTTTATATATGACCAGTGTATGACTTAGATAATACACAACATGTTATTTTTCATTATCATCATGCTAAGCTATAAGTTCCCCTAGATCTTTATCAATGGTAGATAGGTACAGTAGAAATGGATTTCCTAGTATTGAAGGTAATAAAATAGGTGGTTTGGAAATATATTCTTTGAGGTGTTAGAAGTCTTTTTGACCTTATTCATCCCAATGAAATGTGACACCCTTCTTTAATAAGTGTGTAAAAGGATGGAATTTTTTAGCTAATTACAAGATGAATCACTAGATAGATTGAATCTTTCCCTATAAACTATGGATGTCCTTTAAATCAAAAAGTCGTGGCATATCAATAATGGCTCATACTTTGGTAGGATAAACTTCAATGCCTCAATAAGAGATGATGAAGCTTAGAAATTTTATTGAAGTAACACTAAAAATGTACTTCTTAGGATTGAATCTGACCTTGTACTCATGAAGCCTCTCAAATATTCTCCATCATGCAGCTAGATGATCGGCACAGGTCTTTGATTTACCTAATATGTCATCAACATAGTCTTCAATAATATCATGCATCATATCATGAAATATGATAGTCATGCATATTTGGTATGTATCCCTAACATTGTTGAGGACAAATGGCATAACCTGATAACAAAACATTCCCCATGAAGTGGTAAATGTTGTCTTATGGTGGTCTTCTGGTGCTATTCAAATCTGATTGTACCTTAAAAATCCATCCATAAGTGAAAGCATTTCATATGCCACTATGGATTCAACTATCATGTCAATATATGGTAGAGGAAAGTTGTCCTTGGGGTTGGCCTTATTTATATGTATGAAGTTAGTTTAGATTATGATTCCTAATGGCTTCTTACTAATAGGCACAACATTGGAGATCAACTCTGAGTAGTTAATCAATCATATGCATCTCACTTCTAGGATTTTTTCCAACTCTTTATTTAATAATACAAGGATGCATCTTATACAAGTTTTGCTTTATAGTTTTAGCATCAAGATGTACTATAAGATGGTTTAAAACTAAGGTAGGGTCTAAACTTGGCATGTCTAAATAGGCCCAAGAAAAAATGTCAACAAATTCCCATAGAAGCATTGTAAATATTTTCATTCCTTATAAGTTAGGGACACACCTAATTTTATCCATCTTGGGTAGTCTAAAGTCCTGATGTTGACTTCTATAATGTCTTATATGAGGAGAGTTAAGCCATCTTCTAGAATGGTTGGAAATGATTTGAATTGGCCTAAAACTACAAAGTACTTTGTTTGTAATAGTTCTTCAAGCTCACCTAAACAAAAGGAATCTAAATCTCCCAATGGTATGGATGGCCATGTTACAAACACTATCATAAATTCCATCATTGGTAGTCTTCTGAGCTTCATTCGAGTAAATTTTAAGACACCTATCTAATGGAACCTGAAACATGTTTTCACCAAAAGACTGGCCTTTCTCTTTACTTTTACCTTGGTCCAAAAGCACCTCAAATAAGTTTTCACTTTGGGACCTCAATGTTTTAATCTTTTATTTTTGGCTAAGGGTGTTCACCCATTCTCCAAAATAGGTTACAAGATCTATTTTGATAGAGAACCCTTATTTGTGGTCTCCTAATAGATCATTATCTCTTAGGCCTAGAGATCCACTATGAGTAGTCAATCATATGATTCCTTATGGCTTCTTACTGACATGCCAACATTTGAGATCCACTTTGAGTAGTCAATCAATCAGATGCATCTCACTTCTAAGAGTTTTTTTAACTTTTTATTTTATAATATAAGGATGCATATTATATAAGTTTTGCTTTATAGTTTTAGCATCAAGATGTACAACAAGATGGTTTAAAACTAAGGCAAGGTCTAAACCTAGCATGTCTGAATAGGCCCAAGCAAAGATGTCAATAAACTCCCTTAGAAGGACTATAAATATTTTAGTTCCTCTTAAGTGAGGGACACACCTAATTTTATCCATCTTGGGTAGTCTGGAGTCCTGATGTTAACTTCTATAATGTCTTCTATGAGGAGAGTTAAGCCATCTTCTAGAATGGTGGACAATGATTTGAATTGGCCTATAACTGCAAAGTCCTCTATTTGGACTGGTTCTTCAAGCTCACCTAAATAAGATGAATCTAAATCTCCCAATGGTAGGGATGGCCATGTTACAAAAACTATCATAAATTCCATCATTGGTAGTCTACTGAGCTTCATTCAAGTAAAGTTGAACACTCTTGTCCAATGGAACCTGAAACAAGTTTTCACCAAAAGACTGGCCTTTCTCTTTACTTTTACCCTGGACTAAAATCATCTCAAATAAGTTTTCACTTTGGGACCTCAATGTTTTAATCTTTTATTTTTGGCTAAGGGTGTTCACTCATTATCCAAAATAGGCTACAAGATTTATTTTGATAGAGAACCCTTATTTGTGGTCTCCTAATAGAACATTATCTCTTAGGCCTAGAAAATCACAAAAGGCCTCATCATTCTCAAACTGGTCTTAAGCACTATGGATTCTAGTTGGTCCCAGGCTATACATTAAGGGTGATATAGAGGAAGTAGATTATATTGGATAATTGGGGTAAGGGTACAAATGGCATGGGTGTCAAATATATTGGTATTAGCAAGGTCTTCATAAATGTTGTGTTTAGACTCTACTTCATTATTGGCATCATCATCACTAGACATTAGCATTAGAACAAGAATAAGATATGTGGGGTCACCCCAAGGTAGCTTAAATCCAAGACCATAAGCTCCTTTATACTGATTATATAAATTGGATCAAGAGTTCCCTATTGATTTGGCTTGAGGCCTCCTCCTTCATAGGCTTGGTTCTCCATGATCCTGTTAGGAATGGGACACTTAGAATTTTTGTAGCAATCAAAAAATTCATCATTGTATAACCAAGTTTCATCATTTTCAAGTGGGTCCTCTTATTATCTAGTGGCCAATATGAAAATGATAGAAGATAGACTATGGAGCTTGCCTTTTCCCTTTATTTTCCATTCCATGCAAGTTGTCTTGGCTTTAGGTCTTTCATAGGACTTGGGGTTATGTGGAAGCTTGGCAATGTGAAATATGTCATGGTTCAAATACTCTCTTCGTCTATTTACTGACATGGTAAAATTATTAGACATTTCAAGAGAAAATATATGTGAGGATGAATCAAGACTATCTAGGTCTATTTAATTGGCCTCAAGTAATTCGACAAGTATCTCTTTGTCTTTATCCTTTTTAGGAACTAGATCTAAGCCAAAGTGGTAGTTGTAACTTTCTTACTCATCCTCCAAATGGTTTCAATATTCATAAGGCTAAAAATATCTATTGATGGTAACCTCCATACTTGAGTGAGAGAACTTGAGACATTGGTGCAATGTTGAAGGGATTGCATGAATTTCATGTATCCAAGGTCTTCCCAAAAGAAAACTATAATATAGGTCAAGGTCTAGCACATGACAAAGTATATCATGGGTCAAGGGCCCAATGATAACTAGAAAGCTTATGGTGCCTTGTGATTATTGCTCTTCATTTTCATAGGCGTGGATAGTGATTTTTTTTGCTATAGATCAGTTGTTATATATTTGAAATTCTTGATAAGCTTTAAAGACACAATATTTAGGCCTAATCCATTATTTATGAGGACACATTTTAATTTGTGTTGCATGATGGAAACTTTGATGTACAATAGATTGTTATGGAGAGGGCCAAGGGATGAAATATTTCTTTGGTTGAAGGTCAATTATTGGCCTAGGGCTAGATGTCCAACTAAAGCTTAGAATTTATCTAGGGTTATGTCATTTAGAACTTGGGATTGGCCTAGGATTTTTTTAAGATGATCTTATGGTTAGTTGATGTATGTAAAATATCTAAAATAGAGATATGTGTTGGTGTCTTATGAAGTTATTCCACATTATCATATGACCTTTCCTTAATAATGATATATGGCTTGTTCATAGACAACACAATGGGTTGTATGGGTTTGTTGTTATTATTTTGTGGGAATATAATGGTAATCTTTGATGACAATTTATGATTACATAATCAAGATTAGGTACATGAACAATATTGCTATAAAAAAATGATAGAGAGGGGCCAGATAGGATAAGTCTTGATTTCCGGTGTACTTTGTTGTGGTCACAGGGCAATGATGAGTTATTGGTATAAGGTCCCAAAATGGTAATCCCTATTTTTTATTTCACTTATTTGTAGTCCTCATTCAATGAAGGATTACTAGCATAAGTAAATTGATTGGAATTATTTGTCAATGGTCATGTTCTATTATCACTTGGTCTAGGATTGATAGTGATGGTAGAAATATGACCTCCTTTAATATGACCTAAAACTTTGGTGTAGTCATGTGCAACTACATTATAAGTCTATTGGTTATTGGGATCATTCTGGCCTTGGTTCCTCCCATTCGGTTGATATTTTTATTAATGTTTTTGATATTTTTATTATCGTGTTTGTTGATACTATTGTTGATTTTGTTCTGGCCTTCATTTTTATTGTTGATTATTATTATTATTTTTATGTTATGGAAAAGGGTTTTGATAGACACTCAAGTTCTGATTAGATGTAGATGCTCTATTATCTATTGTAATCTACCCATTTGCTAAAATATTTTTAATGAGGTGTTTTATTTTCACACAACACATATTATGTCCATGAACACAATGGTATTCATAGAACTCATTCTTTGATATTATTTCAGATATGGAATACCCTCAAGATAATGTTTCAGAATTGGCCAATTAATCATGTTAGCTACAATTAGATTGTGAAACATGACTTCAATAGGTTTACCAAGATCATTTAATACTCGATGAGTAGGGGCATTTATTCTTGGATAAGGGGTTTGTAAAGGTAGGGGTTGCTACATTTTTGAATTAGGTCTAGGTTGTTGCAAAGGTTATGCTTACTGAATAGGTTGATGGTAAAGATTAAGTTGAACTTATGTCATAGGAAGAGTAGGTGGTGTTTTCACCATTTTGACATGGTGAAAATTAGTTAATCCATTTCCAAAAACATTATTATTATGGTTGTATTACTTGGATTTATCAAAGTTACTAGCTTGGGTTGGTGCAGATGCTTGCACTTGGAATTAGTTTTGGTTCTAATTTTGGCCAATTCCTTGGTTTTGGTTCAAACTTTGGTTTGATGAGGTTAAATTAATAATCCATTTGTTAATAAGGTCCTTTTCAATCAATAAACCTTTTTCAATGATTACTTTTAAGGTATGTGCACACTGAAGCTCCAGATGATAGGATATCTCAATGTGCAAATTTTTGGTAAACACATTAGCCAATTGTTTATCTAGTAAGTTGTGGGAAAATGATGAGAAAGGTCTCTCCTTATCTATAGATAAATCTTTAAGCTTTAACCAAATTTATTCTTATCTTGATTCAAATCTACCAATGAAATCTCATGCTTAAGAGTGTAGGAGAAATGTTGCATAAATTTGTTCAAAAGGTCATCAAAATTAGATACAAAATTCTTTAGCAATTTTAGGAACCACTCCAAATCCTATCTTAATAGAATTTGAGGAAATAAAAGGAGTAAATAAATGTCACTGTAAGACTCTATTTGGAAATAAACAAAGAATTCTTTCAAATGGACCTTAGAGTCTCCTTTACCCTTATATTTATCAAATTTTGGCAGTTCATACCCTAGAGGAAATGGTATCTAAAGATACTCCATGTTGATTAGGTATGAATGCATGTCATCTAAATTGAAATTATTGGTCTATTTCCTTATTTGAATGGTGATAATTTAATCATTAGTTTTCTATAGTTTTTGTGCCAATAAATTGGATATAACATATGGTTGAGGTAGAGGCTAGGCGGCCAAAGGTGGATTACCTTGACTTGGGTATAAGGGAATTATTATTTGTTGTGATATGTTGGTTTGGTGAGGAAACCAACCAATAATATCTATCCATGGATTAGGATGTGGTTGTTAAAATTATGTGTTGTTGTTTGATATTCTAGTTTGGATTCAATATATAGCCTTAGTTTTGAGGGAATTATGATTACGATGGAAGGATATGGCTTGAGGTAAGATATTATGCTTGTTGAGGTTGAGTAGGGACTTACTTCCAACTAGTCAAACCTAGATGAATAAGGGGAGCTTTTTGTGAACCAAGGCCCTATCATTGAATCTATGGTATGTGATGAATGAAAGATATTTTTTTCCTAATTAGTACTTGTTGGATAGTGGTACCTCTTAGTTACGTGAACACCCATTATGAAGTAGAAATGTGTTGGATGTTTGGCGTTTATCTTTGACCAATGGACATACGTTATTGATTAGATAATGTTTTTAATTATAAAGGCATTTTGGTTTGATACTGTTGAGGTATGCTTGCCATTAACTATCAAGGTGGAACATTTATTTCCCCTCTTGAGGTGGCATAATGTTTTGCCTCTACTATGATGGTTGATTATACTATGATTTTTATTGTGTAATTTTAGTCCACCTATTTAGGTGGAGTAGCATTCATCACTTTTTGTTGAGGTAAAGCACTAGTCAGTGCTTGATTACTTAATCCTTATGGTTGTGTACTTGATGAAGTAGTTAGTTGAGGATTAACAATAACTTGTGTTTTAGATGTAGGAGTTCCTTCCCCCTACTATTTTAAACCACTTTAATTATTAACTAAAGGCACTTGTTGTTATGGACAATTTTTTTAGTGCATTTAAACCACTTTGGCCTAGAATAGAAGTCACTGGCATATTATCCACCATATTTGGCATAGAATCCATGGTCACCTCTTCAATATATGGGACATTGTACATATCACCAACTGAATTTCTTTATGAAAATGGGTCTATACCTAAATTTTATTGACCTATCAATTTAATTAATACTCTTGTTGAAGGAGATAGCTTTATGAGTGAAGCATTTGACATGGTCATGGCATTAAAATTACATGCAAGATTCAAATAAGTTTGATATTCTTGTTGTATTTGTATAAAGTGGTCCTCCATGAGGCCCTTTCCTTTAACAAGCATATGTGGGTCTTGATATGACATCAGTGTGAGTGCTTGAGGATTGTTAGTAGAGGCATATTCAATGGTTTATTTATAAGGCATGTTGAGAGGCACTCTAACTAGACTTGGTAAATTTTTTATGGGGGAAGTCTGCTAGAAAATTGGCCCCTAAATATGTAGCTCTGACTAAAACCTCATCCTTATTTTCAAATAAGTGATGGTCAAACAAATAAGGATCATATGTTGATGACATAGTAACATAATACATTTATTATTAAACTTATTTAAAAATCAATGGTAAGATATCAAGGTATTGTGCACTTTGTTCTTGGTCTTTATTTGAATATGGAGGTGTGTTAACCAAATAATGGGCTAGCATATCTTGACTTTATTCCCCAAATTGTTCAGTCTAAGGAGGATAAGGATTCATCTCACAAATTGCATCATCACTATAGGGGTCTTGAACAAAGTCATTATTCATGACCATGTTATTATAACATGGATTGTAAATTGTTCCACTACAAGTGTAATGAGACATATCCAAATAAATGACTTATGTTTTGTGAAGATAGGCCTAGAGTTATACAAACTCTTAAAAACAAGGTCTAAAAAACAATAAATGGTTTGAACTTGGTCTAACTTGATATAATAAATGGAGTTCTTTCTTCAAAAAGGTCAATGATAAAATTGGTAAAAATAGTATAAATTCAAATATATTACACAAATATTCAAATGGATGAATAAAAATTGGAATGTCAAACTTAGGTAAAATGTGTTTCAAACAAGTCTAATCTAGGTCTAAAAATAAAAAAGGTTGCTTGGTCTTTTGGGAACAAGTCTCAAAACAAACTATGTCTTAACAAAGAGGTAAGATGTTAGGACTCTTAGAAACATGACATAAGAGCTATACTTGAAACAAAACAAAAGGGAATTTTCTAGGTCTTTGATAACTAGACACAAAATCTAGACTTTTAAACAACACTAGTTCTAAAAAGGCAAGAGGTTTAATCTAACAAATTTGAAACATGTTGACACAAAATAGGAATTCAAATTTTAACACACACTTGATCATTTGAAAAATTACATTGGAATTTAGGCTTATGTAATATATACCACTTCCCAAATTTAGGTACAAAAATAGTCTTTAAATCGAACAAGGAACTAGTCAAGGTTGCATAACCCAAAAGAGATAGATAAATGTCTACACCAAAATTATGCTAGGTATAAATATAAACCAATCAATGTTTGTATTTGAACCTATCAAGGTTAGTTTAGAGCTTGATTTAAAAGGCTAGGTTCATCAAAATAGATAATGATCTTATACAATAACAAATGGCATGATGGTACTAGGTATAGACCCAAAAGGCACACACAGTCTTGAAATTATAATTAGATATAAGGTAACAAGTCTTTGAAATAATTCAAGTAGCATAAAGATGTTATCATTATCTAAAGGTATGACCAATGGTTTTTTTAAATATTCTAAGGCATAAAGATTTAGAATGAAATGGGAAGCATAACGACACCCTTTTCAAGCAAGTGACACACATACACAAGAGTTTGATAAATGACTAAGGAAAATGTGTGATGTCAAATGTATAGCATAAAACCTCTTCAAATAAAGGATTGACACACAAACATGACTTATTTTGGATGTGGTATGACAAACAAATATTTTTGACTCAAGAGCATGTAAGTAAAAAGGACAAAATGATATAAAAAAACCTAAGTGTAATGTCCTAAATCCTAAAACTGACAAGGTTGCTTCATACTATCAAATTTCATATATATAATTTATCTTGAGAGGAATTAAATTTGTTAATCCAAAAATTAAGGTTTTTAACCCCCCTCTTCTCTGAAGAGTTTATATGATGCCATGAAACTTTGGGCTACTCACCCTAAATTGATAGTATGTTTACAGAAAGTAGGGTTACCTAAATTATCAATTTGTGTTCATTTATAAATAGTCCCATATGTGTGGTTAACACTAGGGTGCATCACATCATTTGGATCTACATTAACTAACTTTTTGTGAAAAGTTCTTATCCTTTTCACAACCACTACATTTATCAATTTCTCAGTATAGTGTGATGTCTGAGTTACCCCTACAATCTAAGGCTAAGTACCACTAACAGAGCTTGTTTAACAACTCAAATAAGCATCCCAGTGGGTCAACCTTAATTTATATACTCCACCATGGAGTGGGGTTGAAACAATATTGGGAGATGAATTCTTGAGTTAATGTTTCCCTAGATAACTCATAGAGAGGTGATAAACTCTCACCCACAAGCCAAAAATGCAAGAAATAAAGAAAGTGGAAGGACTTTAGGTTTATTTTGGGGACACCCAAATCTCTCAAATTTTTGGGAGGGCCTTAGTGATTTTATTCATATTCTTTTAGAAACAAGTGATAAATTAAAAAAGTGAGTATTTTTATCACCCAAGTTTCTTAAATGGGATAGGGGAGAGCATACATGACATTCGACTTGCTAAATAAAAACTCAAGAACAAACATAAAAATGAGAATTCTTATGAGTATTTAACTAAAGTGTGAGTTATTTTTTATAGCACCAAATGAAATATGTCATGACTTTTGATCCCCTTAACAATGTGTTTAAAACTTAAATGAAACAAAAAAAACTTAAGTAAAATGATTTTAAAACATCGAATTCAAATGTGAGTTTTGTAACTTAAAGTGTTTAAAACCATTTTTTCTTGGCCTTTTGGTCCTACAAAAGATGTTAGAATAAAAATATAAGTGGGAAAATAACTTTTGAGTTTTAGCTCTCAAGTTTCAAAAAAATTAAACGGAGTGTAAAACCATAGAAACACAGATCAATATTTCCATTTTTCCTGTAAAAACACAACTATTAGTATAATATCAGAAGTTTCAAAAAATAGAAGGTTAACAAAAAATTGTAACTATTATAGTAATATTGAAAAAGTTAAGATAATATTGCTACTCTTAATCCAAAATTGTGACTCTCCTTGTAACACAAAATAGTTAGTCAGAAAACTACTATGGTTAGGCAATATTGATGCTTATCATACAAAGTCACCACTTATCAGGCAATATTGCTACTTATCAAGAAATACCACAACTATAAAGTCACGATATTTTAATATCATAATTTTTCATATAAAACATAAAGTAGTTAGCAAAAAACTATGGTGGTTAGGGTTAAAATCATGACAATTAGTATAATATCACAAAACTTAAGGTGATATCGTGACTTTAAAGTCATGATATTACTACAATATCACAATTCTAGAGAATAAAAATTTGACTATATATAGTAACTTCATGATTTATTGTAGGACATCTAGGATCCTTTAATTTCTACTTTTTTGGTCAGCAAGTTTGGATTTTGACATGAAAATTGTTAGTAGGATGTCCTAAAATGCCTTAGGAAGAAACTAGTGAGGTGTAGGGCCCACTAGGCATGCCATCATGTGAACAAGGAATATGTAGAGGGGAAGTTAGTATAGTGTTATTCCAATAAAACAAATCAAAATAACACAATAACCACTTGACACTTCTAGCCTACACACTAGGGATATCATAGGTAACAAACATACAAATGAAAGAACAACTAGAACACAAAATAAATCACTCTTTTACCTTTCTTGAAGCTCCAAATGGCCTACTTGGTTTGTGCATCAAAAAATCATCATCAATGGAGCTTCATTTTTTCACCTTTCCTTCACACCTTAGCTTAGCTAATTGGCTTATTAATTTGGCATGGTAACACTACTTGAAAGGATTGTCTTTCTTTAAATTAGTATTAATACTTTGGATTATGAGAGCTTAGATATCAATAGGTATGGCTTTATATTTATATCCTCAAAAGTGAACTCCCATCTAAGGTGAGTTAAGGCTAAGTTTAAACATGAAATGAGTTCAAATTAATGCTATATGAGTTGAGGCTAACTCCAGTTGAGTTAAAAGTTATCATGTAATTATGATTTTCAATTACTAGGCATGGCTCTCAAATTAGATATTTTGAGATATTTTCGAAGATCTTGACAACTCATAAAGGTAATAATGAAAAGGCTTGATATTTTTATTTTTAGAATTTAATTACAAATAGATAATTCAACGAAGCATTTAATCTTGTTTAATTATATGGTTTAATTTGATTAGCATTTTAGTTCTTTTAAGATTTGATCAAGTGACCCACGTAATGGGTCCATAGTCCAAATTGCTAGTTCTTAGGTCACAATGTGATTAGGGATGAATTTGTGAGAGGTTATTATTTCATACAATATAATACCCTAAATATGGATACCTCAACATGATTATGAGCATTGATGAATGATGCACATATGAAATTGGGACATTCATTAATTTCTAATCTTAATTTGAAATGTTTGGTAGGAATTAGTTTGAAGTCCAGTCAGAAGCTAGTTTTGGCCAGAATGGGGTGTCTACAAGAGTTATCTAAAGAGTCCTATAAGCTCTGGGATGAGGATTACCTATGATTAATTTTGTACTAGTTAGGTGAAATAATTGTTATTCAAGATGATTTTATGTGAGAGGTTGAGAATAAATGAATGTTATAATACTCTACATGTTTTCCATGTTAACAAAGGTTTTTTACATCATTAGAAGAGTTAGGATTAATCATGGTTTCTAAAACATTTGTGGTAGGTTTTGAATTTGGAGGATTTTGAGGTTGATTTTTATTTGGTTGGTATCGAGAATGGTGATTTTGATATGATTTGTTGATTAAGATTTAGAAGATTTGAGATATTCACTATAGCATTCTTGGTTGATAGCTTCATGTTTGAAGTGTGCACCTAAATAAGGTAAAAATAAATATTTTTAGGTCATGACAACTTTCATGAGAATGACCTATAGTAATGTGCCACAAACAAAACTTATTGGGATTGTAATATGGTGTGGGAGATAATGAAGGGTCAAAATGTATGCATTGATAAGGTGGCATATTTTTCTTGAGTTCTATCAGATTAGGTTACAATCAAGGATCGAGGTCTTCGTAGACATGTAGCACAAATCTATTAAATATGCAAAAATTATTATGTGGAAGAGATACTTATTATAGAAGTGAAATAAACTATGAACCCAAAAAAATAAGTCTTTAATTATTTAAAGATTTAATTATTATCATTAACAACATTACTTTAAATAGCTTTAGGAAAGGTACATATATAGGTGGAAGATAAACATGATCATGCATCCTCATGATTGTAGGATTATCTTCCTTAATGACCTAAAATAACACTGAAGAAATCTAAACACCATGTGTAGATAAAAACCATTAAATGGAATAAAAATCTACACTAATACTCCCCTTAAACATAACTTAGGTGGGTAGTATAATTGGGTCCCAAAAATAAGGCCTAATGAAATACCCAAATATATAGAAAATCCCTCTTATAAGATGACGATGAAGCTAATTGAACCCAAAGAAGATCCTAAAAATGAAGATACTTGCTATTAGTAAAGACCAATGATTTGCTCATGAATAAGCTCCCAAATAAAATTCATGTGGATATCAATATGCTTAGTCTATTGATGGAGGACTGTATTCTTACAAACATGGATTGTGTTTTGGTTGTCACAAAAGATGACTATTGGTCATCAAAACTATATACCAAACTTAATGAGAATACACTAAAGTAAAATAACCTTAGTGGTAGTATTAAAAATTCCTCTATATTTTTTATTTTTACAAGATAAAACAATAATATTATGCTTATTACTTGACCAACTAATTGGTCCTAAGCCAAGGGAGAAACTGTACCCTAAAGTAGAATTATAATTATGAATATCACTATCCCAATTTGAATTTATATACCCAATTAAGTCAGCATCAATGTCTACTCTATAATGAATCCCAAAAATATGAATAACCTGAATGTAGTGGAAAATCCACTTAGTTATTTTCCAATGTATCTCATGTGGTTCTTACATAAATCTAAAGACCATGCCCACTGTATATGAGATGCCAGGTCTAGTGTACATAAGATAGATGAGACTGCCAACAAGTTTTTGATATGAGGTAGCATCAACCAAGCGAGAATAATAATCAACCTCAAACTTCACACCATATAGAAAGAAATCTAGATCTAGCTTATAATGATCCATGTTAAACCATGCAAGCAAATCAAGAGCATACTTGGATTGTGCAATAGTGATCCCATAGTCAGATTGATAAATTTTAATATTGAGGAAGTAATTAAATAAACCCAAGTTAGTCATTGATAACTTGTCAAATAAATTAGTTTTCACTATTGTAATGATGGATGAAGAACTCACTGTGATCAATAGGTCATCCACATAGAGAACCAAAATCAACAATGAATCATCCTACTAGAAAATGGTGACATTTAGATTAGAATGACATTTATTAAACCCAATAAAAAGAATAAAGGATCCCATCTTGGCATACCAATCTCAAGGATCTTATTTGAGGCCATAGATATATTTTTTAAGTTAAAAATGATTCCTCCATAAAATCTTGCGGTAGCTTCATGTATATTTCATCTTTAAAGTCATCGTGAAGAAAAATACTCTTCACATCCATCTGATGAAAATCCCAATGATGTGCTATGATAATGACAAGAGTGAGTTGAATTGAGTACATTTTGGAAAATGGGGAAAATGTCTTAGTGTATTCAATATCAGGTACATTATAAAAAAAACCTTTTCTACCAAACATGATTAGAACTTGTTTACAGACCGATATGGTAAATTTTTTCAATAGATCCATCTACATTGAGCAAGTTTTCTTCCCTTATGAAGAGGGATTAAATCCTAAGTGATTATACTTGGAAAAGAACCATACTCCTATTCCATATCAATATCTAATTTAGTATTATTTTATGCCTCATGAATTTTTTTTTGGATTGGAATCAAATGCAATGAAGGCATATGGCAAATTTTAGAATTGTGAATGTGTTCGACTGTATCTGATGGATCTCCAACCCATTATCCAATATTTTCAAGTGTTTATCTAGCCCAAATAAGACCAAAATTTGTATATTTAGAATGAGGTTCCTCAATATTTGAATATATTTTAAGAGAAGAGGTGAGTCCTCATCACTGCTCTCACCATTAGAACTAGAATAATAATCTAGATCATTAGGAAATTACTTAAACATATCTAAATCATCAGAATTTCAATCATATACTAGTGCATCCATGTAAGAGGGAGAAGTGTCAAGTGTGGACTATGAAGGACCCTCTTAAAAATGAACACTTATTTTAATGAAAAACTCATGACTAGAGGGATGAAGAATCATGTATCCCTTAACACCCTCAAGATATACAATGAAGATGCAAGGTTAAATCTAAGGTTTGATTGCTTTACATTTATTTTTAGGAATGTGGGCCATATAATGAGATACAAACACTCAATATTTATTAACTATGGGTTTTTTACTATTCCATGCTTCAAAAGGAGTGAATCCATCCAATATTTATGAGTAACTTAGTCTAGATATAACAAGCATAGTTGATAGCCTCAACCCAATATTGAGGTGAAAGAGACTTGGAGTGTAACATACATTTGTCCATTTCTATCAAGGACCTCTTCTTGTTTTTGAAAACACCATTCTATTGAGGACTATAAGAAACTATACACTATAGTTCAATCCTCTTTGAAGTGTAAAATTGATAAAAATGATTACTGACATTTTCACCACCATTATCTATGTGAAAATATTGATGGATTTATTTAATTATTTTTATACAAGTGCCTTGAAGTCTTTAAAATGATCAAAGAGCTCAGATTCATAATTAAGAAAGTAAACTTAAGTCTACCACAAAAATTCATCAATGAAGGTAAGAATGTATTTAATCATGTTGAATGAAGGATTTTAAATCAACCAACAATGTCACTATGAACTAGCTACCATATTTGTGTAACTCTCCATGATTTACCTTTGTCATGCTTGTCTTTAGGATGCTTACCAAGTATGTAACCTTGGAAAACATCCTCATAGAAATGAACACATGAAAACACTCAAACCATGTAATTATGACTTATTTGCTCCAAGTAATGTTATTTGATATCATTGAATCACTCATGCCATAGTTTATTCACCTCATATGTATGAGTGAGTATTGCAATATAAGGTTGATCAGGATAAAAATGTGATAAAGTGTACAATTAGGATTGGTGATCTACTTTCCCAAATGTAGATATAGAATCACTTTTTACTTCCCTAATAAACATAAAATCAAGTGTGAATTCAACTCTCTTACTCAAATCAATGTGAGTGATCTGATAAATAAATAGGATATTGGTGGACAATGAGGGAACACATAGAACATCCTAAAATGTCTCATCATTCACTTCAACAAATTTTCTCCCACTAACTTATATAGAAGTATCATCACCCAAAAAATAGAAGACATAAAACAAGGCTCCAAGGATAATAAAACATCTTCTGATGAAGCCATGTGTTATGAGGCACCAAAATCAATCACCCATGTGGAAGGTTGGGATGTAACTATAAAAAGTATGTTTCCCTTATATTTAACCTTACTACTATCTTTAGCCTTAAAATACTCATGTGTTGATGAACTTTGATCAGATGAATTAGGGACACTGATATTGTTCTTCTCAAGCATCTTTATTAGTTGGTTAATCTACTTCTTCATACATTTGATTTCATCATACCCAATTTTCTTATAGTAAGCACATGTGAGTCTCTCTTTCTTGGGTTTACCACTTAAAGAGGAGGACTCAGTTGATGCCTTGGATATAGCATCAAAATTTTCACCATTTTTTCTCTCTTGGTCCTTTCTTTTTTTCTTTTTTTTTTTCTCATTACTACTAGAAGCCTTTTGTTTATCACAACTCACAATTAAGGCATGTGATATGGAGGACTTCAATGTACCCATTTAAATAATCATGTCTTGTTGCTGAGTCAATTCAACATAAAAATCATCCAAGGATGGCATGGTTTATGTATCTCCAAGGGAATGCTTGTTGGTGTGGAAGATATAAATGAAGATAAAATAGTCAAAACCCAATTTGGCAAGGATGGAAAGAATAAATTGATCATCCTTTTTATCTATGCTGTATAGTTTCAACTACAACTTGAGTGATTTAAAATTTGTAAATAAGTCTTGTATGGTGTCAAAATTTCCTAGACTTAAAATGATGAGCTCATTTTCTAGTTCATGACCTCTCATTATCTCATGCTTCCCAAAGAGTTTTTCTAAAATGGTCTAAGCATCATTAAGAGAGGTTAAAAATTCAATATGAAAGAAAAAGTTGGGAGACATTGATAGGGATAATCGACCATAGGTTTCTTCACTTATGTTAAATCACTTCACCTTATTTGAATCAAAATTTGGTTATGTTTATTTATCCATAGTGATTTTGTGTAATCCTTTACTCCTCAAGAGGATTTGTATTTAGATTTTCCACTTGAGATAGTTAAATGGTATAAGAAGAGGAACTTGATTTTGATCCATTGTAGTAAGTAGTTATGTGTTAAACTAATTGTACTAGAAATACAAGGATATGTAACCCCAATGAAAATATATAGGTTTAATTTTACAAATATCAATAATATCACCATTATTTATAGCTTATAAAAACTTTCAATTTTAAAAAATATGGTGCCTAAAAAGTTGTGGGATGGAGATTATGCGAGTTTAAAGTTCTTGCTCACAAAAGAAATCTCCACTTTGCATAATTTTTTGTGTGCAAAATTTTGACTAAATTTTTCAAGTAAAATTTAAGCCTCATTGGGTTGGTTTTGACCAAAGGATAAAATACCATATGACCCCATATGACCACCGGATAAGCCCAAGGATGAGTGTAGTTTTATGATGTCACTATGATGGACCCCAAATCCAAATGAATAGTATTGCAAACCCATTGATTAAATTTGATAAATGAATGAATGTCACATAGGAGTTATAAGTTTGGAATTTAATTTGGAAAAAATATGAAACCTTTTAGTAATAATCATAACTTTTGAAGTCTCCAATAATCATCAAAACTTTAGATGTTTCTAGCAATCATTAGAACTTTAGAGGTCTCTGACAGTTGGGTTGTCAGAGTTACCAATGTTAGAAGTAGTTGACCTTTATTAGTTGGGCTTTATAATCAAGAAACATGGAAGCTATCACACTAAATAAATTTGTGTCAAATTTAGGCCATTAGATAATACCCATGAAAAGTATGAAGCCTCCAACAAATGTTTGGATTCTAGGTATTTCTAGTAAGTACCAAGATGGTATGGATTTGAGATAGGTGTCAGGACCACAAATTGTTCTAGCATGTTGATATCTAGGGGTTTATGGTAGTACCAAGATGGTTGGTATTCTCAATAGGTGACAAAATGACCCAAGGTTCTAATAGGTTCAAATAGAAGTGATAAGTCTGATTGAGTTGCAAGTAGGTATAAAAATCCTGCCAAGTACAAAATATTTAGATTTGGTATGGCTCTATAAAATACATGAAAGACCCACCAAATTTATTTAAAAATATATAAAAATCCAAAAATTATTTTTCCATTCGAGTCCATAGAGGTAAGGATTTTCACAAAATTAAGAAAACATACCTTCAAAGCCTCCAAAACTAGTCAAAATTGACTATTATGAAAATAAGTCATGTTTACAACTGATCCTAGGGTTTTGGCACCTTCTGAATATAATGGCACAATCCATTATATATGAAAATATACTAGATAAAAGATGACCAACAAGAGACACTTTTTCCATTTTTTTTCTTGAATCTAGATTAGCCAAAGACCCTAGAAGAAGAGCAAAATCTAAGAGGGTGAATCATCAATGTGTTAGGTTAATGAATGGAAGATCTATGGCATACAAGCTAAAACTTAAAATTTCATAATAGGAACTTTGACATTTAATTACTAGAAACCATGCTTTGATATCATGTCAGATTAGGCCAAAATCAAGGATTGAGGTATGAGTAGACATGAAGCAAAAATATATGAAATATGCAACAACAAAAAATTATGTAGAAGAGATTCATATTGTAAAATTGAAATTAAACATGATTCAGAAGAAGCAAGTCTTTTATAATTTAAAGATTCAATTATTAGCATTAACAACATTAGCTAAAATATATTTAGGAAAGGTAAATATATATGTGAAGATAGACATGATCACACATCCTCATGAATGTGGGATTATCTTCCCCAATCACCTAAAATAACACCTTAGCAAGTTAAATAACATGTGTAAGGAAAAACTATTAAATGGAGTAAAAACCTTCGTTAACAAGTTTTTGGAGACTCAAGGGTGTGTGAGAAGGGTTTGCATTATTTGAAAAAGACACTTCTAATTTATATTATAGGGTAGGTTTGGATTGAAATGTATTAACATTAATTTCAATAATTAATGCTTGAAAAGATTCCCTACTAGCTTTTTGAGATGGTTCAAATTGACTCATAAATAAATAATGTCTTTTAGCTTGATCAAATTCTTGTTCTAAAGTTTTAGGAGAGAAGCTCCTAACATTGTCTTAAATAAGGGATTTTATAGTGATGACAAAAAGTTTGAAATTTTTTTCCTCACTCATGTCATGGTTCATCTTATTGATCAAATACTTTCACTTCTTGATGAAATCATGAGAAGATTCCATAGGTAATTTCTTAGCATTAATGAAGTTTATAATGTTATTTTCTAGAAGTTTGTTATATTGTAATTGATGAACTAGGAAATTGATAAGTCTTCTAGTTATGTAATTGAGTGGTTTGGAAGTTAATTATACCATTCTAGTGCATCTCCAACTAAGACTTTTTTTATAATCTTAGTATTTTCATAGGTTTTGGTTTGAATCCACTCCTTATAGAGGTTAATGTTAGTGTAGTGCTTTTTCCCATTGGATTTTGCCTACATGGCCTTATGGCCTTCTATGTTAATTAAGCTTTCTTAGGTTAGTTATAAAAGGGTCACATAGGCTAATTGTATTTTAATGTAATTATCTAATTATGAAAATTAGAAGCTTCTTCATGTTATCCTAATTTTATTTATATGTACCCCACTTTTCCTTTTTGGAAGGTTAGATAAGAAAGATAGGTTAACATGATTATATGCAAGTAGCCATATTTTTCAATATTGTTATGTGAAGACAAGCTTATTCTTCCTTTGAAATTTATCTATGATTTTATTGCTTTATACATAGATTTGCTTAATCTTCTATGCAAAAATACAATATCATAGCCAATCTGACATGGTATCAAAGCCCTTTTTGCCAGTATTATAGAAATCTTTGTGGTGAAATCTTGCTACATTTGTTATTCTAAAAAAAAGGTTTGGTGGGATTCCTTGGAGAATCTATGTAAAACTTTCCAGTGGAGCTTTTAATCTCAAAACCGACTATGCCATTAGTTTTAGAAGGTTCCAAAACCTTAGGATCAACTATAAACTCAACCTAATTTTGGAATAGTCAAAATTTCCTCCTTTTTTGGCATTCAAAGGCCCCATTTTTCATTTTCAAAAAAAAATCATACTTCATGTGTTTCTATGAAAAAATTCCTCCTAGGTTTTCTTCCTTGGGTCAAAATCTCAAATGGGTCTCTTTCAATTTTTTAATAGCATAAGTATTTTGGACATTTTTGGCTTGCCTCGATTAGCATGCTGTCAAATATCTATGCTACTTGGATCTACAGGAGGTCACTAGTTTAGCTCAGTAGTTGATCAACTTCAATTTACATGCTTTGGAGAGTCTACTAACCAATCTAGACTTTTGAAGAGTTGTTACTTAGCTAACATACCAACTTAGACTTCCAATGGTGAGTAATTTCACTTTTTTTAAGTTAAGTTGTTTGATAAGTCTGATTACTTACCTATAAACCAAATAAATTTTTAGAAGTTGCTTTACTTGCAATCTGAGAAGTTAAGTAATCAAGGTCTGAAAACCCAGAGTACTTGCCCATAGACTAACTCGAGTTTGAGGAATTACTTTACTCAAGTTTGTGAAGGGCAATTACTTATCGAGTAAAGCAATCTAAGAAACTTGAATTACTCTTTATAAACCAATCCAGGGTTCTGGAACAACTCTAATCAGGTTCTCAAATGATGACTAATTCTAGAGTAAAGCAATCTAAGAAACTCAAATTACTCTTCGTAGACCAACTTAGGGTTCCAGAATAACACTACTTGGGTTCAAAGGCTAATTACTTCTCAAGTAAAGTAGTCTGGAAAACTTGAATTATGCTAGGAAGACTAAATCAAGTTTTCAAAGGGTCATTACTTACAAGGGTGATTACTTCTTAAGTACAATAGTTCAAGAAACCTGAATTGGTAACTTTCTTTTTTTGGAAAGGGTCCAAGAATATGCAAAGTAAGAACTTATAAGTGCCATAACTTTCAATCCATAGCTGCTTTTTGAGTGATTTTTTTTTGAAAGTGCATATTTTTTCAAGATATATGCATTGGTGATATGTTTTAGACCTTTTGTAAAATCCATTTTCTTCATGGTGTAATGGCTTAAAACTCACTTCAAACTTTTTTTTACCTTTCTTCTTGGATGCATTATCGTTTGTGCCCAACATCCCTCTCATACTCTCTCATACTATTTTTTCATTGACACATTCTCAGCAGTACTTGATGTCCAATATTGAGTGTGTGTTGCATTGTAACTTAAGGGAGGGTATTATTAATAGTTCAAGGGGGTAATTTTACTATGTGTAATCTATTCTTTGCTTTCATTTCAATTCTACAAATTATCTCAATCAAATCTATACTAATAGATCTAAAATTAAATCACTAACACCATTTAACTATCTCAAATGGAAGTCTAAAATATAGCTCACCTTGAGAGGTAAAGGACTCTATCAGATCACTATGGATGAGAAAATTGAGCCATATATAGATGCAAAAAAGGTTAAGTGGTATAATATATGTGATGAGGCCTATGGGTTCTTATGCATGTTAATGTCTCCTAACCTCCTATTTCATGTTGAATTTCTAAAAACTCCCAACAAAGTCTAGACCATTCTAGACAAGCATGGAACATAGTTCTATACACCATTACCTCATATTCATAAACCTTTCATGAGACATCTAGCATTCTATAATGGGATTCTACTACATAAGAAGAGTATAGTTCCCTAATCAAGAATAAAGCATGGAACTTGGTCCCTCTTCCTAAAGGAAAAAAATTAGTCTATTGCAAATGGGTTTATCAGACTAAGTATGGTGCAGATGGGTCTATAGATAAGTACAAAGCTCATCTAGTTGAAAAGAGGTTTTCTTAGGTGTTTGTCATAGACTACACTTAGACATTTGCTCCTGTATCTAAAATGACATCTATTAGACTCACTCTAGCCATTACAGCCACACATAGGTGGGATGTTCACCAAGTGGACATCAAGAGTGCTTTTCTACATGGTAACCTAAATGAAGATATCTACATAGAGCAACTAAAAGTCTTTGTAAAAGATTAATCCTTGGTATGTAGACTCAAAAAATCTATCTACAAACTCAAATAGGCCCCTCAGACATGGTATGCTAAGATGGAATCCTTTCTCCTCATAGTCAAGTTCATAAGATGCGACTCAAATATGAATGTCTACATCTTATGGTAGGATGATTCTCTGTTAATCCTAGTTTTTATGTAGATTACTTGCTAATTATAGGGAGCACATGATCATCCATCTTAGCAATGAAAACTACACTTTCAAATAGTGTTTCAATGACAGACATGGGATTATTGCATTACTTTTTCAGGATTGAAATCATTCAGTCAGACTCCAATATAAATTTATCACAATCCAAGTATTCCCTTGATTTTCTTGTGAGATTTAACATGGCTAATGGTAAGCCTTCTCCTACTCCATTCTTGTCTAGTGTGAATCTTGAGGCTAATTATCCTACACCATTGGTTGATGCAACTCCATATCGACAACTTATGCATAGTCTTATTTATCTCACACACACTCGACCTGACATATCCTATGTAGTTAGCATGGTCTCTTAGTTTATGTAAGAGCCATATAAATTTCATTGGAAAGAAGCTAAGCATATTCTACACTAAATTCAAGGTTCACACAACTATGGGATACACTATGGAGCAGAAATAGAGGTTGATTTGATTGGATACATAGATTTAGATTGGGCTATAGATATTCAGATTTGAAAGTCTACTTCAAGCTATAGTTTCTCATTTGGTTCAAGTCCAATAAGTTGGTCAAACAAGAAGTGGTATGCAATTGCTTTATCATCTATAGAGGTAGAATACAGAAGGGCTATCAATGCCACCACTAAGGTAATCTAGCTTTAGAGGATTCTCACTGAGTTCGGTATCCAGTTTCACAAGCCAACAATTATCTACTATGAAAACCAAAGCACTATCCATATTTTTAGGAATTTGGTTCTCCATCAAAGGACCAAACACATAGATATTCACATGCACTTCATCAGGGAGATTATCAATGAGGAAGTCATTGATCTTCAGTACTATCCAACATTAGAGCATATTGTAGATATTCTGACCAAGCCCTTCATAGAGAGTAAATTTTTTCATCTATAGGCTCTCATTGGGATTAGGGCTACTCCACCTTCTTCTTCCTCCTGTGGAGGTTCTTCACTATGTACTTGGGTACCTCATCAGGCTTTTAATATTGGGACTCAATTATCATCTCACCTAAGCTACGCTTAAGGGCGTGTTAGTGTAGTGATTTTTCCCATTGGGTTTTTTCTACATGATCTTATGACCATTCTATGTCAATTAAGCTTCTTTAGTTTAATTATAAAATGGTCACATAAGCTAATTATATTTTAATGTAATTATCTAATTAGGAAAATTAGAAGCTTCCTCATGTTTCCCTAATTTTCCCTATATGTACCCCACTTTTCCTTTTTGGAAGGTTAGACAATAAAGATATGTTAATACAATTATATGCAAGCATCCATATTTTGTAATATTATCATATGAAGATAAGTTTCTTCCTCCTTTGTATTTTATCTATGATTTCATTGCTTTATACATATATTTGTTCAATCTTCTATGCAAGGATCCAAGATCATGGCCAATCTGACAGTTAACAAATGATTTAAA
The DNA here is from genome assembly GCA_037957365.1 of Torreya grandis. Classification (NCBI taxonomy): domain Eukaryota; kingdom Viridiplantae; phylum Streptophyta; class Pinopsida; order Cupressales; family Taxaceae; genus Torreya; species Torreya grandis. Next base: position 1,381,241 of record JARHVA010000520.1, read on the forward strand.
ATGTAGTGTAGGATCAATAGTGCCATTATATGTGATGGTTGGAGAAATACTTCCAATATCCATAGATAAAATGAAGGGAAATAAGTGTTATTTTCAAATATCATGAAACATCTTGTTACAAATTGGAGGTTTGGGGATAAAATTTTCATTCATATCTCTAAGAGGAGGAATGCAATTTTGACTAAGTATATTTGTGATGACTTAAGGATATTGATTGGCCATTTGAAAAATGTGGTTTTTCATTTGGATCAATTGACTCTTGTTGGAATCTTACATGAGGGATATTTAGTAAGCCACTTATGCATGGACTTGAAATATATATAAAGGGTTTTGAGAAGTGGGATCTCTATAACTATCATCTTGATGATAATTTATAAGGGGAAGATTTATAACATTGGTGTTAAAAGGATAACCATTGTTAAATTTGTTAATAGGAGGTGAAATGGATATCAGGTTGCATTATGTTGCATTAATGGGGGTAAATATTGGTGTTCTCATTTTTTGCATATGATTTGTGTTGCATGATTCATTAATATGTTTAATATTTGGAAGATCAACTAAGGAATCCTTTTCATCCTATAAATGGGAATATTATCTATGGGATCATCAAACATGAGACAAATTTCAAGATCTATGGGAATTATTTTGAAACATCTATCCATAATAAAGATATACATGATGTTATGATCTATATCTTTGACTATGATATTTCATAATGTATTCAAAACCTAGGGGATTAAATATTTATAAAATAATTGAAACCTAAGGATCTTGAAAATTTGATTATCAATTGAGCTAAAAAACTACAAATGAAAATGTGAATACAATCCAACCAATGACAGGATATGATTCATGTTGGGTTCACTAGAATGTATATATAGGATAATATGACCAATATAATAGTCCACTTTCTCTTTATAGAATAGGATATAAATAAGAGATAAAAATATATTTTTCATACATGCAAAGTAGTAATGACCCATAGTTGTAGATCAAGTAGATGGTAATCCAAACTCAATATTGAGGATATAGGGTTTTAAAGCCTATACCTAAAATATGAGATCTAAATAGGTATCAAGATAAAATAAATGATCTAAAATTATAGTTGTAAAAGAGGGGTATCAAGGATAAAATCAGAAAACCACATACAATAAATTGATGAACAAGGGTGATATATATATATATATATATATATATATATATATATATATATATATAAGATAGAAAATAAACTAAATTAAACAAAGTATAAATACCACAAAGGTGGATTTTAAATTTTAATGTAGTTAAGAATATGTAACCTTTAATTGGTCCTATAATATGATTATAATGGCAAACCTAAACACTCTATAACACACTAACTTATTTAGAATAAATGAAATATAGTAAAGGATAATAACATACATGTTACTCTAATAATATGTATAACATATTTATCTAATAATTAAATAAAAGAAAAGAGAATAAGGATTGAGATACTTACCTTAGATTGACTTGTCTACATATTAATCTCCACTTGGCTCTAGTGGCACTTTAGAAGATATGTTTTAGGTGAACACCTAAATTAGAAAGGATGAAGGCCTAGGTGTCCTTAATTTTTGATTCCAAATACTAAGGGGCACCTTCTTTGTTCAATCCTCCTATTGAGTTTCAAATGCCTTGAACAAGACTTGACCTCCAAAAGAATAATATTCTATCTTATGACTCCTAATTATAATGCATAAGGCTATAAATATGAGTTAAATCAGAGCATATGATTGTTATGTGTGGTAGGAATGATATTTATGACACCTATATATACAAATCCAAACATAGAAATCAACTGTAACTCTATGCTGATGGTATTGATCTAGATTGATACAATATAATTGTATCCTCTAACCCAATACTATATTGTCAATCATGATAAATTATAGAATATACATGCAAAAACAAAAATGTATCTATAGTTCCAATTAATTTTATGGATACATAGGTCAGTAAACAATTGTATCAATAGTGTTTATGTAATAGGACATATAGGGAGGCTACAAAACTTACCAAAAAGAGTGAATAAGGAGTAGGAAAAATAAATTTAGTGGAGGCCAATTTGATAATAATATATGTGTGAAATAATATGAAAAAATATCTCTCACAAAGTACCATGAGATAACCCTACCCATTTCTTGGTGTAATATTTAGGATGTGCACTGAGGGAGATTGACATGTTGATGAGTTCTACAAGAAAGATCACTAATAAAAGATAAAACTAAAAAATACTAATGTATACACCAACCATCTCATAAAACATACAATACTCAAATAATAATGTCGATAAGGCTTTTTAAAATTTAATTAAATCCATGTTAAACTAAATCAGTTACAACAATAAAGATAAGGGTTTCAATGTTGGAGAAGGTAATAAGAGAAAATATCTCATCAACTTTCCCAATAGCTAAACAAGGTGAAAAATATTAGACACAAAATAACCCACTACAAAATACTCTTTTTTATACATGCATTCAAAACATGACACCATTTATAGTTATCCCTTCTCATAAAACATCAAACCTAAAGTACTATATGGGAATGTTTTCAAGTGTGAAGGGTCACTCAAATAGAATCAATACTCCTTGGTTGACTACTAACAACCTAAGACACAACCCTAATTCACCATTTCATTTAAAACAACCTAAAGATCACTAACAAATAATACAAGATGCTGAAATAATCATTAAAAAAAATAATGTACAAATAAAACCATTGTTAAAGCATCATCCAATACATATTATTCAACAAAAAATTAAGATTTATAGGTATATACCCTTCAAATTATTGTTGTATGAAAACTAAATTATATAATTTCATGTGGTTCTTAAATAATTTTATAAAAATAAATTTGTATCTATAAATAACCTTTTCTCACCTTTCCCAAAAGGTCATTCTAATACAACTTGTTAAAATCTAAATAGCCAATTTAAATATTAAAGTTAAAAATTTAAAAAACTACACCAAAAAAAAAAAGATATATGGTATAATAATGTTCCCTAATTTTTATTATATTTAAAATAAAAAAATAAATACCCGTAAAGTAGGATTACTATACAATATTATTTAAGGAAGCAATCAATTCAATAAATTTCTTGTAAAAAGAGTAACAAATGACACTACTCTATTTTTACTATTCAATAAAATTTTCCACATGTATGATAAGTATAAATAATACATAAACCTTCTAAATAAACAATCACTTATTTATTATGTAGATATGTACTCAAGCAATGGAATTTGGACCTTTTTTCCAATAACTTTTTTTTAATGTAACTAAAATGGTTATATTTATCACCAATTATTGATATATTTTTTTGAAGTATTAGATTTATTAATCTATATAATATACTAAAATCTAATATAAAAATTTTGAAATTTTTATTTATCAAATTTTTTAAGATATATATATTTTAGATATTTATACCAATAAAAGAAAATGAACCCTTAATTAATTTAATGTAAAATCATCATCATCATCATCATCATCATCATCATCATCATTGATCTTAATAAATAATTTATCCATTATATCTTATTTAAACACAAGTTATGCACACCACAATTCGACAACTCCATAACCACTTATACATTAATATCATGGCCTTCGTGTCTAACATTTCACCCCTTTATATCATAACCACTTATACATTAATATCATGGCCTTGGTAGGTCAAGAAATGGAAATAAGGGAACTCGATATTGAATTTGATGAAAGAGGTATACATGTTATTACATGGTATGTCAAGAAAGTGACATATGGTAGGTTTGTAATATCTGGATTGCAATGTAAGGGTCCATTTGGTAAGTATGGATGATGTTGGTAGGTCAGATGGTTAAAATGGAAGGTCTTGATATTTTATTAAAATGGATTAAAATTCTTGAAACTATATTTATATTTCATCATAAATGGTCATAGGTTAGGAAAACTATAATTTATTATAAGACGGTTTCATTGTATGATTTTTATTTATGAATAATTAGTATTCATCTTAAATGTAGGTTAATGGAGCTTCCATTCCAATTTAAAAAGAAATATTTTGTAGATATATTTTTATTCTCATTTGTTAACATAATTTCTTAAAGCAAAGTTACAAAATTATTTATAAAAAAGAATTTATTTTTTCAAAAATAAATAAACTACTTAACTTTGATCATAAAAATTAAGCAAAAATGATTTTTTATGTATTTTATTAAAATGAATTAATATGTATAATAATTTATGAAGACCTTAAAACATATCTCAAAATAATTATAACATATAAAATTTAAATATCAATTAAAAATGAAAAACTTTATAAAATCATATAATTGTATTTAGATACTATTAAACTTCCATCTATAATGAACTTAAAATTAAAAATATAATACTAACATATGTTACTCATTATTAAACATATTCATTTGTTAACATAATTTATTAAGATTCAAACTACAAAATTATTTAAAAAAATGAATGATTTTTTTCAAAAAAAAAAATGAACTACTCAATTTATGGTCATATATATATATAACTTAAAACACTCGAAATAGTTATAATGAATAAAATTTAAATATTAATTAAAAAATAAAACACTTTATAGAATCATATAATTATATTTAAATATTAATAAACCTCCATATATAACGAACCCAAAACTAAAAATATAATACGTATTATTTCCAAATACCAATAAATTATAATGACAAAGGCCTTAAATTGATAGGATTATGATATCTTTTATATTAAAAAATTGGTGATGTATTTGTATTTTTTTAATTAGATAAGGTGAATAAAACAATTTTTATAGGGATCCTTCAACCACTAGTCCAAACAAAAGAAATACATAACTAAAAATAAACCGAAGATCAACTGCAATTCAAAGATGATGTATTTGATGATGTATTTATATTTTAGCATAAAAGATTTTCCATATTATTTACGATTTTTTAAAGTAAAAAATATGACTTTGAATTAAAGCACATGCAAATAATTACATATAACATATATATAATTTAATACTTTTAAATAATGATATAAAAACTAAAAAAATATTAATATTTAAAAGTAGTTATTTAATGACTATAAATCACTACTTAGAATACTGGATTGGTGGATTGAATTATTCTCTATTTTCTATCTTTATATAATTATTTATGAAATATTTCGTTTATATATATTATATATTTTTTATTTTTTATAATGTATTTAATGTTTAATAATAATATATTCATAATTTAATAAATTTTTACTAATTATTTTATTATTGTAGATATATTGTATATTAATATTTTTTTATTAATATTATTAAAGTATTTTAGTAGTAAAACATATATCTTACTTAATTATAATATATGTTTGTTCAGATTAAGATAAATTTAACTTTAATAACTGGTGTGGAAAGAGCCTCAGATAAAGTAGGAGATCTGGGTCTCCAGAGATATCATAAAAGAAGTTTAAGAAGAGGATCACACTGAAAAAATTAGCCCTGGGCATAAGGAGACCTAGATCCCCAAGGGAAATACCAAAATAAAATTGACCCACTCAAGGATTAAAAAAATAGTCCAGAGAAGGATTCTAGGGGGAATCCACAACTAAGGAACCTTCCAAAAGGCACCCACCAAAAAGAAATAAATAATTTAGGATCCCTAGAGGACCCAAACCCAGCTGAGGGAACTAAAAAAAGAGGCTACCAAATAATCTCTCATAATGAATAAATAGAAAAAGAGAAACATTAGGGACCCATAAGGGCCCAACAACAATATAGATGAAAGAGAAATACAACATCAAAGGGGTCCCTGGTAACAAACCCAAACCAGATGGTAGAAAACCATCAAGTTTCCAAAAGGGACCCTATCCCTAAAGAACTCCTTTAAGGAAAAGGATCTATGACCAAAATTATAATTGGGGGTTTTGGCTAGACCCCCAAACTAAAACAAGCCAAAAATATGCATTAAACCCCTCCTTACCATCTTATCCAACTACCTTTTGCATGAAATCCCTTCAACAAGGTAGGCAGATCCAAAGGACACCCTGATGTCAGGCATCCACCTCAACCTAAGAATAGAGAAAATATCTACACTTAAAACATGTTTGAAGAAAATAAAATAAGGATCATCTAGCAATCCCACTAAAAAAACAAATAAAGCCATCAACGAAACTAATAGATCCAACTCATTCAAAAATAAAAGACAACCAGAAGGGATCCCTCTAGAACCCAACCATAGACTTTAATCAATGAAGCCCTCTTCTTGAAAACTCATCATAGAATATATTCCTTCCTTATAAATCATAACCCTAAACATAAGAAGTCTCCTTCCGGACTAGTTGGAGCTTGATTTTTGGCGTTCACTTAAAGAGACTGAGATTTTGAGAATAATCCCTATACTATAAAAACTTTGAACCTTACTTTTATAAAATTGGTTCCTATAGCTATAAGGAGTCAAACTTTACAAATTCAAAATGAGGGTAAATCACTCACTCTAGCTTTTATCCAAATCAAGCTAGAACTACTACAATCAGAATAACATGGGTTATCAAACCCAATCAAATAAACCATCTTCCAATTGAGGTCAAACAAAAAACTAAAAGTTATAAACCCCATTCTCAGAGTAGATCAAATCCCTTGAAAGGCCTACACCATTGGTTCACTATGTTGATAGGAGCCAAGACTTGCTTCATCTTGAAAAAAAATGATGCTAGATTTTTTCACCCAAGCCCTCTACTTGAAAAATCTAATAAAAGTCCATTAAAAAAAATAAAACTAGACCCTAAAGCCAAAATAGGGTAGGTTCCTTAAGGGGGCCACACCACAGGGTGGAAAGGGATCTTTATCTAAACATTTATTGCACATTCCCATAGCAAATTGGATCAACATCCTAAGTTCCCAATGACCAGATTTAAGGGTAAAAATCAATGACTTTGTAAAAAGTAATGATTAAATTCCAAACAATCAGCAACCCAATGTGGGTCCATATCACAAAAACTAGAAGTAAGAACTTAAAATCCTTCAAAATCACACTCCTAAGTCATAAGGGATAGAAATACCCATATCTACCAATTGAAGTACCAATGGCTATTGGAAAAACTCAAGCAAGCTCCCTCTAAGCCTATCCTCTAGGCCAAGAGCAGTTTTAGAGATAAAAATTTGACTTTACCTCTAGCGAAAACCTCAAATAGAATTTCCTCTATAGTCTCAGTCCAGGATTCATCCATTTTTTCCTGATCATGGTCATCATCAACATCATCTCTATCACCTAAGTTTTCATGATCCTCACCTATTTTCAAGCTTCCTCTTTTTCCTCTACCTCCAGTCTCAACAGCCAATATGTTAACAAGAAAACACATAATATATTGAAACCAAAACTAATCTATAATAAAAGTTTATTATTAAATTAATATATAATAATATTAATTACCAAGTTTAAAGTAAATTAAATTTTCATAAATAATGTATGAAGAGTAATTTACAAAGTATAAGCATGAATTCAAATATATAAATATTTTAAAATTATATTAAGTAGTACTCATTAATTTAGTAAGCATTAATAAATATAAAAGAAGTTCAAAAATATTTTAAAACAAAATATGATCAATAAGGGTGTGATATGACATTATAAATTAAAAATAATAATGTAAACTTTGAAAATATATTATATAAATTTATATTATTTTTCTTAATATTATTGTAGATAGTATCTATCTTATTTTTAAATTTATAAATAGAGCTTCAAAGTACTCTCATCTTCATCTTTGGTGAATGACACATAAATCTAAATATTGAATAATGTGTATAAATATATATAGATTGTATTTGATTCACTTACATTTATAAATATAAATAATTCTATAGTCTTTGCTTCCATTGATGAGGATTGTGAAATATAATATGAAACATTATATAATTTTTTCTATATCAATATATATGTAAAAATTATATATTTATAATTTATAATTTTTTTATAATTGATATAGGTATTTAATATTCTTATAATAAAAAAATCATATAAGATGTTACATAATATATTTATATAATAGTTTCTATTACATGTCATAATATTTATCAAATGGAAGCAAAGACCATAGAATTATTTATATTTATGAGTGTGAGTAAATTCAAGTAACAAAATATAAAAAATTCTACGCTAATTTCACCCATCTCATCAAAAATGAGGATGAAGGAACTATAAAGTTCAATTTATAGATTGAAAAATAAGATAGATATAATATATAATATTATAAAGAATTAAATATATAATAAACATATAATATTTTCACAATTCATATCTAGAATATGATTTTTTTATGTTTGAGATATTATTTTTATAATTTGATCTTATTATTTTTTAGAAACTCTCTTCTATATGTCATTGTGATTTCTATAATAACGAGTACTTCTTTCCATGATTTATCCTATTTGGATAAATGACTTATCATGTATCTATTTTGAAAAATGCTATTTATAATTCAAAATTCTATAAAAATAAAATATTTTAAATAAAATATAATATAATGAGTTGATAAATATTTCTATTTTTGAATTACAAGTTAAAATATTCCTTATATTACTTATATGTTTAATAAATTAATCTAATCTCTTGCCATGATTTATCCTATTTGGATGCATGACTTAAAATATAAATACTTTGAAAAATGACTTTATTTATAATTCAAAATTATATAAAATAAAATATTTTAAATAAAATATATATATATATTGAATTGATAAAAAAAATTAATTACAAGTTATAAATATTCCTACATATTAATTATATATTTAATAAATTAATCTAATTTCTTTAAATAATCTTCTTAGTTCACAAAATAAGTCAATCAACAAAATTATTTTTTGTCTAAAATATATGTGTGAGAGAGAAAGAGAAACACATTCACACACAAAATCTGGCTATTTATTTATTGGAGAAAATTTTTCATTCAAAAAATTTGTCAATCATTTTCAATGCTTATGCTTAATTCTTTCATTTGATTTAGGTTGTTATTAAAAAAATGTCACAAGTTAGAATGATCAAGGTTTTCTTTGATGGTTTTGTCAAACAATTATGTATTTCACATCCTTCAAGTTTGATAAATTGTTCTTATAATGTTAATATTCATAATAAGATTTAAATAGTTATAATATTTTATAAATTCTCATGGAGATGAAACAATATTCAAAAATAAAGTAGCTTCATTACATTCACCTTTAGACATTTATTTTTGGTACATCTTTTTTCATACTATAATTTTTTTTTAATCTTTAGCACATTTGGTTCACATGTGTACATTTGGCTATTTTTAAACATATTTTGGTCTCATACATAATCTGAAACTTATCATTTTTTTATAATACAATCATAAGTGTATATTTAATAGAGTGTAATACAATTGTCTATAGAGCCTAAATCTAGTTAAAAATTTTCATAATTTTGCCCAGGTTTACTAGTTTTCATCTTCCTTTTAATGTGACCAACACCCTCTCACTTCTTTGTGAAATTGAGAAATATTTTATTTTTAAAATAATTTTTTTCTCAATTTTTGAACTAAGTTAGATTCATTATCACAATACCTTCACATTTCAAGTTCACCTAGTGACTTAGTTTTGGATTCTATTTTGATTATATTATTCTACATTATGACTCTTTTATTCTAAATTTTATCATGATCCATATTAAATATCTAAACCTAAGTATATAGTAGCTATATCAATATTGCCCAAATCTTAAAGGTTCACTTTATATTTAGTTATTTCTTTAACCTTTTTATATCCAAGAGTTTATAGTCCCTTCATATTTTATAAACTAGCAACCCCATCCAAACAAAAATTATGTCACTTGAGGATATTTATAAATTATGGACATGATCAAAATCATGTTAGATTTCATAATCTAATGGGTACATAAACATTCCTAAAATTTAAGAGGGCATTTTGTGATCTTGTGACAATGAGATTTTATCAATTTGTGATATGTTTCCTCAAAATTTGTGAATGATTTGAGTTATTTCTTGATCCCATGATCTAAAATCTAGTGGAGTTTCCATGTATCCTCTTTTGGGATGTATGATTTTTGAGTGATTTTGACTCTTTGAATCCATGCCCTAGAATTTTTTTCCTCGTGTTTCCTTCCCAAAATCATAAGTCTAATTGAAAATCAAACCATGTTTTGTATTTATGAAAAGCGTAAAATCACTTGATTGTTATATTATTTGAGACCTAATACTCAAAAACTTGAACACATTTCAAAAGTAAAAAACATAACTTAATGGGTCCACGAGGATGCCTTTAAAATTTTAGATTGTGTTTGAATAAATTTGTGACTAGTGGCCACTATATGATTTCCATGTGTTATATTTTAGGTATTAAACTTTATGTAAGATTGTTTGCATGTTTTTTAAATGTTTCCAAGTCTACATTATTTAAGTATGATGTGTGCCCACTTTATTTGTTAATTTTTAGTGGCAAGGAATAACCTTGGAAATATTAATGTGGATTTGAAAATGGCCATGGATATGTAGTCCTCATTCAATCCAAAGATGACCCCATGAAACAAAATAAACTTCGTGAGTCCGTTGGTGTTAACCAATAAGAGCAGGCCACATATCACTTGAATAATAGGTCATCCAAATAAATTCCATGAAATACAATGGATTTAGTGAGTTTAAATAAATGAGAGGTGTCCACATGTCATGATTCAATTGGCCATGGAAACACAATACCAAGAAAGGCCATGAAATAAATCCATTGAGTGTAAGTAGGTTTAACTTTTCCATGGTCATGGTCAAATTCAGACACAAGGCCATATTTCCATATTGAATCTAATTGATCACTATTTTATTACAAAGAGATCAAATCAAAGAATTATTGGCTCCATTTGAAATTGGGTTTCACATAATTCAACGTGGCCATATGATATAAAATGGAAGGCCATTGTGATATCCCAGTGAACTCACAAAAAATTTAAAGTAACACAAGTGGTAAATATATTTAATTCTTAGTGAACCTTACTCGCTACCAATTTATATCTATTAGTTTTGGTCTAACAAGATCAAATAAGAATTGGATCATAGATCACATAGGATAAAGGTGAGAAGAGAACTAAAATTAGAACCAAGAAGATTTCTCAAATATTTAGCATTTGTGTGTATGTATAAAGCTCAATGTAAAATAAAAAGGAGGATAAGAGTATCTATATAAAATTAAAAGACTTACATCTATTTTCATATTGGCCAAATTAAAGGTGGAATCTAATTAAGGTAGAAAATGTGAAGTAGGCAACCATTAATTACATACTATAATTACACACTAAATAGCCTCAGTAGAAAAGTTAACTACCTGAGTCAATTTAACTAAATGTTTGCATTAAATATTTATAACAACACCCCTTTTTAAGTAAAACTTAGGGAGGTCTAAGGAAAAAATCAAAATTATTAGAATCCTTAGAAAATAGTTCATATCAACAAGGTTTGATGAGGTACCTATGTAAAAATATCAATTAAATACAATGATATAAATAATTTGGGTAAAAATATCCCAAGGAAGCATTACATACCCATCCCCAAGGAATATGGTGATAACAATGGATGTCTCTCATGAGAATATGACAAAGCACTAAAACATGTGATGCTACAAAATAGTGGTGAGATTATGAAGACTTTAAGATGGCCTAATCCACATTCAGATGAATCTATGCAAAACAGAAGTGATCCCCTAGTGAAAAACTCATGATATCTGCATGAGTGGCATGAATCCAATACTTGAAACACCAAAATATTATGAAATTTTTGTTACCATAAAAAATGTTGGCTTAAAGATGATGTTCTAAATTTTGATACTAGTAAGGATGGGTAAAATACAATGTTTTAAATTTTGATACCAAAAAAGATGGATACCTATGAGTAAATATGAATCCTAACTAATGTTGGGGATACTAAATGTCACTCACAACATGAAACAATCATACTGTCAAGAAAAGTATCTAAAATATAAAAAATTACACCAAAAAATGCAATCAAAATATGATAAATACTAAAATACTCATATAGGTTATATAAAAAAAAGTGCCCAAGAATATACCCATGTACATGCAAGGAAACCAAACTCACTATTGTGATAAAACAAAAAAAACACACATGCACACAAAAGTGCACATTTTCAAAAAATAGTCTCTCCTATAAAATTTAATGAGGTGCTTAGAAAGAGATCTCAATTTTTTTCAAACTAAATGGCATGTGTGGAAGTGGAAGGGTAAAATAACGATTGATTGATTATAATGGAAAAGAAACTCACAACAATATAAAAAAGTCTTTCACAAGTGGCCCAAAATCAACTACTTAGAACACATAGAAATTAGTTGATGTTGGGGATATTATAAGTCATAAAGAATGATCATCATTTCAAAGTCTTAAAAAATACAAGGAATAAAGGAATTTTCTACACAAATGGCCCAAAATACACTACTGGAATAATATGTCGAAAAAGAATTGAGTCTTGCCATAAACATGTCATGTAAGAAGAGCCAAAATTTTATCCATAGGTTCCTAAAAATGATGCCATGTTAGGTAACCTTCAGAAAGTGAGAAAGAAAAGAAAGTGTTTTTTAAATCCAATGGTTCTATAGAAGATAGGAGAGAGATAAAAAAATGTAAAATTTTATTATGGGGGGCTTTGGCCATTTATTAGACTGGACCCTACCCTTCAATCTTTGAAAAAATGATATCCAAAATAGTGTGCCAAAAATCACATGAAAGGTGCCATTTAATTTTCAAAATGGAATAAAAATGATCTCAAAAATGTCCTTCCAAGACAAAAATTACACCCTCCATGTCAATAAAAGTGCCATGCAAAAAATTTGTTAAATCAAAATGCATACTTGACCACTCCACTATGTATAACTTGGAAAATTAGGCAAGGTAAGAATAATTCACCCTCACAATGGAAGCATATCCAATATTTAACTAAATATTATTGTTAAAAACTTATTGTGAGTTACTAAAAATATGAAATTTAGTCCTAATAACATGCCAAATGAGCTTAAAAGGTTATTTTCCTTCTTGTTGGGTCATTTTTACACCTGGTAATTTTTCATATATACATAGAGCATAATTTACATGGCTTGGAAAATGAGATGCTACAAAAATAATTTATTTTTCAAAAATGCCTAAAAATCAAATCCTAAGCTATGGAGATAACCTTCAGTATCTTTGATACCATATTAAAATCTAGTCGACATGATCGAAGAAGAACTAAAGCATAGCTCACGTAAGATAGATGTGAGAATAGGAGAACTAAAAATAAAACCAATAATATTTATCAAATACTTAGCATTTATGTGTATGTTTAAAATTAAATGTAAAATGAAATGGAGGAGAATATTATTTATAGCAAAGTCAAAGACTTGAATCTCATTTCCTATTGGCCACATTAAAGGTGTCATCTAATTAAGATGGAACATGTGAGGTATGTAACCATGAAATACATACTTGGGCATGTGCACACATTAACTATCATTAGTAAAAGAATTCCTAGCTTCTTTCACATTTTAATTAGATGTGAATCCAAACCTCTAAACCATTATTGTGTCTTTTATTTGAGAGGATATCCGAACAGCCTATTGGCTACATTTTTCTCTATAAGATCATGGATTACAAAAAAAATGGCCACATATTAAATGTGGTCAATGGGAATTATAAATTAACCATAATTTAAAATGGGTATTTTTCAAAGCCACTATTGGGATATCATCCCATTTATGCAAATTTGAAGGGTTAGAAGAAGTCCAAGAGACAAAAGAAAGAGTCATTGGATGGGCCATAGCTATGACTATATTTTAGCATTGATTTTTTAAATAATTTAATGTCTAAATTATTAATAGAGGGAATATGACCAATGGATTCATTATGTATTTATAAATGCTTAAAAAAACTAACATTCTCACTAAAATCTCAACTCTGACATTTAAAAATTAGCATATTTGCATTAAAAAATTAAATTTCAAATCATATCCCCTCCCTCCAGGTGTGAATAAAATATTAGTGGTTTGTTATATCTAATTATTTTCACCTATACAACAACCTTAACATTGGATCTCTACTTAGTGTGGGAATTCTCCTTGCAAAGAACCTCTAAAGGTAATTGATTTTATTTCCTACTTTAATGCTAATTTGCCAACATGAAAAATAAACCTAGAGGGAAAAAAGGAGATAAAAATAAAATAAAAATTGTTGTGATGCACCATAATAAAAAAAAGGGAGGATATCCTACCTATACAAATACAGTGTTACTAGTATTTAAGGAGGGAATATAAAATGACCAAAACAATAAACTATGAAGGGAAAGGCTCAACTCATGAACCGAGTTGAAAAAACAAGAGTAGAGGCAAAAAAACAAAAAAAAAATAAGAGCCACCATAACTCATTTTCTCATAATTGATTTAAATTAAGGCTTAGGATATTCATACACAACATAATAACAAAGGCTTAAATCTAAACCCTAAAATTCAGTAGACTAGAAAAGTCTAGAGATCATCTTTTGGCTCAAAATGAAAAATTACAATATATGGAAGAAGAAAGAATATAAAAGATGGAAAATCATTAATTTTTAGATTCCCAATATCATTATTAAATAAATAAATATGTTTTTTTATCCTTTTATAAATCAAATATAATCCTTAAGTACTTGAAAATGTTTAATATTGATATTTTGATACTTGGTCTATTCACCATTTTGTTAACTTGAAATATATATAAAAGCCTTCACTATTCCATTTAATGGATTTAAAATAATATGAACATAATTAATTCATACATATTATAGTTATAGAATCTTATAAGCCATATCCTAGTAGTTTATGTCCTTTTGGGACAAAAATGCACTAGGTAGAATGGGTCGCAATGTGGCCTCATCCACTAATTTGACATTTTCCCCCACACTCCAATAGTAACTTTTAAAATTTGAGATTTTTAATATTAACCATACCATTATTTTAAAAATTATTGTTAATGTAAATATTTCAAATATTCCTCTATATAATACATCAAAGCCTCTCAAAGCATCATCTAGCAACCACTTGGCAATTCTATTGCACATTGAGCAAAAGAGCGCTATTTCTTCAAATTCCAATTTTTTATTTATTTTAAATGTAATAGGAAAATTATGAAATTATTTTATTTTAGGTCAATGTAAATCATTTTTAACCATTAAATTCAATATATCTAGTTTCTTTCATGTAACAAAGATCAAGATTCACACACTCACCCTAGGAAGGATAACTACATAAATTTGAGGCCTTTTTGGGACATGTAGAGAACACTTAGATTACATGGGTTTTTCTAAGTAAATATCATTTATTACCATTTATTTATTCCCCCCTTTGTATTTTATTTCCATTATGTTTTTTTTAGGAGCTAGTTTTTAATTTTATAAGTCATCCATGCATCAAATCAGGAAACATAGTCAATTAATAAGCCCTATTAGATAATCATAGGTACCTAAATTAGAAAATAAATCACACATTCAACCAAGACATGGCCACAATGCAACCCTACCCTCCTAGTGTGGTCTTATCCCAACACATTTTAATTTTTTTATTTATTATGACACATTTCATAGGTCTTTTTAGTCAATTTTCATCAACATTCCATTTATACAATCAACAATAAATATGATCCAAGCTAGGTTTGCTTATTTGTTTGTCAATTTAATATTTATATATTTTTTAATTATTTAAATTATTTTATTATACATTTAAGTTATGTATATCATATAATCTAAATCATATTTTAATAATTTATTTGTTTATAAAATTTTACATTTAAATAAAAATAAACAGATTAAACATTCTAGTGAACCTATTATTTTTATAACATTGTTTGTTGTTTCATTGATTTTTGTCCTTAGATTTCATGAAAATTTATTTAAATTCCTAACACTAAAATAAAATCATCTTCAAAATTGGATATAAATCTAAAACCATAATCCAATCTTATTCAACCTCAGATTTAATTTGACACTGAATGAATTGTCTTGTCACCTCATATAACATCTTTTATTGAAGCTTTTTATTTTGGCCTTGGGTTGAAAATTTTTGACCTCTATACAAAAAAATTATTTGGATTTTATTTTCTCTTTATTTTATATTTTATTGTTTTATATTAAAAATTATATTCTAGTAGTTTTAAAACTACATAGTGAGTATCATTACAGGCTAAGTGGTAATTTATTTTATAGACATCATGGTGTGATGGGTACTTCCCCAATACTCAATATATTTTACAAAATTAAACATGTATTTTATTTTCCACATACCTATGACATATCAAAAATTCCTAGGGTTCCTTGTTTATACCAAATAAATCCTCTTTTAGTTATTTTATTTATGGTACGCTTAAAAGGAGTGTATCACCCATGGAAGTTACTCTTAACATACCCTCAGAGATGGGGTAGTGGGATATATGCACAAATTTTCCTCTATAATTAATGATATAAAATATTAGTCAGACACTACTCTATGAACAAGTATCTTTGAGAGCCCACATAATCATTCAAACCATTTCCTAGATCATCTTTTATACCTTGATTTTTTCTTGTATTATATTCATATTCATGTTCTCTTTTGTACATGCAATATTACTTGATATAAATAAACATTTTATTCAATACATTTATTTTAATTTAAATTAATTATATATCTCATGGATAGTTAAATTTATTATGTTAATGATATTCATCCTCTAGATAAGTCATTATCTATTCATTGTATGCATTTTAGTAATGATGAAAAATGGACAAGCTGCAATAATAAAAAACTTATGGAAGAATCATATATGGATGATTTTTATTTTGATGATGTAACACTAAATAGACAATATGATTTTTATGCATCTTAATAATGAGAATAAATAGAACCAAACATGAGAATAAATAGAACCAACTAGCCAATTTCACCTTGACGAGAAAAATACACCTCTTGTCTTATTTTTGGATTCATCCATATATCCTTATTTATATCTCCCTCTTGATTAATCCTTGAATCCCTCTTTGGATTTATCCATATATTCTTATTTTGATCTCCCTCTTGATTCCTCTTTGAGTCCCTTTTTAGATTCACCTCTAGATTTCTTTCTAGAGACACTTCTAGATTTCTCTTTAGAGTTACCTCTATATTCCTCTTCAAATTTGTCTTTATCTTATATTATAAAGTTACCTTTTAATTATACTTTGGATCCTCATTTATCTTTTTCATTAACTCATAATCTAAATCAAAAAGATAATTATAAAAATGAATATCTACTCTCTCTTGAATTTCCACCTACCACCAAAAAGGATGAACCTTATCCTTCCACACCTAACTTATATTTCCACCTTGCCAATTAAATTTATCACATTCAAATAAATATGCATAAAATATTCCTAAATAATGGTGATTTTCACAAACAAATTTATGTTTCTTCTTCCCTTGAAGTGAAAACAAGTAATAATAGTCATGATATCATCTATTATTCTTCTCAATTAGTATATTTTGATCCTATATTCCATATCTCTTCCTTTTTATCAATTAATAAAGATGATATTCCTTCCTCTTCCCATACCATATCAAAATATAAAATTGAAATTAATGATATTTATTTTAAATCTTGTGATTTTGATTTCACTCCACCCTCATGTTTGTCTCCACATGATACTACTCTTATGTCATAATTCCATAATATTGGCATAGAGTTACTAAATGATGATAATTCATATTTTATTCATGATAATATTTTTAATTTTATCAATAAAAAAGAACCAAATGATTCATATGTATCTAATGAATCTACTAAACCAAAGGAAGAGATTTCACTTCCATCTCCTTATCCTATTATAACTAGTTTTGCCATGTCTAAATTTAACAATATAATTCAACCCTTAAATGAACCTATTATAAATATTAGCATTCCTTTAAAATATTTAATATCCTTAATGAATGTTGTAATATATTTTTAAGATAAATTACATCAATTATCCTTATAAAGTAAAACATATCACACTTGGGTGGAATCTAATGTAGTCCATGGTAATCCTATTGTGAGAAATATTTTATATCCACATTACCTCCTAATTTTCAAATTCAAATATTTTATAAATTTTATGGAAGTGTAGAACATTACCTACATATTATATATTCTCAAAAAAATATGAATGGTTACAATGGTAGTTGAATGTTTTACAATTATTTCTTAATAGTCTAGTGGTATGTGCACTTTCTTGGTTTCATTATCTCCCTAGTGGATCCTTAAATACCTATCTATAAATATATGAATCATTATTGATATAATATATTCAAAATAAGGGACCTAGGGTCACTTATGAAAGATTACCTTCTTTACATCAAGGCAAATCTGAATAATTTTGTGATTACATTTTAAGATTTAAGATTACTATGCATAAATGAATTTACTAACCAACCAATTAGAAGTCCAATATATTTTTTATAGAGGTATAATTTATCCATTAAAATAAAATGTATTATATTATGCCTGTGAATTATTTATATTTCTTTGTTATGAGGCACTAACATTAGAAGAATATTTGGGTCTTATTCATGTATCAAATAATATGGATGGGGATATTAAGTTACATAATGAAAGTCCATATATTGAATTCCAATGAAATAAATTTGAGGAACATATTATAAATCAATCACATGACTTAAATTATAGATTATCTTATTCTAAATTGTATGCACAAACTCACTCCCTAATAAGAAAGCACACCTTAATGATAATAAGCAAGTACATAAATTTCATTCCAATTTTAAAAAAATAAAAGTATTGCACAAAGGAAATTAATCCATTCATATAATTATTAATTATAATTATCCTCTTACATAAAAAATGGTACAACCACTTCAATTTTACTTCAATGATCACCCACATTATATTTTACATACATTACTAGATAAATGATTAATCAAATTATGCCCTAATTATTGTCACCCTCCTCCTTGTTCATAAAAACTTAAGGGCCAAATATTTTTTACCTATCATGAAATTAATGCACATATTGATAATTAGTGTTGTGTTACAATAAAAGATTAAAAAAAAGGATTATTTCATTCCAAAATATTGATCATAGGTGAAACACATCTAAATATTTGTTTTCAAAATATGTAAATATTACACAAAACATTTAAATACACGATATAATTGTTTAAAATAATTATATTAATGGAATATCTCAAGTTTAAAATATCATTAATAATTCTAAAATTAACAATATATATAAAAAAAACACATTAACACGAGATTTATAATGTACTAAATTTACAAATTTTAAACGTACCCACTAAATTACCTACACAAGCATGTATTGTTATGTATAAAAGTAAAAAATTTAGCATAATGAAATACATATGTATAAGGAATCAAATATTACAAGTGAAATAAATAATATCATAACTGATTATTCTACATTCTTATTCCAATCAAATCATTAATTTTCTTAAATGGAAAAATCCTAAAACAAAAGATGCAATGAACTAATTTTCACTCAATGAGTTTATAATAGTATAATATATCCCATACAAAATTAAAAAAAAATCATCAAATATATATTAAAATTATAAATTTTAAACATAACATAATCCAATACATAATGTCAATCAGTAATGGGCCCCTAGCCTTAAATAGTTAATGCATTATCAATATCAATATATGCATCATTATCTTATATCAATGGTGCTTAAGAGGTTGAATCACTACACGTATCCCATGACCTCAACCTAAATCTCATCCTCACACTCATCCTATCTCTATTCATCAATCTATTCCCATTATTTATCCAAGATGCATATTGGATTCTCATGTCCAAGTTGTTCAAACTAGAAGAGTGAGGCCACCCTTGCCTACCCAACCCAATACTACTAATACCAATGTTCCTTTTCCACCTTGTCTACTTTATTAAATGAAAACTTGTCAACTCAATCGGTATGATCTCATTGACCAACTACATATTACTCTAGCTAAAATTTCTATTCTAGAGCTATTAAAGAAAGTACCAACTTACAAGGATATCTTATATGTCATGTTATGAGATAACACTCTTCTTATGGATATAAAACTAGCTTCATTTGATTTTATCATGAATACCTTAAAGGATATTGACAAGACTATTAATTTTTATAAGGAATATATACCTCCCAAAGATATCGTTGGGCAAAATATTTCATTACTTATTCAAATTCAAATACTAGGGAAACTAGTAAAGTGTGCATTGGTTGACAATGGTTTTGGGATAAATATTTGTAGTTATGATTTCATACACAAACCAAACTTAAATAAAGGTAATATTCAAAATTTGAGCAACCTATACATGGATTTGATATCAGTTCAAAACAAATATTGGGAACTATCACATTGGATTTACTACTAATCTATAAAATGACATCTACTATTTTCCAAGTTATACCTAATCAATCATAGTATAATCTACTCTTGGTTCAACCTTGGATTAATGCAATGGAAGATATACCTTATACATTTCATACATGCATCAAATTTTACATGATATACATGAATATGTAATTTTAGTTAACGGTTCACCTTTTTGATGTTGTAAAATGACACAATCATACTCCAATAAAGTCAATATCATACCACTTGAGCAACCAATTCCAATGGCTCAAATGAATTATTTTGAAGTGGATGAATTAAGTAATGTAAATGACACCCCACATGTTACTCAAACTTATACACAAATAGAAGAACACATCAAATAATAGAGGCAACAAGTGAAAAAATTCTACACAAGTAGAAGAGCCTCTTCGAGAATTACCATTATTGGTTAATTCAAAAAAATATTTTACAATAGAATACTACTATAGTAGTGATCATGAAGATATACAATAGCTTATATATGATCAATTTTTCAAGTTAAATTTCATTCCCATTGATGGGGATGATTACTTATCTCATTCCTTATTTACATCTATTGGATTAGGTGAATATAAAGATATTTATTCTATATAAAATAATGGCTAAGAACCCATTTCCAATCAAATGCATCTAAAAAATAATTCAAAAAAATGCAATACTATATCAAAATCAGTTGGATCCAAAAATCTTAATACAATGATCAAATATCCCAAGGAAAATGTATAAAAGGAGCAATTAAATACCCAAATAGAGCACCATTCAAAGGTAAAATTACTAAAGCATTTTAAAAAAAGGATTTATTAATAAAATAATTTCAAAACACAAGTTAATATCTAAGATTATTCCTAAAAATATAGTTACACAAGAGGCAAAAAAATCAAAATTATTCTTACCTAGAGCCTCTCATTTTTAAACCACTTATAGATGGAAAATAATACATTAATGTTACAATAAAGTGATAATAATAAAACAATATATGCATCCTATCTCTTTTCAAGTGTCTTGGGTATGATAAATAACAATCAAGATTCAAAACCAAAGAATTGCATAGGATATCTCACATCACCAATCATTATTGGTCCTTAATCATGTTTATCACAATTTCACATTGATCCTACTTTAGAGAAATACAATGCAATCCTTAAAAGATCATGGAAAATATTAGTTTGAGCTAAAATCAAAATTAATTATTATTATTTAACAATTTATCAAGATAGTGAAATATCCACCAATTTAAAGAAGAACATAATCACAACACAAGAGCACAAAACAAAGCATGTACCATCAAGGAAATCTAATACAATTATGGAAGATATGCATCATAAAACACCTATGAAATAGTATAATGGATTAGATGGCTCTACATAATGGCATCCTATTTCAATTGGTGGTTTATCATAAAATTAAACATATGGATATACCCTTTATCCATGAATTCCATGGGAACATTCCTCTAATCAATTTATTGATTAACTAATTACATTTTCATTTATACATAACTTATTTGATTTCAATTTTTTGCTACCTCTTATATCCCTAATTTTGGCATTATTCAATCCCTTGTATTTATTTTCACTTTGGGTAATTTCCTTTTTAATTTTCAAAACTGATTCTAACAATCAAAAACAACTATCCTAGAAAACTTTCAATGCAATTTATTTATATAAATCCACTTGCTTACTATGGCATATATATCATGTTACAACTTTCATTACACTTACATGATCACATCTATCTACTCCTACATTCTCCATGAGCACACATAAATGCGTTCCTATTGATGAGGCATGTACATTATTATCTATATCAATAATTTGTGCTACATTTCACATAATTTAGGGCATATTCATTTCCTTCCTTCTTGTCACACTATGATTTAATACCTTGTTGAGTATTATTTGAATCCCTCCTTTTCTTATTATTTTTTTGAAGCCTTGCTTCTTAATACCTTTTAAAATATTTTAAATTTTAAATAATTCAAAATTCAAAAAATTCATATATTTAAAAATACAAAAAAAATCAAAATATTTATAAATAAAATTCAAAGTCAGGACCTATACACACCGCAAAATTACACAATGCAACATTTATAAAATATTAAATGATGATACAAGGATCTCCACAAAAATGTTCAAAATTAGTTCTATTGGAATTTATCACTCCTTACTTTGTCTTTATCCCATTTTTCAACCTTGAAATTGCCTTTTCTAAGTCATTTTATCTTAGTCTTCAAGTTGCCTCATTTAAGAGGAAACTATAGATTTATGTGACAAAGACACCCTTCATTATGATGAAATTGCTCCTTTTAAATGCATTTTGTTGTAGTGGTTTCATAAACTACCATGACAAAAGTCATAAATTTTTGGTGGTTTCATCATTTTTAGGGTGGTATCATTATAAAATAGGGAGGTTGTGTCACCTTATATGTAATTTTTTCCTTTTCCACCTACAAACAATGGTGGTTTTACCACAATATACACATTTTTAAATTTGGCATCCAATAATTTAGGTCTCATGTGTTTGGCATGATTTTATTCATGTTTCTATCTTGTTTTGCTTTTTTCTCACCCTCATGATGGCCCATATCACTCCTACTATTATTTTTATCTATATGTATCCTTCCTATGTTTAACTTTCAATCAACTAATAATTAAACTAACGTATTTAACCTCCTTTATTATTTTTACAAGTATCTCAATTTTAGATGTTTTTTAGATCATAATTTTTCATTGAATATTAGTGATTTCAAGATTTACATAACCCTAGACTTTTTTATTTCAATTTTGGAAACATTTTGCTCCATATTTGGTCATCTTTGTGTCAAATCTACATAGTTTTGGAGGAGGGAATTCATTAGTTCAACAACATAGTATTTTCTATCAGTGAAACAACCAACTATAGTACAATTTCACTCTTGTACAAGATTGTGTTTTTTTTTCCTTTTCTCTTGATACCATCTTCTTTTTACCATCATCTTCTTATTGTCACATTTAGTAGAGGAGCTAACTTATTGAGGATGCTTTACATAACAATAATATTTTTCCTTTACTTGGCCACATCCATTGATTATGTTGGAGGATTTAGTTTTAGTATTATTTTCATTTATTATATGAGTTTAGATTATTTTTATTTATTCATTATATTATCTACAAATTTCAAAAAACATAGAAAATAGATCCTTCTCTCTTTCCTCTATCTTAAAAAAACATGGTTTGATTTCTTGTTTTTCAATTACATGTTAATTTCCTTATAATAACATAGTATTAAATATCACATGCAGTAGATTGATCAAACCATAATAGTAGTTATAGACAACTATAGTATTTTACTTGTAGTTCTAGACAAGCTTTTACACACATTCACACATATACAAAAGCCTTGATAACCTAGATAAGTAAACCTTACATGTTATAAAAAAAAAAAATCCACTCATTTCATTAGTTAAGGAATGTTGTTTTAGGGTATTGAACTCAAATAATAATAATAAAATTTAATATAATTAAAATACACTCATTTCATTAGTTAAGTAATTTTATTTTAGGGTATTAAACTCAAAAAATAATAATACTAAACTTTAATCCTTCCATCCTTTAATCATTTCAATTCATATTTAAACATTCAAAGCTTTCAAAATCAATTTTTAGAATTATTAGTAAGTTTGATTGTTAGGGTCTTAAGAGTTGATTTAATATTATAATTTTGTAAATAAAATCTAATTAGCATTATTCCATATCATTTGTGTAATAAAAACTAGAAATAAAGTTAGATCTTTTATCTTGCATTAGCCAAATCATTTTACAAGCTAGGAAAACATCAACACTTAACATCTTTTAGAATTTTAGTTTTGAAAGTTTGTATGCATCCAAAACATTGAAAAATAATAAAGAAAAAAGCATTATTATTTCATTTTTTAAAGTATTTATTACTTTCTTGATTTCAACATTCTATATTGATCAATTATATCAATCCACTTTTTTTTCTAAGGCACTGTAAAAATAATCTCAAACATCAAGAAAATCCTTGTCAAGATGAGCATAAGCCCTAAACATTGATACAAATTTCAATAGAAAAAGTATATTACTTTTAAAAAATTATCTATAAAATCTCCTACACTTCATACACTTATAACAATGTTTTTTTTAATTAAAGTTAAAGGTGGGTTTTGAAAGGGACCTTACCTAGTAAAAAAGACTAATAGACTTATCAAAAAACCAAATACATCAAAAATTCTACCCAATAAGAATAACTGAGAAAGATGATACTACAATAACAACTCATAAATAACCAAAAATAAGTAAGAAATCAACAAGAAACACACTGACATCCTGGACACTCCTAGGTTTCATATAATTTTGACTAGTTATCTATCAAGATCTTAAATTTTTTTCCATTAGATGAGAATTTTTAGGAATATCATCCTCTCCAATCATGACCTTCATCTTCTTTCCATCCCTAGAATTATTAACATCATCCATGTTCCTCCTAGTCAAAAGTTTCAACCCCTCTATACTCTGAAAACATTTTTTCATAGAAATATGACTAAAATCCATAAGGAAAACTAGGTTTATCTTCAAATGTGTATTC
The DNA here is from genome assembly GCA_037957365.1 of Torreya grandis. NCBI lineage: Eukaryota > Viridiplantae > Streptophyta > Pinopsida > Cupressales > Taxaceae > Torreya > Torreya grandis. The sequence continues at coordinate 1,406,238 of JARHVA010000520.1, forward strand.
TTTCTCTCCATTATATCCAATTTTTATTTCAATTACATAAATTGATCACTCAACTTTAGCAGTTCCACCTTGGTACAAAGGATCCCATCCTTTTGGCTCATCTTATTCACCTTCTCTTTGATTTTTTTATGGTCTCTCATGAACCAATGAAGAATTGCCTTATGAAGGTCCACTTCATCCCCAATTATGTATAAACTATCCTGACTCTTAACCTCATTCACAACCATGTCAAACTCAGTAGGATTGGTGTGAGCATCCTTGGATACTTGTGTATCCTCATTATCATTTCTTGCAATCTCTTTTTGACCAAATTTATTATTCCTATCTCCCTATTTAAGCATTTGTAAACCTTCCACCACCTCTTCCATCCTCACCTCAAACACATAATAGTATTTATTCCTAGTGAGATCCTCCATGTTAACAACATCATCCATACCAACTACCGAATCAAACCCCACCTCATTCCTATCAGTATCCACCCTACACATTTCCTCTTGATGAGTACACTCTCTATCACAATCAATAAAACCTTGATTATGGAAATCATTTATAACCTTCCTCTGACTAGAATTATAAGGACTTATTAATATTATTTTTTGGACATTCACCATTTTAGGATTATCCTTATTCACACCAAATTGAAAATTAATCTTAGATATATTGAAAATTTTATAAATGAGAAATAACAACACCTGGTGAAGTGGGATTTTATTCTTACCCTTTTATACATCTAGCACCGAGCATTCCATTGAATGAAGAATGTATAAAGGAAAAATCAGAGGAATATTATGATGTAAGTAGTTCATAATTGGCATATGGTAATAATGAACAAATAAAAACCTACCATATAAAATGACATACCTCATAATATGTTTAACTACCACATTAAAAGGCTTTATAAATTATTTTCTTAGATACCCCCTAGTACTCAGTCAAAACTTCATTCTCCAACAAGAATAAACTCTTCTCTTCCTTGTCATCCATGTTATATTTCATGTATTTTATCTCCTCCACTTTCAATCCAATCATTTAGGCAATCAACCCTTTCGTAATTTTGATAGAAATATTGTTAATGTCCACAATATGGTCTTTCCACTATGAAATAAAAAAAATTGACATAAATTTTTCAAAGCCATCAATTATTTTAATGAAATTGGTTAAGCCAACCATATGAAGGATTTTGTAGATCCTTTCATCCTTCCTAATTCTCTTAGTCAACAATTGTTTAACCATGTTAATACCTCTACCCATCTCTAAATCTTAGTTACTAAATAGATTAGAAAAATAAATCCAACCAACTAAGAAATGTGTTTTATCCCTATACTCTTTAAAATAGAACACTAACTCAATCAATGAGTCTCTCCACTACTGCATATAATTACCCACCCATGTGTGACGATTATACTCTTTTATAATGATATAGGCTGGGTATTTATCATCATTGATAGGCAATGAATACCAGAACACCATCAAAGAATGATTAAGCATGTGAAGAAATCATCTCTCTAGTAATGATTTACCAACATTATCAGGAAAGACCTCATTCTTATCACACACTCTAAAATCATGTGCTACAACACCCCTATTAATAAAGTAGTCTTTTAATTGATTACCTTCTCTAAAAAAATGATGGAAATAAACTTCAAAAAAGGACATGTCAATGAAAAAAAATCATCTATAATATTATCAATATACCAACTCGCTTTATTGTTATTTTTAATATAGATAATGATGTTGAGTGAATCTCCCTTAACCAAAATCCTCCTAACACCAATGTCTTTAAATAATTGAACTCCCCAAAGAGCAGACAAAGCTTCAACCAAATGGTTTGTTGAAATCCCATATTCCCTTCATAAGCCCCCACAAATATGCATTTTTCATCTCTCAAAACACCTCTACCTCTAAACATGCCAGGGTTTCCTTTAGAATCCCCATAAAAATTTAGTTTAACTTGACCATTCAAAGAACTAACCATAGCACTTTACTCTTTTTAACCATCTTAGAATCCACAATTAGTCTATTCTTCACAGATAAGAGATAATTCTTAGCTACATATTATTATTGCATGGGAAAGTTCTATTTCTTTCCTCCTTTAATAAATTTAAAATTCTTAGAGATGAAATTGATAATCTTATTAGCCACTCTCTTAATGGGATTTTTTAAATTCTTGAATATCATATTATTTATTTCTTTTCAAAAGCCCCATAGAATATGAGGGAAAGATAAAACCCATAACTTCTTAAGCTCTTGAACAGAGAAAAGAGCAATCTAAGTAGTCCATGAATTAACTAGGGAGGTGAGATGGGACCAACTAATCTGAAATTTATCTAAAATAAAACCCTATACCTTGAAAACAAAGGTAGATTATAGGATAATATGCAACATAGACTCATTATCAACTTCACACAAAGCACATATATTACCAGGGTTAGACCCTTTTTTTCAAAAAGATCCAAAGAAAGCAGTTGACTCTGGGAATAAGATCGGCATCACAAATTTTGGATCATGATATTACCTCTTAAAGTTGTGGAAGCAAATTATTATACCTAATTTTAACTTCATATCGACCATTAGATGAGTCAAACCAAACTATAACATCCTCTTTGTTTGAATTAGGAAAGTGGATACCTTGGAGCAAAATATTTAAGTCTGAGATAGTCCTATTCACTTCATCTCTAGTATTTTCCATACATAATTGTCTCCAATTTCTTCTACCATTATAAATATGAAAGTATTCAACAACCATGATACCATAATGGCATTTCATATAATCCATAACTTGATGCCAAGGCTCAATATTAGCCAAAGGGAATTATATGATACACTTATAACAATGTTATTGTCCTCTTTCATGATACCCATAATGCCCTTACCTTATCAAGGCAGGTCTTATTCCTAGTGAAGAGATCATTTTCATACTACTAACATAAAGATTAATGTTAATGTAGATCTCAAATTATAAGTATTTTATTCCACCCTCATTCTTCACCTTATCATTAATTCTCTTACCACTCTTGATGAGTAATAAAAAATTCCTAAGCCTCCCATAGTCATTCCCCGTCATCTATAAGATCATCAATACAATGTCATCTAAGTTTAGCCATTCACATTTCCTTCTATTTTCTCTTTGTGATTAGCCTAGTCATATTTTTATTCATTTTATGTATTAAATTAATTAATCATACTCAAAATGATGTTATCAATAAAATCCCCAGAGTCATCTAACCTAGTTATGCCCTTTTTGTTATGCCTAGCATTAACAAGAACTTCATTATCTTGTCATCATCAATACAAAGGGACCTTGGAATTATATGTATTCCTAGTTAAACACCCTGAATGAACATCATGATGCAGAATATATCTTATAATATTTTCATGAGCATCCATTTCAACCTATCATCCAAAACCCCATTCCTTAACTTCACCAACACAATCTATTGATTCAATCATCCAATTATTCATTACGTCACATGTCTTGGCCAAAACTTAGGAATTTGAATGCATAGGTTAACGTGTTAATTTTTGCATGTAAATATATTGGTGAACTTGACATGAATCATTTATTCTTTTGTGTTTCTTTTTTCTTCTCATATTTATCTTTTCTTCTCCATTTCTTTCCATCCTCCCATTTATTAAGTGGGTATTTTTATACCCTTGAATATGTTTGGATAGGATTTATGAGGATATCTTGGCATAGAAGGATAAATAATAAATCAATTTTTTTTGTTAGGCTTATTTGTTTAACTATAATAATAACACTTCCAATCAAAAATTTAGAATATCAATTCCAAGACTATCTAAACCCTGATTCATAAATTAGGACTGGGTTACCAATTCAAAAAGTGCAAGATCCATTTGAGACCACCAAAAACCATCCTGATCCAAAAAATACAAATTTTACTAGTGGGAGTGGTTTTATTATTCACATTGTAGCTAGGATTCTAAATAGGTTTCAAAACCCAGATGTAGAAATCTCTACTATATATGATTAATACATTTGGAGAATCTATTATATGGAAGATGAAATGAGTAAAATTCAAAAAAACTCACACCCCTCTACCAATATATATATATATATATATATATATATATATCCAACCCACCATAATAAAATCTAATAGATCCTCTTGGTTACCAACCTCTCCCTATTGAATCTTCCACAAAGGAGGTTCTTATACCTAATACTTTTTCTTCCCCAAATTAACTACTCTTAAACTTTATGCGTCGCATTCAAGATTTAGAGAGTAACCAAGCCTCTATAAATTAATGGATGGCTAAAACTCCTCCTTGTTAAGCATGGGATATACTGAGATGGGGGGGTGAATCAGTATATCATATATCTTATAAACTTTTAATTAATCAAATTCCACTTAACCATTCATTCAAGATATGCAATAAAATTGAAACAATAAACACCACACAAAATAGAGAGAGAGACCAGATTTTAACGTGGAAACCCAATGTGGGAAACACCATGGAGAACAATCTCAAGTATATTAATGAACACCAACTCAAATTATAATATTTGCAAGCACCAACTTGTAGGAGTAACAACCCCTTTGTTGAGAACTAACATAGCAACTATTCTTGAGCACCAACCCACAGGAGAACGAACCCATATTATGTATACCACACAACTATCGCTCAATGTTGCTTTCTCAACAAATGATAGCACATTAAAATATCTCTTTCTTTTCTCTCCTTTGCTCTTCTAAGCTAGATATGACATTAAAAGCCATGCTCTCTTCCACATATTACAAATGGTTTCCCAAGCCTTTATTTATAGCTTACCAAATGACCTTTGGCATTTACCCTTTGAGACTTTTCAATTCACATAGAAAATGGTGCCAAAATTTCATGACCCTTTGAATCCTTGCATTTGAAAAGTCACATGGTGACCCTTCATGAGTAAATGCATCCTTTCCCCTTTTGTATTTATCTTAGTGACCTTTTGAATTCCTCAAAGTGTCCCTTCATGAGAAATTGTGTCCTTCCTCTTTTGTCTTCACTTGGTGACTCTTATAATTCCTCAAAATGACTCTTCATGGGAAAATGTGTCCCATTTCTCTTTTGTCTTTACCCCATGACTCTTTTACTTCTCCATGAGCCCTCTTTTGACTTTTATGCAACCAAAAATATATTCGTTACTATTAAATAAATATCAACACATTTAAACCAAAATATGAACATTAAAAACACCTTTAGACAATAAATGCTATGGGCCTTTATCACCAATGCTAGATCATTGACATCAATGACAATATTTTCAACAATCTCCCCCTTTGTCATTGATGGCAACCTCAAACTGAAATTGTCACATCTTGAAACCTATATTGCACATGCCAACCTACACATATTGTCATCTAAAAAACATACAATAACTCCCCCTTACTATAGAATCCTTATACCTATTTCTACTCCTATTTTTGCATCTATTCTTGTACTTGTTTCCTATACCTATTTCTATTTTTCTCCCACTTTGACATCAATGGAAAAGGGCCTATCCTAGAGCTAACACTTAGCTCCCCCTCAACTGATGCTAATCCTCAATGGTAGGAAGTAAAATAAATTACTCCCAACTTCTCTCATAGATACTTGAATGTGTATTTTGGTAGTGCCTTTTTGAAAATATCTACAATCTATTTTGTAGTACTGATACATTCCATCTTAACTTGTTGATCTATAACCTGCTCTCTCAAGAAGTAATATCTAATAGGAATATGTTTTTTTATTGAATGCATCACTAGATTCTTAGAAATATTAATAGCACTTGTGTTTTCACAAAACATAGAAATAGATTCATCATATTTTACCTTGATATCTTTCAAAGTTTGCTTCATCCAAAGCACTTGAGTACAACATAATACTACTACAATATATTCTTCTTTAGATTTAGAAAGTAATACTGAATTCTAATTTTTTCTTAGCCATGATACTAAGCTATCACCAAGGAAGAAAGCTCCTCCACTTGTACTCTTTTTGTAATCCAAGCAACCTACCCAATCTAAATCTATATAAGCAATAAAAGTGAAATCTCTACCTATGAGATACCACAATCCATAATCCAATGTCCCCTTGCCATATCTCAATATTATCTTCACCAGCTAAACATGACTCTCCTTCAAGTCTTCTTGATATCTTGTAACCATGCCTACTGCATGCATGATGTCTGACCTCGATGCTATCAAATATAAAAGACTACCAATCATAGATATATACAAATATTGATCTAAAATAAGTGAATCATCATCCTTACTCACCTTGTTCCCTGTACCCATCGATGTGCCAACTGGTGCAAAATCCTCAAAACCAATTTTTTTCAACATTTCCTTGGCATATTTACTTTGAGATATGAAAATTCCTTTATCTGACTAAAATATTTGTAACCCTAAGAAAAATGATAATTCTCCAAGCATAAACATCTCAAATTCTTTTTGCATATTATCATAAAATTCTTTTTTCATATTTTCAATGTTTCCTCTAAAAATTATGTCATCAACATATACCACAACAATCAATTGATGCTCACCTTCTATTTTGATGTAGATATTACTGTCATCAAAACCTCTCTTGAAACCTTGATCTTATAGGTAATTATTAAGTCTTGCATATCAAGCTCTAGGAGCTTGTTTCAATCCATACAGTGCTTTCTTCAATCTACATACATGGATATTATCATTTGAGAGAACAAATCCCTTAGGCTACTCAATGTAGATCTCCTCTTCTAGATTTTTGTTTAGGAAGGCAGACTTGACATCCATCTGAAACAATTTAAAAAATTTAAACACTGCACATGCAAGAAACATTCTAATAGCCTCTAGCCTTGCCACTGGTGCAAAAGTTTCTTCAAAATCTATACCCTCAATCTGAGCATATCCTTTACATACTAACCTTGATTTATTCTTGGTAACTTCACCATATTCATTCAGCTTATATTTATATACCCATTTTTTCTTATCACATTTTGATCTTTTGGTCTAGGCACTAATTCCCAAGTATCATTATTTTCTATCTAATTTAATTCTCCATCCATTACCTTAACCTAATGTTCATCATGTCTAGCTTCTAAAAAATTTCTAGGCTAAATTTTGGATAACAAAGAAAAATTTACTTGCTCAGATTCACTTACGATCATCTTTCTAGTGGGAACTCCTTCATTTATGTTCCCAATGATGTCACTCCTATTATGATTTCTTTGAACATATTTGTATGGGGTCTTGGTGTCCTTTTGCTTCTCCTTTTCATCTTCATCTGACTCTTCAAAACCTTCTTCTTCAATTATTTCAATATTGTCCACTATATCACTGGCTCATTATGATACATCTTCATCTATGGTCATGAATATATTCTCTTCTTCATCTGAGTCACTGACTCCACTATCTTCTGTTGAGCTAAGATCTTTAGAATATAAACTCTTCTTCTTGAATATCTTGTTGTATTTGCCTTTGAAGTTTTTCTTGTATGTATACTTTCCTTATTCATTGTCACCATTATTCTTATATGGGCATCTATCTACAAAATTTCCAATCTTACCACATTTAAATGGTAATTTTCCTTGATATTTACTTGTGCCCTTTTTAGGCTTACGGATTAATAGAGTTCCATTATCATCTTCCTCACTGCTAGAGCTGTCACTTGATTCTTGCATCTTGGCTTTATCTTTATTTGATATATTGAAATTAGCTTCCCTCTTTGAGTTTTTTTCTTGTTCGGTTCACATCACATATGCCATAATAATACCATGTATTTCATCCATCTTTAACTTGGCAAAATCCTTCATCTCCTCGATTGCTGAAACCTTTGCATCATATCTCATTGGTAGAGATCTCAAAACCTTTTGTACCACCATTAACTCTTCTAATGTTTCTCCAAGACCTTGAATCTAATTCACTATTTGATCAACCCACAAAAGATAACTCACTATATTTTCTTCCTCTTCTATCTTAAAACTCTCAAAATATCTTTTGAAAGTCTGAAGCCTAGCCCATTGAACCTTTCCATCACCTTTGTAAATATTCTCAAGATTTACCAAAGTCTCATGAGCATATTTTCATTGCATAACTTTAACAAATTTTTATTCACATAAACCACATAAAATATCATTTAAAGCTTTAGCATTATTTTCACTTGCCTTCTTTTTTGTTAGAGTAGTTACAAGTGTCTGTGGCTCTTCGTATTCCTCCAATACTTCTTACCAAATATTGAATCCAAGGGCCATCAAGTAAGTCCTCATCCTTATGCTCCAAAAGGCATAATTTTCACCATCAAACAAAGGTGCCTTAGTTTTATAAAAACCTCAATGTGATATATCCATCATGCTTTCCCCAATCTACCTTCAAGCTGTAAAACTCTTTCCAAAAGAACATGATCTGATACTAACTCTTAAGCATGGTATATACTTAGAGGTGGGGTGAATCAGTATATCATATATCTTATTTCAATTTTACTTAATCAAATTCCACATAACCATTCATTCAAGATATGTAATAAAATTGAACTAATAAACACCACACAAGATGGAGAGAGACACCAAATTTTAACATGGAAACCCAATTTGGAAAAAACCATAGAGAACAATCTCAACTATATGAATGAACACCAATTCAAACTACAATATTCATAATCACCAACTTTTAGGAGCACCAACCCCTTTACTGAGCACCAACATAGCAACTATTCATGAGCACCAACCCATAGGAGCACCAAACCCTATTGTGTATACCACATAACTATCTCTCAATATTTCTTTCTCAACAAATGATAGCACATTACAATATCTCTTTCTTTTCTCTCCTTTTCTCTTCTAAGCTAGATATGACAATTACAAACCATGCTCTCTTCCACATATTACAAATATCTTTCCAAGCCTTTATTTATAGCTTACCAAATGACCTTTGGCATTCACCCTTTGAGACCTTTCAATTTACATAGAAAAAGGAACCAAACTTGCATGACCATTCAAATCCTTGCTTTGAAAAGTCATATGGTGAACTTTCATGAGAAAATGCATCCTTTCCCCTTTTCTCTTTATCTTAGTGAATTTATAATTCCTCAAAGTGTCCCTTCATGAGAAATTGTGCCCTTCCTCTTTTGTCTTCACTTGGTGAGTCTTGGAATTCCTCAAAATGACTCTTCATGGAAAAATGCGTCCCATTTCTCTTTTATCTTTACCCCGTGAATCTTTGACTTCTCCATGGGCCCTCTTTTGAATTTTATGCAACTAAAAATATATTTGTTAATATTAAATAAATATCAACACCTTTTAGCCAAAATATGAACATTAAAAACACGTTTAGACTATAAATGATATGGGGCCTTTATCACCAATGCTAGACCTTTGACATCAATGACCATATTTCCAACACTCCTAACCAAGTCCATTATTATATTATTCTTATTGTAGTGGCCAATTAACAATAACCTCTCTACCCATCTAACCCATCTCTCATCAATTATACTTCAAACTAAAATCTTAGGGACATTCTTACTTATTGCATCCCAACCGAGTTACTTCCAACATTCCTCAATAATACAATCTCATCTTCACAATATTATTGTAGGTGTCTATACCTACACCCATCCTAACAATGTAGTGGTTAATATGTCACCACACTACACTCCTCCTAACAATGTGGTGATTAATAAAACACCATTTTATACCCCTCCAAGTTATGTGGCCACTAATTTGTCACATGCATACACTCCTCCTTTTCAAATTCCACATCCCACTCTTTCATCTAATTATATTCCATCATACTAACACATGTATTCCAAGTCCACCCACTCGGACAACTATTTTTTAGCTTATAAGACCCCAACATATCAACTTATTTTTACTTATAACTTTTTTACACCCACTTCTTACCCAAATCCCCCTCTTTAATCTCATCCCACCATTATTTTGACATATTTCAATACTATGGGGACTTATGTTGAATATATAAAATATCCCCTCAATCATAGTATATGAGGATTTATCCTACCTCATCCCCTACTTGACCTTCAAAAATTAAAAGGAGAAGGAGATTCTAATGTGCATGTCAATGCATATGCTATTGTTGTTCAAGAGATTTTACTTTGGGATGGGGTTATTGTGAAAACACTTCCCAAAAATCTTGAGGGAATCTCTCTTGATTAGTATGATCACCTCCCTGAGGGGTTTCTACATTATTCTCTCCAAATCATGGTTGAGTTTGTCAAATCCTTTTACATGATTAAGTTACTTAAAATTGGAATTCAATAATTCTTACACATTAAACAAAAACATAATGAATATTCTAGCCATTTCATTATGAGATGGTGACAAGATTTATATTCATCTGCTAGTGTGCCAAATATGGATAAAATATAACTTTGTGATATTTTAATTCATTCCATTAACACTAAAATGAGGGAGGACATCCAAAAGTTACATTATCAATCCTATAAATAATTACTTGATAATTATTTACAAATTGACCAAGTGGCCATCAATAATGGCTACTAAACCTATAGATCCAATGGGTGTATAAGTACTCGTAACCAAAAAAATGGGGGTTTTCAAAATTTAAACCAAAATAATAATAATAATCAAGGCCCCAAACCCCTTAATATAAACTGAAACACCACTACTAATGACATGACTGATAAAAATAATAAACCAAACCTCGTAAATGATAACCCACCACAACCCATGAACAATAATAACATAAATAATAATTCAAGTATGAGGAACCAAAATCCTCCACTTATGGTACATTCAGTTGATTTTAATCATCCTCCACTATGTAATATGCAATTCTAAAATATCACCCAAAACCAACTCCAAAATTTTTGCCATTTTTGATAGCTCTAAAACTAACCCTTTTATCAAGGTAAAAACCAATAAAGGTTTGGTCAATAAGGACAAAACCAAGGACCTAGTGAGTATGACCACAATGTATATTACCTTTTACATAGAATAATTTTCCACAAAACTCATGCTTGTAAGGAGTGTAAAAATTGTATTCAAAGACTCTTTTAAGACCAAAGGAATTTTTTTTTTTGACATGTTCCTAGGCAATCCAAATTCAAACCCTTAGGCTCCCTAAAATGGTCATATGGCTCCCAAAAACCAAAACATGAAAATTTATCAAAACCCTTTCCCCAATCACCAGATGTGCATTATATAAAACCAACCAATCTAATAAAAACAAGATCCCTTGGCCAAGACTCATGATTTTGAAACTTATAATTCTAACTCATCTAACCCTAATGTGGATCCCCAATTGGGGTCTCAAGGGAATATTGGGATGATAGGGGGTGTGTAGTTGGAAATAGAGAAAGAGGTGAATATTATGATTTACAAAACAAAATATTTATTAGATTGCACTATGACTAAAAAAATAATGAAGAATTCATGAAAAACCTGTAGATTGAAATCTCATAACCTTCAAATTAAATAAAAAAGCCTCACAAAAGAAAATTTATAAAATAGTATTATATCATTAATAATTCACCAAAAAATAAATAAGAAAGGTACATATATAGGTAAAATATAGACATGTCTCAACATCTACATGCATGTGGGATTATCTTTCACTAATGGTAAAAATCCTGCACCAATACCCCAAGATCATGTTAAAAATTCTACACCAATACCCCCCTCCTTAACTATGGCATAGGTGGGTAGAATAATTGGGTCCCTATAATGACGCTTGATAAGGTGACCAAACATAATTAAACTCCCATAAAGTGAAGAAAAGGAGAAAATTCATAGGAATAAAACTCCTCCCAAAAAGAGATCAAAGAATAAGATAGGGATAAAAATCCCCACCAATGTCTACAACTACATGTAGTCACCCTTTGTCCTATAAAGGAGTACCCTAAAGTGAATGTGGATCATAAGTAGATGCAGTGAAGAGCGAATCACCTTGGAATAGTGAATGTGTCCACCATGTGATTGATGGATCTTCAACCAAGGTATGATTCTTATACAAGGAACTATTCTCTTCATACAAGGTATATGGGCCAATTGCTCTATGTAATGATGGTGTAACGGGAGAAAATGCAATGAAGGATTATTTAATGCCATGAAACTCTAAAATAGACTACCCAATGTCTGATGTGTCCTAGATCAGTATACCTATTCCCTATAATGTCTAAATCAAACTATGGGTATATTGATTAGGAACTAACTCCTCAATATCTAGAAGGTAACAAGGAAATGGTGGAGGTGAGTCCCCATCACTATTGTTGTCATTTTTATTAGAAGAAGAATCATCAATATCATAAGTGTGATCAGGGTCATAAGTGTCATCAATTTCAAGTGAGTTTGAGGAAGAATCTGAAGGAGAGTCAGGAGCAAATTATGAGAAGTTTTATATCCAAGTTTGATGATAGACCATTCCCACTACCAAAACAATATCACTATGCACCTCTCTAACATACACTGAATCTAGAGTAAACTCAACTCACATGCCCAAACCAAGGCAAGTGATATGGTAAAATAATAGGAGATTAGTTAAATGTGAGGGAAAACTTAGAACATTATTGAATGTTCCAACACTCAATTCAATAGACCCTCTGTCAAGAACCTTTTTATAAGTGTTGTGACCCAATTTTATAGAGGGCATGTCATATGGTTCCAAGAAATTAAACTCTATCTTTGAAGAGGCCATATGGTGTGATACATCTAAGTCAATGACCCATGTAGGATTATAAGATACAAAAACAACGAGGGCCTTTCCCTTTAATTTCCCCTTACTATTATGTTTTTCCTTTTATTTACCATGGTCATTTGCCTTAGATGATTCATTGGTTTATGAAATTTGTTTCGTATAATCAAGAACATTGATAGTTTACTTCTTGAGCACCTTAGTCAATTAGTCAATATGATTATTCAAACATTTTCTTTCATAATTCTTTCCCAAGCAAAACTCACATTGGATCCAATATTTCTTAGGCTTAGAACTAGAAGAAGAATTCTCACTGTTGGATTTAGAGGTGGGAGTATCTACATCCTTCTCTTGATCCTTTTTGTTCTATTTCTTCTCTCTATGGTTTGAATCCTTCTCTTTCTTAGCAAAAAGTGCATGAGATTTTGAGGACTTCACTCTGTCCATCTATATCAAATTATATTTCTCCCAAATTAGGATGGAAATAAAGGTATCTAAATAAGGCATGTTACATGTGGTTCCAAGAGCACTTTTTATGGCATGGAAAGTGGATATAAATATAGAATAATCTAGACCCAGTTTGGAGAGTATCAATAGAACAAGTTATTCATCTTTATTATCAATTACACATTCTTTCAACTATAACCTTAGAAGTCTAAACTTGGTGAAAAAGTCATGTAGGGTGTTATAGTCATCTAGGCTCAAATTAATGGACTCATTCTCTAACTCATGGCCTCTCATCACATCATACTTCTTAAAGAGAGTTCCCATAGTGATCCACACTTGAGTAGGTATTTTAATAGATTCTATGTGAAAGAGAAAATTAGTAGAGATAGAAAGACACAATAGTACATGAACTTTATCATAATGGTTGAACCATTTTATTTTCACTTATGGTGTTATAGGTTTAGTCTTCGTGCCCACTATAATTTGATGGTATTCCTTGGATTTCAAAATGATTTCCATTTTGTATTTTCATTCATGATAATTAAATGGTGTGAGTGGACTTATTAAACTTGAATCCATAATGCATAAAAGAGGTTTTTATAAAAATGAAAGAATAAATACATAAAATAAAAGTACACAACACCATAAAGTACCCCTTTATCACTATCAGAGTGGCCCACCTTAAAGTTGTAAATAAAAACATGCTCGTATAGATGTTGAACACAACTGAAAATGCATCTGGAGAAATTATGTGTAAGTATGAAATATATAGAGGGACATTAGGCTCAACCAATAATGCATCTAAGAGTGTATAATAATTGGTTTAAAGAGAGATTTGGAAAGACCAAAAACACCACCAATACATAGATCACAAAAAATAGGCACTTTTAAAGAAGAGGGTACTCAAAAAAGAGTTGTAGCCTTTTTAAGATTTTAGCTCGCATAAAAAATGAGTGGAAATACTATTGGAAAAAATAAGATACACAAATTTGAGAAAATTATTGGTGTGCAAATAGTTGGAAATAATTTTCTAAGGAAAATTTAAGCCCCTTTGGGTTGGGCGTGACTAAGGGATTTATGACCAGGGGTTAATGCCTTTTGTGAGTGCTCCCCCTCTCTCACTTTGATTAATGTGATTGATGGACGAGTGACATCATCCAAAAAATGCAGCCATTTCTCAAATGAATAATGTCATGATCAATGACATTAAACTTGACATATTACAAAATGTCACCATATTGTTACACATGGAGAAGATAGATGATCATGTTATGTGGGCATGGATCCATGTAATCACATGTTATGTGGGTGCATGGGGTTAGGATGACTAGACATCCCACATGGGCACAAGCTTATTGAAAAGTAGAGGCACGTGAAACATTACTACCCAAAGAAGAGTTGGATGGTAGGTCCTACTAGGGCATGAAGGTATGCATGTGAAGGAGACCATGTCATTGTGTGAAATAAATTAAGTTAATCAGCCCATGAAAATGTGAAGGCATGGATGGTTGCATCATTACATGGTAAAAGGTTGGGTATTCAGGTTTGCTTGGGTGTGGACATGTAGAACTTTATGCATGCATAGGCATGAATGGAGGATGGTGGGTCAAAGTTTTAAAAAAAAATCTAAGTGTTCATATTTTACTAGAATGGCTAAGGGGGAAAAAACTAGCACAAAGAACCTCATATTTATAACAAACCATTCATATTCTCCCAAAAGTGACAAGAATCCACTAAGTTTTTCAGAAAACCCAGAAAGTATTTTCTAATTAAAGACTCTAATGGTACGAATATGTGCAAAAACTAATAAAAATCCTTGAAACCCTAAAAAATGGTAGAAAATGGATATCAAAACACTAGGTCATGTTTACATCCAATCCTTGGGTTATGACACCCTCTTAATCTAATAGCATTTCCCATTTTTCATCTAAATACTCTAGTAATTATATTTACATGAGTTTTCTAGAAACCCCACTAAACCCTTAAAAACAAAACTCAATGAAAATATTAGGAATGTAATGCAAATATCTCACAAAGATTTTAATAGAAAATGGTTATCAAAATCACTCTAATACCATGTAATATTGTACCATGATCAACTGAACAACATAGCATGTATGAAGAACCTATAGAGTGAAATCTCATAACCTTCAAATGAAATAAAAAGTCTCACAAAACAAAAGTTGTAAAATAGTATTATCTCATTAAGCATTTTCACATATACCAACATCCTCATGCATGTGGTATTATCTTTCACTAATGACCTAGAATAGACCTAAACAAGCTAAATAAAACTGTGTAGGTAAAACCACATCATGGAAAAAATCCCAAACCAACAATATCATAACTCAAATCCTCACCTTTCAAACATTTTGGAAGATTAAATCATCTATAAACCTATGAGAAATTATGACTTGGTTTTAGACCTTACAAATACATTTTCTTGCATCTCATTTCTTGACTTTTTAAAAAATTCACCTACCCATCATTCAATATTGTTTGGTACCTTAGGGTTTAGACACTTAGCCAATGTTAGTCCTCCACATTAGTCTCAAATAAACCATATTTATCATGACATGTTTCCACTAGGGTATGATTTAATAGACAATGGTTATTTATTTGATTGTATGAGTCTCCCTCTCAATTTAGAGATGGCTAGGAGGGTTGATCCTTCTTTGTGTCTACTAGTCTATATCTACAATAACTATGTGAAAAGAGAAATGTTTGATGATGGAGTGGATGTTAACATTTTCCCCTTTTCATTTCTCCAAAATATTGGTTATGGATAAATCAATTGTTCATCAACCTAAAACACTCTTTGAGGCTATGAAAATATCAAGTACAGTTATATAAGAACCATCCTATTTCCCATCACCCTAGATTCCAAGGTTATGTTGACTAAATTATACATAATTGAAAAATGTTCCTATTAAAACATGATCTTTAGTAGGCCTTGAATTCATATGATGAAGCTGATCCCTTTTACCCTCTTCCAACAAATTAGGTTCCTCCATTTGGGAAAGTTTTTAGTTTCCCAAGGGGATCCTAAACCCTTCAATTCCATTCAAGCAACCATGCATAAAAAATTAGGGTTACATATTGATTATCACTTACCCACTAATGGTGTAACAAAACCCCTACATTTGGTTGAAGTCTAAGAAAACACAAATCCAAAAGTGGTTGTGTTTAAGAAAGGGGTAGAGCTCCCTAAAGCCCTTGTTAAGGATAATCCTAAAGAAAAGGAAGTTATAATAATATAAAAATAAAGTGGTAAAGATCTTGCAATGATGTAAGTCATCTCAACTATGTTTATGGATGAAATAATTAATATAATGGAAAAATATACACCACTTGTGTTCCCTTTTGAACCACAAGGAATAAGAACCTACAATCTCTTTGAATCTCAAGACCAAGAAACTAAATAAGGGATAATGACATAATTGACATTTGCATGGTTAAGAATCCAGAGGATCAATAAACTATCCCCAATCATGATGATGATGATTATTATATGCATGATCAATTGGACCTTCACTATGATGGGGCAAATTTTCATCTTAGCATAGGGTCAAGAGTCATCCTGATTCCCCTAGAAGCAAGAATTATGCCATTAGGTTTTAAACTTAAATTTGAGTGCACAAACAATGGGGTTGAGTATGAAGCCTTATTACTTGGAATGCTCATTGCTAAATGGTTGGGTGTCTCAAACCTAAAAATCTAAGGTAAATCATAGTTAGTGACTAACCAAGTCTTAGATATTTATCATACCAAGGTTAAACATATGTTGTGTTTAATGTAAATTATTTTAACTTCATTTCCATAGAATCCATTCCTAGAAAAAGAAATTAACTTTATGAATCTATGGGTACTTCCTCATCACATTTTTATATTCATATAGAGATACCTAAATATAAATTCATAATATCCATGAGGATAAAACCCCTCATGAAAACAATTTCTAATGTCCAAAATCTCACTCACATTGGGAAGGATACTAGCCCATTAGTCCTTGACTTGGCTGAGAATGATGAGTAAATTTAGAGTTCCTATGATCTTATGATCACATCCCATCCTCACATCATAAGAGAGGTTTCACTCTCAATTTTTATCCTATGTTTTCCCTCAAATGTGAATATTATGATTATAATTATAATGTTGATGATTATATGTATTATAACAAGGAGTTTGATGTACTTAACTCAAAACACAAATATTATGATCTTCTTATTGATCCAGACAAATTTGAATAAGGTAATGCCTCCCTCATTAGGGATAACATTGATATTAACATAGGGACTAAATAAATCTTTAGGATACTCAAACTTATGTCTTCAATCTCACCAAAAGAGATAGAAGACCAAAAATATTTACTTACTAATATTTATAGATATTTTACCTTTTCCTACACACATATGGTAGGTATTGAACATAAATTATTTGTTCATATTTTGGTCATGATGCTAATGCAAAACCCTTACAATAAAAGCTTAGGATAGTCAAGCCCAAATTTGCATTAATGGTGAAAAAATATTTTATTAAGCTTCTCAAGGTAGGGTTAATAAAATCCATGGACTATTCTAAATAGATGTCCAACATTGTTCCCATTCTCAAAAATAATGAAAAAAATAGGATATACATCAATTTTAGCAATATTAATAAGGCATGTACTAGATATGATTTCCTTCTCCCTGATAGTATTTGACCAAGATAAGACAAATAAACAAGAAAAATAATGATTTGATTCCATCAAATAATATTTCATAAAAATATATAGGCATATGATCTCCTTAAAATAAGGAATCATGACTAACTCCAAATCCCATAATTCTAGCTATTAAAATTATTATTGAGAGTTTTTGAAATAAATCTCTATTAAAAAAATGTACACACTAACAATAGCTTAGGAATATTTCTAAAATTCCCTCCTTAGTGTGAACATGGGGAAACAAAAGCACTCAATGACTACACACCATGCCACTCCAGATCTTGCACATGGTCTTGATACTCTTTTTTTTAGTGTAATTACGTATTTAACTTGGGTTATTGACTAAGGTAATAGATCTTTGATTAATTTACTTAACTAACTGGGTTAAGAGGTTAGTTTGTTTTAATCATACTTAGCTATTTCATGCTAGCTAATGTTGGTAGTTTCACCCACCCTTTCCATGTTTCTCAGATGGTTCATTTCTTTGCCTATTTAATAGGCCTTCATGTATGGTTCGTAAAAGTGTGTTGTGTAATACAATATGGTTCTCTTTTCATTTGAATATTACTATTATTGCTCAATTTGGATGGTAGGTGCACCAAATAGATGTCAAGAGTGATTTCTTTAATGGAGATATAGAGGAGGAAGTCTACATGGTTTAGCCATAGGGTTTTCAGATTTCTAGTAAGGAACATCTTGTTTTTAGGTTGATCAAGTCCTTGTATGGGCTTAATCAGGCTCCTCAAGCCTAGTATATGAAGATAGATACATACCTTAGGGAGTTTGGTTTCAAAATTTGTAACTCTAAACCAACTCTCTATGTAAAGGTGTCTGGTGATGATATCTTGACTCTCACTGTATATGTTGATTATTTAGCCATCACTAGGACTAGTTCTAATCTCATTCAATAGATGAATTCTGATATTTGTTTTACTTTTGACATGATAGACTTAGGATTATTAAAATATTGTTTAGGTGTTAAGTTTTGGCAAGGTGATTTTGTTGTATTCATTTCAAAAATTAAGTATGCCAAATCATTGTTGGAAAGGTTTAAAATGATGGATTGTAATCTAACTCACACACCTATGGAAGTTGGAGCTAAAATTTTAATTGACACTTTTTCACCTTTGATCAATGGAACACTATATTGGCAGTTAGTGGGTAGTCTCATTTACCTCAGTACCATTATACCGGATATATGTTTTGCAGTGAGGTTTCTATCTTGATTCATGTCTAAACCACAATAATTACATTAGTTAGCTATAAAATGGGTATTAAGATATGTCAAATTTACTCTTGACTTTGGCATACTATATGAAAAGTCTGTAGATTTTGAGGTTTTAAGATATTTTGACTCTGATTGGGTAGGATCAGTAGATTCAATAAAATCTACAATAGGCTATGTATTCACTCTTGGTTCAGGATGTTTCTCATGGTAGAGAAAACTAAAAACTATAGTGGCATTATCTTCAATATAATCAAAGTATAAATCTATGGTCTATGTAAGTTGTGAAACTATGTGGATAAATAAAATCTCTGAGGATGTTCAATTTGAGTCATCAAAGCCTACTCTAATTTTTTGTGACAACCAAAGTGTTTTGAAGATGGTGAAGAATCCAGTATTCCATGCTAAGACCAAACACATTGAGGTTCACAATCATTACATCTGATAGTTGGTTATAAATAAAGATATCAGTCTCCTCTATTACCCCATTGTATAGCAGCCAGTTGATATAATGACCAAACCATGTGGTGTAGACAAGTTCATAAAATTTAGAAATAAACTTGGTATTGTTTCTGGGTTTATCATTAAGGGAAGGTGTTACTGTAATTATGTATTTACCTTAGGTTATTGACTAAGGTAATATTTATTTGGTTAGTTTCTTTAACTACTTGGGTTAAGAGGTTAGTTTTTTTTAATCAGACTTAGCTATTTCATGCTTGCCAATGTTGGTAGTTTCACCCACCCTTTCCATGTTTCTTGGGTGTTTCATTTATTTACCTATTTTTTGCCACTAAAGGCATACATAGATAGTACACTACCCCTTACACTCTAAAACAAAATGGAGTTTTGGAAATGTGAAATAGGATGGTGATGGACATGGCTCGTTATATGGTCTAAAGCATAAATATCCCATATAAGGACTTGATCAACCTGCAAACAAGATGCTCCTTACCAGTAACATAAAAAACCTATGGCTAAACCATGTAGACTTCCTCCTCTAGATATCCATTCAATAAATCACTCTTGACATGCATTTGGTGTACCTACCATCCAAACTGAACAACAATAGAAATAATCAAATGAAAAGTTACCATCTTTGTAGTAGTAGAAAAAGTCTCCTCATAATCAACCCATTCCTCTTATGCATAACCTTTTGTAATAAGTCTAGATTTTTGTTTATCCAAGAAATCATCTAATTTTCATTTTATCTTGTAAATCCATTTACAACCAATGGATTTATTTCTTGGTAGTAGCTCCATGAGCTCCCAAGTCTTATTTTTCATCAAGGAATCATATTCCAATTACATGGTTGATTCCCACTCATGTTTCCTTTTGGCCTCTAAAAAATAATTAGGCTCAAATACATGTGAAACAAAAAATGTTAGAGTAAAATTATCATGCTCACCTCTATTACCAAACTGCTTTCCTGATCTCAATCTTCTTCTTTCCATACCTTGTGGCAAGTCTCCTTCCTTTAGTGCTTCCATTGTGGTAGAATACCACTTTGGCTTCTTTGGTTGTTCTATTGGAACCTCATAATGACCTGTATCAATTCCCTCCCTGGAATGTGATTCCACTAATTAATGCTAATCCTACTCAACTTTCACACCATAACTTATAATAGAATCATTAGAAGAAAATAATGATTGAATATCAAAAACTATACCAGTTGATGTGAAGTATGGCATCTATTAATTTACTATGACATCTCTATTTACAAAAACTTTTTTATTAGAAACATCAAGTAATATATAAGCCTTTGACTACTCATTATACCCAACAAACATGTATGCTTTGATTTTTGCATTCAAGTTACTTCTCTTTTGACTGGGAATAACTGAAAAAGCTACATAACCAAAAATTCAAAAAGCATTTACATATGGAGTTTGACCTAACCAAGCCTCATCTAGAGTCATATTATTTAATGATTTTTTAGGACTTATGCTGAGGATGTACACTATCATATTCACTTCTTATGCCCAATATCTATATGGAAAATTTATGATTTAGACCATACAGTGAGCCATGTCCATCACCATCCTATTTGTCTTTCCATAACTCTATTTTGATATGGAGTGTAAGGGGTAGTGTATTGTCTATGAAACTATTTGGATAAATAAAATATGGTATTCAGAACCCATGATTCATAGAGCCTAAGTGGAGTTCTATGGAAGCTAGAGAGGTCAGTGTCTTAATAGGGAGCAGCCACTAGAGATTTGGAAGAGAGATAAAATTCTATAAGCTCAACCTAAAGACTAGAAAATTTCCTAGGAGGATCAAAAGAATAAATAATATCAAAATAAGGTTAAAAGAATCATTTTTAGGCTATTTAAGGAACCTTTTTTTTTTTGAGAAGGTTGTACAATGTACGGTGCCATACAATTTAGGGGGAAAGGAGAAAAATTCAAATCTTGATCATTTTCAATGAAATAAAATCCTAAGCTATGAGTTAATTCATAACTTGAACAATGGTGTAGACAGCTTGTCATTTGGCTGAGAAATGAGCTCAAAATTTATGCCTGAAGTTTTATAGATAGGCCAATTTTCTAATTGGCTAATTATTTTCATGAAATTTTCAACCTAAAGTTTTATTATTTAAATTATTTTTAATTTTTTAATTGAAATAAATCAAAAATTTAGCCAATAGGGGTTATTGGGGACCTACCACTAATTAATAATCACATAAGCATCCAAGAAGTTAAAATTTCCATCATTTTTTGAATTTTTTAATCTAGATGTGGATGGAGAAAGAATTTTTTAAATCAGAATTGTAGGTTTTGTTAATGCTTCTAATTAACTCATAGGTTCTCTTCAGTCTTGATGAACACTTCTCATTTTAGGATTCAATGATTCCAAGGCATGAGTTACAGTGTGTGATAATTTTGTGATGTCTGTGGTGGAATAGAATCAAAGTATGGGAACTGTCCACAATATTTATTTAATTTGGTGATTGGGAGCCACTAGGGTCTATATCTTTGTGATAATTCTAGCAAAAAAGTTAATCTAAATGGATATTAATAATGATCTTTAAATTAGGTGTGTTTTGATAAAGAAAATAGAAAAAGGAAGGGTAAGGCAGAAAAGCGAACGTGATTACAAATTCCTCTCTCAAATATTATGACAAATTAATAATTACTTTGAGCATACATGAACCAATTTGTGATGTAAAATAGTATAAACTCAGATTGCATCACAAACCAAGCAAGATTTAAATAAGATATATAAACCACAAGTAAGAAACAAGTTTACTTTAAAATTTTGCTACTATAACCTGAATAACATATGCACATCTAAATGTAGAGAGAATAAAATGAAGTATACCTAAGATATTTTTAGTTAATCTAGAATTAGCATAAATTAATAGCCCTATCATAGAAAATGTATCTCAAAATGTAGATAAGTATTCAAATTTAAGACAATAACATGCAATTGGGAGACAACATTGGCTTTCAACAAACTATTTAGACAATCTTTTCAAAATTCCTTAGTTGTATTAAATGCTCTTTTGTATACAAATTTCTCAGAGTCTCCCTCTTTAAAAATGGTAATCTTTGCCTATTTATAGGAAACATAGGTGTTACCAGTTATCTTTTCAAAATATCCATGATATGATAAGGATAGTTGTCCTTAATATGAAGATTACAATGCAAAAGGCTTTCTATGCTAATTTTGACAAAAGGACTAATATATGCTAATAGACTAGCATATATATTACAAGAGAATATTATTTTATGTTACATTGGTGGGTCCCTTGGGTTACTGCTTGAGGATGTTTTTCACCTTAGTATAGTTTTCTTTGATTATCTCAAAAAATACTACATACTTCATCAAACAATCCTCTTCTTGACCTGCCAATGTATTAAATTCTTTGTCACTCTTGGATTTAAGTTTTTGAATGCATTAGGCATATACAATCTACTTCCCTAATGTTATTATGATATCAAGGACCTTGTAATTATCCTTGATAGGATGGCCTTGGTTATCCTTGATGTTCTAGATGAAGTTACTAATCCTTTGCTTGAACTCTTCATCATCCATCAAGCCTAAGGCATTGGTCTTAGAAGGGTTTACCAATAGTGCCTTTAAGAGCTTCTCCATTCTTGCTATAAAGTCTTTGTCCTCCTTCATGAAACTATTAACATCATCACACTAGTTGATCAAGTCCAATATCTTATCTTTAATGACTCCTATGAGGACATGTAAATGGTTCAACTTGATGATCTTGATGCCTAGGACCTGTTTGGTGTTATGGACATTAATCAATTCAGTTGCCTAATCTCTAGAGTTCTACCACTAAGTGATTAATGCCTATAATTTCCCAATTTTATGGGTCAAGGTATTTTATCTGAGCCTCAAGGCCTTCAACCCTTCAAATATGTCAAAGAAGGACATATTCAATAGTTTCTTTATATCCTCAAGGATTGAAAATGTAACCTTTGCTTCCAAGTCTTTCTTCTCCTTTTCTAGATTGGTTATCCTCTATTACATTCCCTAGATTCTAGCCAAGGTCATTGCTGATTGGGCCACCACCAAATCTACCACATCTTCTTGATGGATGGGATGCTCCCCTATTTCCTTCCCTTGAATAGGAGTTAGGCCTACAAAAGGTTTCACCTTTTGAAAGGTGAACTCTTTGGTTCCAATGGTAGTTTTCTTGGTTATCACCCTTTCAAACCCTATTATATTTGAATTATACATAACAGTGGCTATTGGTTTAGAGGGTTTGGGTGTCTCTAGGGTTTCAATCCTAGTCCCACTCAATGCTCCAAGGTCTTTTATTTTCTTGCCACTTTCTGTGGCTTCTTGAATAATTCTTCTTTTTTCTTGCTTCTTCATTAGCTCCTTGATCTAGGGTTTGACATTATCAAGGGGATATCCACCTATAGATTTGGTAATTGCCAGTGAGTATGATTGGGAAGGAACCTTTTGGAGTTTCCCATATATGAACCAGTCAAGAATGATAGGTCTATATATAGGGAACTCATTACTGAACAAATTTATTTCACTGGTGGGATGGGTCCATGTCACCTTTGGTCTTTTGGAGGACCTAGGTACAAGGGCCAACTCATGTTCCCTCTTCTTTTGTGTGACAAGGACCAATTATAATGCCATTTATTTTCCCTTATCTTCCTCACCTAATTGATTTCCTTCAATTTGTGCCACCTTAATTATGGCTCCCTCATCTTCTTGATCAAACCCATAGGTCTCCACAAGTTCCTTGAAAAATTATTACACTATCTCATATAGCTCTAGGGAAACCATATCAAAGTGTTCCACTAGAGAAGATAGTTTTGGAGGTTGGGTTGATGATGAAGGGCCTTCTCTTGGCCTTTCTTCTAGTTTCTTCTCACCAGGTCCTTAAATTTAGAGTGCTTGTTATTGTGGCTAACTTAGAGGTACATTAGAAGTGGAAGGTAGTAGATGATACTATAATGGGTTCATTTTCCATCTCTCCCCAACTACTTTCTCCTCTCTTTGTAGTCTATGTTCAAGCTTAAAACTATGCTACATACACCTAGAAAGGACTTCCTCAAAGTCTATAGCTTTGGTGTAAAAATGGTCATATGGACCAACCATATACTCATAGGTTACTTTGGTTAGTTTCTTTGATATAAAATGAGGGATAACCTTATTATTGGGGTCCCATTCCTTTAGGTCATCCTTATGAAAGTAGAAGGCATCCCTATGTCTGGACATGATGTCTAATTATTTCCAATCTTAGATCAAAGTTCTCCCAATAAAGAATGGGAAGGGATGCAGAATGCCCTTCCTCTTCTCCCTATAAACATTATCAATTCCTTGGAAGATTTGGTGAGCAATTTCTTGCTCATCCAACTTGAGGGGGACATAGATAGGCAACCTGAATGGTTGGGTCATGATCCCTTCTATTTTGATAATGGTATAGTTTGGATAGTACCAAATATCTCCCATGAGTTCAACATACTTTTTGATAAGAGGGAGTATCTTGGGCATGGGGTTCCCTATGATATTATTGACCAAATTACGGTATATACAATCACAAATAAACTACATATGAACTCTATACTTGAAGATGTGCAACTTTTCATAGTGATGGGAAATGATAATTTTGGTATGGGAGGACCAATTCTTGACATCAAGAATATGAGTGGATGCCATTAATGAGTCCAACAAATAGGACATCATGGTTAATTATTGGATTGTCCTTTTTTCTTAATGCCATAAAATTGTCTACCCAAGTGGATGCTAATCATCTCTCCAATAGGTGGGGTTAGCTTTTCTTCCACCATGAAATACATGTAGGAAACCCATCTGGGGTTGACATAGGTTGTGGTGGCTTCCCCTGAATCTATACATAATAGCATCATAATGATCCTAATCCCTTATCTAAATTGAATGATAGGGATTTTATGATCATGGTTCCTAGCTACATGAGTTCCTTATACTAACCAAGGTCTCAGGATAACATCTAGATTATGCTAGGTAGTCCATTCTTTAATGGAAGGGATGTCTATGTGAGCTCTAAGGAGCTTGTAGTAGCCATCAAAAGCTACTCGAGAAATATAGGCAATTTTACTTGACCCTCATTCTTTGATGATCTAATCATTATTTATTCTACAATCAACAAATAAGGGTGCAAGGATGTCAATGCAATGTAATACCTCAGGTTTAGTAGTAGCTTGATGAAGACCTATCATTTGCATTGCAACCAGGTCCTTAAAATTTCTCTTGGTGACTGCCACCCTTTTCTCACTAGATGATATAGGTTGCATCCCCTCAATTGTGAAGAAAATCTCAGACTAATTCTTCATGTCATTGGCCAATGATCATGTGTCCAATTCAGTATCCCCAAGGTACCTCCCTTCATGGTCTATAGATAAATACATGTTTGTCTCTTCTTTCTACTGTTGCCTTACCACTATCATGATCTCAATTTCTTTGGAATATGACTAGTCTTGATGCTCAAGATGACACTTTGAGCTTTCTTAATGTAGTTGTGTCCTTAACAATCAAGTTTTGAGGCTTTAAGTTGAGGTTTAGGGCTTTAAGCTGGTCCGATAGGGTTTTCGAGGCTTTAATGGTGAAGGTGATGGATTTCATAAATTTATTCATGTCTCAAATCTTATGGATGGAACCACTTATCTAAATCCTGTCTTTTTAGGTGTGCCAAATCTTAGGATTGTCCTTTAGTGATTATATGGCACTTACATGGACCTCCTTAATCTTGATACTATGGCACTCCCATGGGAATTCCTTTGAAAATTAGCCATTGGCTTTTAAACAAAGCCTTTTATGTCATTCTATTAGACTAAAATTCTAAGATGAATGCAAGCCTTTGATTAAGATCTCAGTGGTCCTTTTTGATTAGTCACTTAGATCCTAGATGACCCATTAATGCCAAGTGGTGCATTCTAGCTTCCTTGAGAAATGATTGGATGTGGTTGATCCACATGTTGAGCTATCAGGCTTTAGGCTCCTTGGTTGAAAAGACCATCTTCACTTCATGCCATTGAATTAGGGTTAGTGATGGAGTGAGAACCATTGATTATGATCCATGAGGTTGAAGTTGGTTGGTTGAGAGGTCAATTATGGTTAAATTTGATGGTTTCACTAACGAAAAATACATCTTCATGAATGTCAATGGGAGTGTGATTGTGAAATTTAAGCTCATGAGGTTCCTTAGGCCAAATTATAACATGCCACACATTGCATTCTTAGTGATCTCAAGACTTTAGGGTTGATGCAGTCTATTGGATCAAGCAAGGTAATGAACATAGACCATTGATCATGATCTATGAGGCTTCTTTGATTGGATCAATTTTATGGGCTATTTGATCTCACACTATTGGATTAAAGTTTTTGAGTGAATGTGGATAGTCTGATCTTGTAAGATGCATGAATATTAAGTTAGTCTGTGATGCACATAGGCTTAAGCTAAGGGGTTAACCTTAGATTAATAGTATTAAAAAACACTATGATCTAAGTTTTCATGTGATAAGCCTAAGGTTTAAATGTTTATAAGGTCCCCTTTTGGATTAAGGACAAAATTTTTGATGGGGTTCATTTTTAAGGCCTCGCTAACATCACATACATCATCACAAATTTTAAATTATGGGAGCGAGGTCATCAAAATAAATGCCATAGAAAATTTTATAGTGAGCAGGGTTTAGTTCATAGTTCATCCTAGGATGATCTCATGCCATTGGAATGAGACTCCAGGGAAGCAAGGACCATTATATCTACATCCAAGTTACAACATAAAATTAGATCATGATATGTGTAGTGATTTAGACTAAAGTTTAGGATCCTTGAGGCATTGCCTATGTTGAACAAAGACCATACATTTTAGGATTAAAACATAGGCTAAATGTTGATAAGGTCTTAGTCTAGGATGAATAGGGACTTGTGGACATAACATTTAATGAGATTAGAAGGGATTTAAAATGGGAAGGAACATAAAATGGGACTTAAGTATAATTCAGTGTCAAGGTTCAGGCATGTTTAAAAATGTAACTGAGCCTTAATGTAAAATTAAACTTAGGGTCCATTTTTTTAAAAGGACCAATTCCCACTAAATTTTCTCCCATGAAAGTTTGATTTTGAACCCCTAGGGTTTTTTCTTAGGAACCATGCCTTCCTCCATGAAACAAAAGGACCAATTCCCACTAAATTTTGTCCCATGAAAGTTTGAATTTGAACCCCTAAGGTTTTTTCTCAAGAACCCTGCCTTCCTCCATGAAACAAAAGGTCCAATTCCCACTAAATTTTCTCCCATCAAAGTTTGAATTTGAACCCCTAGGGTTTTTTCTCAGGAACCCTGCCTTCTTCCATGAAACAAAGGACCAATTCCCACTAAATTTTCTCCCATGAAAGTTTAAATTTGAACCCCTAGGGTTTTTTCTCAAGAACCCTACATTCCTCCATGAAACCTACATTAGAGATTCAAGGGTAATCTTTAGTAGGGTTAGCTCATAAAGAATAATGAAACACGTAAGGACCTATCCTTTTTCAAATGGATGATCTCAAAATTCTAAAAAGAAAAACCTCATGAAATCCAGACTAGGATATAAATGTTTTGAAATATTTACAAGGGTCCCTATTTTTTAAATCATAAAAAAATGGGGTATGTTGGTCTCAACAACAAGTTTCCCAATTTAATAGTTTCAGTGAAAGAAAATTTGAGGTCTTGAAAATGGTATTGAGTTTGTTGTTGAAAAATAGTAGAGTTGTTTAGTGTCAAGATAGAATCCGTATGTAGAAGGAAGTTTTATAAAATTCATTATAATTTTTTTGATTTAATTATTTTCATGAAAAACTAGGTCAAATGGCTAATATTCAATACCTATTACTACCAGATTCTCATAAATTGACAAGCAAGAACTTTAGTTTGTGGAGTCACAAGGTTTTGATGATATGTGAATATCAGAACCTTGATCAAATAGTGATTGGTAAAGATCAAAGGCCTACCACTAGTTATGATGACTATAATAAACATCATTGTGAGGCTCTTATGTTGTTAAAACTATCAGTAGCAGATAATCTAATCCAGAGGTCAGAAATGTGACCACTGCATCAACTTTATGGACTAATCTTACTTCTCAATACTTAACTTCTGAAGTTGGTAGGGTATTATATTTGAATAATTTGTTGTTTTCTACTAAGATGCTGGAAGGTGGCTCCATTTTTGAGTTTTTATTGTGGATCAAGGACATCAGTAATCAGTTGAACTTTGTATAGAAGCCTATTGATGAGCAAGATTTGATTGCTCTAATTATGCTAAATCTTCCACCTTCATTTGATTCATTTATGAAGTCCTTGCACATGATTGATGATACATAGACTTTGAAATTTGAAAAGTTTTCCACATTGCTATTGTAGAAGGAGAGACGGTAGAAGCAAACAGTGTTGTCTACATCTACTTCTATAGAGAGTGCATTATTCATCAAAGGAAAGGGAAAGCAGTTTGGTAAAACTACTAGTTATTTGATAGAAACTTCATAAGTGGTTCAAATAAGAGATCTAAGTGGAAATGTTTTTACTATAAGCAACATGGTCACCCTAAGAAAGATTGCAAGAAAAGACAACAAGATATGGCCAACCCTATAAAAAAAGCTCATCATGAAAATGTAACTGAAGGTGAAGACAAGGAAACATCTCCTAATTTTGATTTCATGGATTTTAGTGGTAATTCTATGGTGGATTGAGCATGGTACTTTGATTTAGGGGCATATTGCCATTATACATGCCATAAGGACTGGTATATGTATTTTGTTGAAAATGGTATTAATAATGAATATGTATCTTTGGGAGATGGTAAGACTCATTTCATGAAAGGATATGGTAATTTTCAGATTATTTTTAATGGTGCAGTTTAGTATACATTTAATAATGTTAGGTATGTGCCTAATATGAACAAAAAATTACTTTTAATTAATGAGATCACTTCAAAATATGATTTTTTTGTAAAGTTCAAGGATAAAAATGTTTAGTTACTACCATAGATAACAAGATTATTATTGTTGGGATTGGTGAGAAAGGCTTGTATACGCTTAAAGATCCATAGAGGGCAAAGGAAAGTGTACTTGTTGTGGTTGATAGCACAAGTTCACTATGGTATGAAAGGTATGGGCATTTGAATTTCCATTATTTGACTACATTGAGCAATACTAAGATGGTTAAGGGGATTCATTCTTTTTGGGATAGTCATCAAGTATGTACTAGATGTCAATTGGGGAAGCAAGTTAGATATTCATTTGATGTTGGTAAATATTTAAGAGCTAAGGGAGTATTAGATCTGGTACATGCAGATTTGCATTGTCTAATATAGACACCTACCCCTTCTAGAGTTCATTATTTTTTATTGTTGGACGATGACTTCTCTAGGAAAAAGTGGGTATACTTTATAGTGAAGAAATGTGATTATTTTTCTCACTTTCCTACTTGGAAAGATATGATTGAAAAACATGCAGGACGGTCAATGAAATATCTTAGAATGGATAATAGAGGTGAGTTCATCTCAAAACAATTCAAGGATTTTTGTACCACTGAAGGCATACATAGATAGTACACTACCCCTTACACTTCATAGCAAAATGTATTGTGGAAAGGTGAAATAGGAATGTGATGGACATGGCTCACTGTATGGTCTAAAGCATAAATGTCCCATATAAATATTGGGTAGAATCAATGAATATGATAGTGTACATCCTCAACATAAGTCCTACAAAAGCATTGGATAATATGACTCCAGAGGAGGCTTGGTCAGGACAAACTCTAGATGTAAGTGCTTTTCAAATTTTTGGTTGTGTAGCTTTTGTATTAATTCCTAGTCAAAATAGAAGTAAATTGGATGTAAAAATCAAAGCATACATGTTTATTGGGTACAGTGAGAAGTCAAAGGCCTATAGATTACTTGATGTTTCTACTAAAAAAGTTGTGGTAAATATAGATGTCATAGTAAATGAAAAAATGCCATACTTCACAACAACTGGTATAATTTAGATATTCAATCATTATTTTCTTCTAATGATTCTATTATAAGTTTTGATTTGAAAGTTGATAAGGATTCTAGTTCATTAGTGTAATCACATTCCAAGGACGGAATTGATGTAGGTCATTATGAGTTTCCAATAGAATAACCAAAGAAGCCAAAGTGGTATTTTTCCACAATAGAAGCACTAAAAGAAGGAGACTTGCCACAAGGTGTGGAAGGAAGAAGACTAGGATCTGGAAAGCAGTTTGGTAATAGAGGTGAGCATGAAAATTTTGCTCTAACAACTATTGTTTCACATGTATTTGAGCCTAATTATTTTTTAGAGGCCAAAGGGAAGCATGAGTGGGAATCAGCCATGCAATTGGAATATGGTTTCTTGATTAAAAATAAGACTTGGGAGCTCATAGAGCTACCACCAAAAAAGAAATCCATTGGTTGTAAATGGATTTAAAAGGTAAAATTCAAAGCAAATGATTCCTTGGACAAACACAAATCTAGACTTGTTGAAAAGGTTATGCATAAGAGGAAGGTGTTGACTATGATGAGACTTTTGCTCCTACTACAAATATGGTAATGTTTTGTATGATTGTTTCTCTTTTTGCTCAGTTTAGATGGTAGATGCACCAAATAGATGTCAAGAGTGCTTTATTTAATATAGATCTAGAGGAGGAAGTCTACATGGTTTAGCCATAGGGTTTTCATGTTCTTGGTAAGGAAAATCTTGTTTGTAGGTTGATCAAGTCATTACATGGGCTTAATTAGGCTCCTCGAGCCTAGTATATGAAGATAGATACATACCTTAGGGAGTTTGGTTTCAAAAGGTGGAACTCTAAACCAACTCTCTATGTAAAGGTGTCTAGTGATGATATCTTTATTCTCATTGTATATGCCAATGATTTAGCCATCACTAGGATTAGTGCTAGTCTCATTAGTAGATGAAGGCTAATATTTGTTGTACTTTTAACATGATAGACTTAGGACTACTAAAATACTATTTAGGTGTTGAGTTTTGGCAAGGTGATTATGTTGTATTCATGTCACAAAATAAGTATGCCAAATCATTACTAGAAAGGTTTAGAATGATGGATTATAATCCAACTCACACACCTATGGAATTTGGAGCTAAAATTTCAACTGACACTACTTCACCTCTAGTCAATGAAAAAATGTATTGGCAGCTATTGGGTAGTTTAATTTACCTCACTACCACTAGACCACTATTTGTTTTGTAGTGATTTTTCTATCTTTCTTCATGTCTAAACCATAGGAAGTATATTGGTTAGCTATAAAATGGGTATTAAGATATGTCAAAGGTACTCTTGACTTTGGCATACTATATGAAAAGTTTGTATATTTTGAGATTTTAGGATATTCTAACTCTGATTGGGTAGGATCAGTAGATTAAATAAAATCTACAATAGGATATGTATTCACTCTTGGTTCAATATTTTTCTCATGGAAGACCAAACTACAAACTAAAGTGACATTATCTTCAATAAAAGAAGAGTATAAAGCTGTGATAGGTGCCATTTGTGAAACTATGTGGATAAAGAAAATCTTGGAGGAGGTTTAGTTTGATTCATCAAAGCCTTCTCCATTTTTTTGTGACAACCAGAGTGTTTTGAAGATGGTGAAGAATCCAATATTCCATGCCAGGACCAAACACAATTAGGTTCACCATCATTACATCTAATAGTTGGTTATAAATGAAGACATCAGTCTCTTCTACTACCCCATTATAGAGGAGCCAGCTAATTTAAAGACCAAACCACTTGGTGCAGACAAGTTCATAAAATTCAAAGATAAACTTTGTCTTATTTCTGGTTTTGTCATTAAGGGAGGGTGTTAGAATAATCATGTATTTACCTTGGGTTTTTTACTAAGGTAATAGGTCTTTGGTCAGTTGCCTTAACTACTTGGGTTAAGAGGTTAGTTTTTTTAATTATAATTATCTATTTCATGTTAGCTGATGTTGGTAGTTTCACCCACCCTTTCCATGTTTCTCAGGTGGTTCATTTCTTTTCCTATTTAATAGGCCTTCATGTATAGTTCATAAAAGTGTGTTGTGTAATACAATCTAGTTTTCTTTTCAATCTCTATGTTTAATCCAATAATTTTGACTATGGGAACCACATCTACCATGAATATGGGCCCATCAACATATTCACATGAATACAACTACCTAACTGATAGATATATCAATAACACTTCCTAATTTAGTTCCTTGTCCCCCCAAAAAAATTACAACTTCATATTAATTAAAATTAGAAATTACATTTTGTAGATGTAATTACATTCCAAAGGAAAAAGAGGACAAATAAGAGAATAAGATAATCCAATAGTAGTATCCAACACAAAGGGGAGAACATCCCAAGCAAAAACAATAGAAACCCAAGTATAGCTGGATGAGAGACAAAAAAGGCCCAACAAATAAGAAGGTCCTAATAAGTAGGACCAAGGGAAAACAAGAAAGGAAAATAGAAGGTAAAAATATACAACCAAAATCTAATAGGAGATATATCCCAAAGAATCTTCAGTCTTGCCTTTCTTCTTTTTAACCTCCTACCACATCTGTTGTAGTGGTTCCCTTAATACTAACTACATTTTAGTATTATGAGAATCTTGAAGATTGTCTAACATCAATTTTTTTGAGAATGAGTGAGTCTCCAACTCCTTATCTAAGTCTAAATTCTTAAATTCATGGACTCTTTTCACTCCCCCAAATGAAGGCTCATTCATTAAAATCTTCAAAGTGGAGTTTTGTTCTACTTATCTATCCATGGAAACAAGCATGGATTCCTCCACCTAAATTTTTGAATCATCAAATTTATTCTTTTCTAGCTCTGTTGAATGTTGATTTACCTTATCATTACCTTTAATTTATACTTGTCCCTCTTACTTTGGGTAACTCCAATTCTTTGTATTTAATTTCATCCCTTTTTTTTAAAGGGGGACATGAGTTTGGGTACAACTAGCTTGAAGATGTCCTAGAATTTTACAAATATGGCACCAAAATGTTGTATTCTCATAATATAATGATTGAGAATATTGATATTCACCATATTTTATAATCATTTGGTCTGGTAAACCTTTGCTAAAAATATTAACATAAATGTGGGTATATGTGCACAAACCTGTAGAAGTTCTCTTAGCACCACATGTTATATAGGTGCCCAATACATTTCCTATCTCTTCAAGAGTGAAGTAGAGATGTAAAGGTAAAGTAGGAAGCCAAACCCAAACTAGAATTTTGGTGATTGAGAGAGTATTTGGATCAAAATATGGAAACCAAGGAGTCATGAAAAACCTTGTTGTTTCCCAAATCCATGGACCTTCTACCAAAACCCTTTGATATTATTCCTATTCAAAGAATTAAACAATAAAAAATCCTTTGGAGTAGAGGGAGATCTCACATTACTTCATCCATGTCATGTGTATCTAATGATATAGATCTATGGTTGTAGGATAGAGCCCATTAAATATGTAAATGAAGGCTTAATTTTATAAAATTTATTATATTTGTGGCACAACCCCCCATCAATCTCTAAGAGTGGCATCTCCTATGCCTGCTTTACAATAAATGCTTTTGAATTAGGTTTTGTCTTCATAGCACTAGATTGTGAAGTAGTGTAGCATTAGATTTAGAAGTAGCATTTTTAGCAACTTTTTCAAAATACAATGGCTTGGAGGATTTGGGAATCCTTGATCCTACATTTCTTCCTCACAATCTCCCCACCAATTGGATAATAGAGTCCCTACCTAAATCATATACATCCTAAGGGAGGTGATCCTGTAGTTATTTACAAGAAAAAAGGAGAAATTATTTATCCATTGGAATCCCTACTAAGAGGGATAATATTCACTTTATAACTACCACCAAATCTTCTAAATGGACCCAAAGACATAATGTTTTCCCATTAAGGGAATAGACCAAAGTCTAAAACCTAGCTTGTAAAATCATCTGACCTTGAAATTTGTTCTGTATAGCTAATTTTGTTCCCAAATTTCATTCAATAATATCATCAAATAGTTTACTTACAAGTTATATAGCTTGAAAATTTGAAAACACAGTCCCTAAGATGACAATTCTTTGAGGCAATTTGTCAAACTAATTTTGTGCATCCTTCCTAATGCCAGAAAAATGATTAGCAGAAGCTAGAGAACCTCATTATCTACCATCGAGAGAACTACTATCCCTTTTTTATGTTGAAAAGGGTTGACTAAAACTAGGCCTCAGTAAAAAATCACTACCACTAGATAATAGATTAGTTTCCTCCTCCCTACTACTACCTTGACCTATGTATTCCTTCTCTCAAACCTCATCCATAACATTTTTGTGGTGCTTGAAAAAAACCCTCAAAAAGTGGTAGTGATCGAGCAGGGTTTGAATCTCCTCAGCACTCTCCTTCTCTAAAGTAAGTGCCTCCCTATGGATCCTCACAAGCTCACAATGAATGGCCTTGTGTAAGAAATGAAACACCAAAATTGGTGACTTAAGCATAGAATGACCATTGACCCTTATTATAGAACCTCTCGTAACAAATGTTGATGCTAATAGAAATTGTGCATGCATATAATTAACATCATTGAAGGGATCATTGACTAAAACTACATCAATTTCATCCCAACTCAATGCAATATACAAAACCAATCTACCCATACATCCAAATCCATAGATTACAATCTTTGTCTTAACCATCCCAGAGTAAGCCATTGTCGGTCCTTCAAAATTC
Source organism: Torreya grandis (assembly GCA_037957365.1). Lineage (NCBI taxonomy): Eukaryota > Viridiplantae > Streptophyta > Pinopsida > Cupressales > Taxaceae > Torreya > Torreya grandis. The sequence goes on from JARHVA010000520.1 coordinate 1,441,456, forward strand.
TTCTCTTACACTCATTGTCATTCCTACTTTAGTTATTATGGCTTGTATCTCACATTTTCATTACATCAAAGGAAAACACTTAGAACTATCACATGCATCAATAGTTTTCACATTACATCACATAATAACAAATTGTTCTCAATTGTAGCCACTATTATTGACCATTGCCACTCATTCTTGAACAACATAGGAAATTACAATTGTCACTAAAAGTTACCCTTGGCTTTAGTCAATTTGGTTCAAAATCAAAATGGAATATTAGTGTTATATTCCTTCCCACAATGTGAAATATACATTCATTTATCAAACCATCAACACACTAAAAAAAGAAACATAGTACAGTAGAAAGCAAACACACTACAAAAAAATGCCACATCATTTTGTGTGGCCTCATCTCTTTTGACTAATGAGATGATGCCAAATGTCCTCTAACGTCCATTTCCTCCATCTTCTAGTAGGTTTTCTACATAGAAAAATTGAAATTTAGGCTCATGTGTATAATTCCTCCACATCAAATGGATATCACATACAAACAATAAAGCATCCAATTAAAATGCAAGATTTTTTTTTAATAATTTTTTACTCTTTTGACAGTTGATGCTTAAATAAGAATCACAATTCACTTTTGAGTTGACATAAAAATGACTCTACTACTTGAGAGATGTGAATTTCCATTTTACATAATAATACCAAGCACTTATTAAATTTTGCTAAATATTATAACTAAAATTTTAATTGACTAAAAAATTATATTATAACATTATATTAACAAATACCCTCAAATTATTTAAATTGACCACTATTATAAATGATGCCTAAATTAAAGATTAATTTTTTTTTTTACACTAAATACTCATAAAAACCTATATCTATTGATTAAAAACCTTCAACAAACACTACTAAGGATGGAAGTTATTAAAATGAATGACTAAATAATACTTGATAATTTTAATCAAAATTATAAAAGACTTAAACCATCTTGACTATTACTAAAGTATATTTGACTTTTATAAACCTATATACTATATATTCAAACCTAAAATTACAAACTTTGTTGAACAATGTGTGATGCCATTATAAAGATTTTACCATATCCATTTGCTTTCTAGCAAGGTGAATCTCATAAGTAGAGCCAGACATGTGCATATATGGCATGATCTCAAAAAACAATGGGCTAAGCATAATGGTTGAATACTAAATGAGTTTTAGTAAAAATTCAAACATAAATGGTTGTATGATCTAACAAGCATGAACAATGTGAGGAGGAAGCTTGATTTCAACTAAACGAATTTGATCAAATATGGAATTTTAATATAATCTTTCCATTAATTTCTAGATGCATAAATTTTTTTCAGGAATTTAAATAGTTGATCATACACAATGGTGTCATCCAATGTGAATGTAAATAGAAGTGACATTAGAGGAATCAATGATAAATTTCACAAGTTTACTTCCATGTTAATCTCTTAAATCACATGTGAATGATAGTTCAAAGGACACATCAGACCTAAAAATGAGTCTATAGTGGCAATAATATTGATGGGATCTGAATACATTGATATGTACACCCCTAAAGGAAAACAAAACCTCCACTTACTCCTGAAAATGAATCAAATAATTTAACTAGAAAAAATACCTACACTAATAACAAATAAAATCTTTCAAAAATATTATTTTATATATTGATAAATTTCATCAACAAGGATGAATAACATTATTAATACCCCTCCCAAACCCATTACACTTCCATGATAGGTACGATCACACACTTCTCTTCTCTTATACCATTGATAGTGTTTGATTAGGATAAGACAAATAAATAATAAAAATAATGATTCAATTCCATTAAATAATATTTCATACAAATATATAGGCATATGATCTCCTTGAGATAATAAATCATGCCTAACTCCAAATCCCATAAATGTAACTATGAAAACTATTACCAAGATTTTTTGAAACAACTCTCTAAAAATAAAATTACACACTAGCATTAGCTTAGGAATATTTCTAACACTCCCTTTTATTGATGTCATTATTGATGCTACAAAAAGTTGTGAGTTTGTATCCATTATGGATGGCTTCTCTATATATAACTAGATTTAAATTTCAAATGAGGATTAGAGAAAAACATCCATTACCATGTCATGGGGTAATTTTTATTATGTGGTCATGCCCTTTAGCCTTAAAAATGTTGAGACAACATATCAAAGTCATGACCCATATTTTCCATATTGTCATCTATAATATAGTGGATGTTTACGTGGAATATCTTCTAGGAAAATCAAAATGAAAAGTGTGTTTCGAATCACAGGTGAAAAAATCCTCAGTTATATCATCTCTCAGCATGGAATTAATATTGACCTAGCCAAGATTTACTTAATATTAGACACTATCCCATACTAATGAATCATGAATTAGGTCATTCTTAGGGAGGTTTGGGTCCATTTAATAGTTTATACTTGACCTTAATTACATAGTCTATATGATCAAAAAAAAATTAAAAATGCAAGTGGCTTGACTTGAATGAATGATTTTTAAGATGCATTTGAAGTGGTAAAGTGTTTTATTATGTCTACTCTAACACTCATGGAATCCAATCTTGATAATCCCCTCATATTTCACATTAGGTAAATTTAGGTGTCTCTTCCCTACATATTAACCTAATAGGATGGTGATGAAAAGGAACATGCCATATATTTCATTATCTACACTCTTTTCAACTACGAGACATATTATAATAAAGTAGAGAAATAGTGTTTGATCATCATGTTCATAACCAAATGGTTGTGATATTATATTCTTAACTAAGAGATAAGGGTCATAATGAGCTCTTAGGCTTTATGAACATTCCTAACCTAACCAGCCCTCTCATGAAAGACTAGGCATTTCATTATAATTTTGAGGGAATTCAACCTCACCTATGTCAACCAAAATTTTGTTAATTAAAAATTCATTATTTATTGGTGGAAAATACTCCCTAAAATTTAGTGATCTCTTCGATACCAATTTTCTTGATGAACTGATATGCTAGATAGAGAAACTTGTGACCATTTCATCTCCTTGGTATATTGACATCATCAACTATTTTATTGAGCCTACTTAACTTGAAGGAGGCAATTCATAACATAGTAATCACCTTCACATAATTTCATTAAATATGTCATTCTTGATGAGGCTCTCTATTAGAAATCTTTTAAAGCATGTTACTGACATGTGTTGATCAAGAGAAGTCATAAAAGGTACTTTTTAACTTTCATAGTAGAGTTTTTCGTGGACACTTTAGTGGCCACACAATAACCCATAAAATATATAGGATGGGATATTTTTGGCCCACTCTTAAACATGATGCCTTCTAATCTATAAGTAAATGTGAAAAGTGCCAGCACTTCTCCCATGATATTTACATTCCTCTCAAAGAGATTCAACCCATTGTTACTCTTTGGACCTTATCCACTTTGGTACTAGACTTATTTGGTAAGATCTCTCCTACTTATTTTAATGGCCATAATTTAATTATCACAACCAATGAGTATTTCAATAAGTGGGAAAAGGCTACACCTTTAAAAACTATTATTAGATCTATAATTTCAAAGTTTATATTAAATCAAATTATTTCTAGATTTAGGATCCCATAGATCATCATCACAAATAATGGGTCCCATTTTAATAATCTTGAGATACATGAATTATGCAAGAAAATTTATTTCTCCCATTACATGTCTTGTCTTTAATATCCACATACCAATAGCCAAGATGAGGCCACAAATAAAAATCTAAATTTAGTATTGGTCAATATAAATCACTAACCTACATGTTTCTATTTAAGGTATCCGCAATCATGAAGAGTATATAAATTCATGGTAGATTAGTTATATACCTTATATGAACATCAACTTATGGCTACACATAATCACTTTACTTATACAGACCATATATACCAAAATTAAAAAAATAATAGCCATGAGAACTTGATAAAGTAGGAGACCTTGTCTTGAGACTTTCCATTAGAATAGATAAAAATAAGGGAGAAGGTTGTAAATTAAGGCCTAATTGGTTGGGTTCATAACTGGTGATTGATGAATTTAATAATGGAGCCTATTGGCTTTAAAGGGAAAGGAGTTTGGTGACTCTTAAACTCTTTTCACCTTAAAAAAATTATATTTAGTCATCGAGTTTCACATTTCCCTCATTACATTACATTTTTAATTGTCTATATGTTGTCATATCAAATGTCATGTTTGGTAATCATTTGTTTATCAATTTGTATAGAAAAAAAATTTAGAGTGTAGCTTATCATCTCACTTCAATTTTCATACTAACCTATTGTCCTATATAAAATATTCTCAAAATAAACATTACATTGGTTCTTGTCTTAGTTATTATGAGTGAAGTGCACCTCTTTTTCCTTAGACCTTACAAAACTTAGAAAATTATAGCCTATAATCTAGTTTATAATCTTGTCCATGGTAGAGTCTCCTCTTATACTTCCCTCTAAGTATAAAAAATAGCATGATTAAAAATAGCTAACCTGGCTCACCTATCTTGGTCTTCAGTGACTAGCCCTTGCATCTTACTAGTTGCATGTAATGAAGATTTAGGGGTGAGGTCCTTGAGAAAAAAATATGTGATAAATAGAGAGAAAGACACTTATATGAAAATCAAAATTTTGTACAAATCAAAATCAAATCCTACATCTTTCACCCTTCACTAATATTTGGTGTCAAATCCTCGTATATTACTAGTTGTATGGGGTTAACACTAGGAAAGATGCCCTTACTTGCCTATGTATAGCCTTAGGTGATAAGCCTATGTGTATTCTTATTCTACTGAGACTAAGTGTAGGGGATTGAAAATAAAATTAAAAATTAAAGTAAAATTGGTATCAAATTAGAAAGTGTCCAATAAGAAAAACTAATAAAAGTTATTCAAAATTCTTGTTTACTTGTCTATGTTGAAAAGGGTAACTTTATCCCATTTACCATTAATTATAGGGATATTTACCTCTAGATGAAGCCAATAAAGTTAGTGTTTTTTTGTTATGGGTAAAAACTAGGTTTTTTTTAGAATAGGGCCCCAAACCCTATACATGAAACAAACAAAAAAGTTTATTCAAATAGATTTTATGAACAAATAGCTCTGAGAAAATCTAAACAAGCCCTCACAAACCTAGGTTTATCTATCCAAAATGAACATTAAAACAACCTGAAAATAAAAATAAAATAGAAGTAAGACCCACTTGGTTCATTAATATTTTGAGATATAAGGGTCATATGAGATGATTTTTTTCCTCTACCTCTCCTTTTGTTGTTCACTAGTGTCCACTCTCCACATTTTTCTAAATCTGATTTCCCTATGGTTCCAATAAATGTTGAGATTCTAATTATGTTGAAGCCACCACTAATATTTTTTCCTGATAAGAATGAATCTCTAGATTTTCCTCTCTAGAGATAGGTTGATATGGGACCAATTTTGAATATATAGGGGATCTAGGGTTCTCCACATGACCTCCCTCCTTATTATAAAAACTAGAATCTTCCTCATTAGGAGTAGAATATTCATGATCATTTAAAGAAGCAATATAATTTTTACTCTCAGTTTCTAAAAATTTAATAGTTAGATAAGAAGGGCTGAAATCTTTCCACCAATAAGTCTCCTTATTTCTTATGAGAAATTTATAATCTTTAGTTAGTTGGCATATGTTAAATTAAATTTGGCATCAAATAATAGGCCTTCATAATCAAGAGGTTGTGACTGAGAATGATCCCCAACTTGTAAAATAATAGTTTTTGGAATATCTTTTCAAGTGTCAATAATAACCAAAATTATAGAAAAGGTTGTATGATTAAAATCCATAGTGTCAGAGAGTGTTTTAAAAAAAAATCCAAGGGAAATGCCTATGGCTTTAAATCTAGATTCATTCCAAAACTAAAATTGAAGATAAATAAGATACACCCACACAAATCATTCATAATAGGTTCAATGAGGGGGTTAAAGAAAGGATACCAAGGTTTCAAGATCAAAGGGTGATGATTCATACTCCAAATCTAGTTTTGAATCATTTCCTTATCCTTCAAGTAATAAAAAACAATAATAAATAAACTTTTGGCACTAGGATAAATTTCAACTCTACCTTGCAAATGGGATTCCAATGGTCTAATATCCATGCATGTAGATTTTTGAGTTTTGTCTATAAATCTGAAAATCTATAGGTAAGACCATTGGTTTCAAACTAGCTATCAGAATAGAGCATAGACTTAGTCTCTTCATCATCAAAAACTATTATTGAAGAATATATATATTTGAGAGGTTTTGGTGCTACCTTGAAGGTCTCAGCCAAGGATTTCCATTTTAGCCTACCTCCTTAAATAATGTCTACCATTTCACTATAGCTTAATCCCCTATTACCAATAAAGGGGGTAGATTTAGAACTTAGACTCCTAACCATGGGCCTTTAACTATAATTATGGCCAAGGGCGTTCACCCCATATGAGCCATCCAAAGCTTGAGGATTGAATAAATCCTTGTCATATTCACCCCTCAAGAAATTTATTAGAAAGGTAACAATCATAAATGAATCAATGGGTGAAGATCCATCCATTGTTTCTACTACCTCACCCTAAAAGGTATGAGCAACAACATAGAATGTCCTAAAATATTTATGCCATCGCTATGCTTAGATCAAGAAATGATAGCATAGGGTTAGTAGGAATCATTTTAATTACAAGAAATTATGCTCTTGAACATCAATAAATTTAATGTTTTATAAGTTTATAAATAAGTACATTTTCCCCCTTTGATCATAATAATTAGGTCATCTTCCTACGTTGTGAAATGTTTTGATGTATATTTTCAATTTTCATCATCTCATATATATCCTACTTTCCATTTAATTAATTTTGATACAAGTTAAAATTCACATGTTATGTAAATTAAATAACTCAATTATCACCTATAAAGCAATTATTAGTACATTTATAGTTTTCTAAATATTCATCACAATATGTCACATTTCTATAACATTATAAAAAATATAAATATGCATGGTATATCATCACATGCCTAGTCATATAAAGTGCATAAAATAAAGAGCATACATGAAATCAAAACACATAACACTTAAATGACAAGTCACTAAAATAGACCAAAATCTCTTTATATATTATAATAATGTTGAGTTTATATAATCAAATATCAATTATAATCCACCTCCGTAGAGGGAAAGGGAGTCCAATATCTAAATAAAATCCAAAAAAATGTGTATATACATGTCAAATAAATGGACCTAAGATCATGTCCTCCTCTTATGAGAAGGATAGGATGCCAAGGACTAACACGGGATATGGTTCCTAAGTCACCTCCTACTAATCCTTCTCTGGGAGGTTGTCTCTCCTCCTATATGTTAGCTTGAAGACACCTGACCTCCCTACCTACCAAAATATCATTAAAAATATGCACTTGAGACTATGTCAATGTGAATATTATTTATAACCATTGATCTCTATCCTTAAACTGGCTGACACTAGTGATGTATGGTAGGTTAGGGAAAAAACACCTATATCCTTACCTATCCCAGTAGGTAGTTTTATATCTATGAAAAGTTGATCATGATTCAATATAATGCCCACTTGAAAAATATTGATTTGTTTGTCCTTGATCATGGTCCTATAATGAGTGAATGTCTCTGTAATCATATAAATTAAATAGACATCAGATCTAGTCATATGAAAATGAAAACAATAAAATAAGTAATAGTGCTTAAAAGAGACAAGAAAGAGTTGAAGAGAAAAAATAAACTATTTTACCTAGATCATCCTCATTCCATTTTGTATCTAAGTCATCATCTTATCCCTAATTTTACACCTCATATCCTTTATCCTCCTCTCAAAACTATGGTACCTCTCCACCCACTTCTTGCTACCACTATAGAGGATCATGTTGTGGTGGTAGTGGTGGTGGCTGAATAACCTACTATTGGCCTACAACTAGTAGCACCACTATAATAGTTGTAGGTATCAAACCTCCCCCTCTTCCAGTAGATGTTGCTTTCATTTTCCCTATACCCCAATCATATTTTCCATCCTCATGATAGGAACTCTTAGTGTTAAATGATGGCAATATATTTTGCCAAATCTTGTTGCCATGTCCTCCCTGATGCCCTTATATACTACTGGGGGTATACAAAGGTTTCTTATGAAATGCATCCAAACTTTTATGTAACTCTATCATCAAGATGTCTCTCCACTTGAATCTACCTATACCTTACATATTATGCTCCTATATCTATTTTAAGGTATACTATCTCACCATCCCATTGACCCACCACCCCTTGATATGACAAGGCCACTAGGTCAGCCATTATCAAAGTCCCAACCATTTAAGGTAAATCCCTACCCTGACATATCTAATAGAAACCTCTATGGTACAAGATCATCTTCTCATACACCCAACTCATGATAAGTATAGGGTGGTTTATGGAGAGATCCCCTAAACATGCAATATTATACATATCCATGCATGTCTTAGCTAAGACCTCTTAATTCTATGGGTATCATAGGCCTCTCTTCTTGATCCAAAAAAAAGGATCTCAATTATAGATCAACCTATCAGTTTCCTTTTCCCCACTACCCAAGAAGTGAGGATCTCAATGATGGCTTTGTATAGGTTTAATATTGTAGATCCCTCTACCGTAAAAGCCTCACCCCAAACTTTTCACCCATATTGGTTTCATTAGCATCTCCAATATACTCTAACCATCTAGTAGCCTCTCACCTATCAATGGCATCCTATAAGGTCAAAATATAATATTTTGTTGGTAAGCCCAATATCTGGTAGACATCAACTAGAGTAATCATACACTCCCTTGTATCCTACAAAAGATATAATGTATTCTAGTTTGCATCCTAATAGGAGAATATATCACATTGTAGCCTACTCAACATGGGCGCAATCCCTACCTAAGTGATCCTCAATCCTTGTCTAGTATATCTAGCTCCTATCTATTAATAATGTTGTAATCCATGGTATCCACTCCTACTCCCTGGCTCAGATCTACCTTATGTATCCCCCTATTGTATAATATACCTTAAATCATTCTAAAAGTCTTTTTATAGTTTCACAATGAACTTAGAAACTCTTTTTCTCCAACTACAATGAAACTAATGCCTTTTAAAGGAAGTAGTTATGAAATTGTCACAAATTTTAAGCAGGGTTATTCTACCACTACATGGTCATCATGTGCATAAATTATTTTCCTACTAATCATGCTACTCATATAACCACCATGTCAAAGGCATAATAGTTAGTCTATGAAGATTGATGATTTTGTCTTGACATAGTGGTTTCTCCATGCAATCATGCCCTACCCCAAAAAACCTTCCCAAAATCCCCAAAATCATTCTAAATAAAAATAATTAACATATACCTAACCTACCCAACCCCCCAATCCTAATTATATAATAAATTTCAAGATTCACTAATTTTCTATGCTTTTTTTAACAAAATTTTGAAATTGGGGCAAAAAAGCAAAAACTATCAAAACTAGTATTTTAGCCATCTCCTCTCCATGCTTATTGATTTTGTTGTTTTCAAGATCAATTTTTTCACAATGATTCTAGAGCTCAAAAATATCACAAAGTACTTTACACAAATAATTTCTATATTTGACAAGCTTTTAATAGTCTTTCTAACTAATTGTTATGTTTTAATATTTTTTATTTTTTATAATTTACTATATATATGAATTTAGGAAGTCAAATATACTTTCTATGCTGATTGAGCACATGATACATTCATTTTTGGGTCCCTATCTATCTGTCTAGGGACATTCTTACTAATAACTTTGGAAAATGAGATAAAGGTTTTATCTTTCTCTTTATCTTTCATGGTCACAAGGAGGAATATTTCCCTATCTATTCTTGTCTCTTTTCTTTATACAGTTGGACCTTCTCTCTAGATTTGGCTTATCTCTCCATAGATGAGGGGGTTATCAATCAGGACCAACACAAACAAGGTACCCATGAGGGACTCTTCTATGGCTATGGTAATTGATACAACTTTCACTTTATGTAGCATGTTTATTTCTCATTTTGGTTTTTTAATTTTCATGTCACTCATCTTTGGATTTTTTCCCTTAACAAGATGATTAAGGTAGTATACCCCTACATACATGGTAAATACCTTAGTCCATGTTTTGATTAGGTAGTATCTTTTTGATTTTTTGTAAACTAAACTTGATTCTCATATTTTATTTATAGGTTATGATAGAGTCTCGACTGGCTTCGTTGCACCACACAGGTAAGTAAGGTAACTTTTATAATCCTCATTTCCCCTTTAGTGGACCAATACTTGGGACCACACCCTCATCAACTCATGACAAGGCATCATACTGATTAGTAAATATATATGCACCTAAAAATTACATGATGCAACATTTTTGAAAAGTCAAATGATGATGTGAACTTGGTTCTCTTTGAAATTCGCAATCATTAATTTACATTTAGCCCCTTTTTCAATCTTGAAATTTCCTTTTCTGAATCATTTTTTTTATTAGTCTTCAAGTTGCCTCATTTAAGTCAAAATTAATAGTTTAAGTGATGAAAATACCCTTCATTATGACATAATTATCTGATAGAATCAAACACACAAACTACAAATGCAAAGCAAATAGAAGCAAAACTCTATTATTAAGACTGAAATCAAAATAGAGTAGAATTCTAATAATATTGCTTTCATGACTTATTAAAAAATAGCTTAGTTGAGAGGTGTATTTATAGGTACAATGGAGGAATAGAGCCAAGACATTTGGCAATGCGAACACAAGACTTTTGCCAAATGGTTTGTGTGCTCCATATGTCAATATTAGTGGGTAAGGGTATCTTTACCCACATATTTGACTATAATTTTCCCATGTACATGTGCACCTTAATTACCTCATTTATGACACCTAAGTGACCTCAAAATAACACCTAAGAAATCTAAATATAAGTGTAAGATTAATCCATAATAATAAATACAAGGAAAATAATATCTTAAACTAACACCCCCCCTTAAGCATAGGCTAGGTGGGAAAACAAAATTGGGTCCCAAAAACATGGCTTGATGAGGTACCCAAGTAAAATGCAACTCTCACAAAGTGGAGGAAAAGGAGAAAACCTTTATGAAAAAACTCCCCCCTAAAAGAGAAAAAAGAAGAAGAGGACTAGAAGGCCCCCTCTAAAGATGATGTTGATGTAGCTCATACCCCAAGAAGAGCACACAAGTGAATATACTTACTCTCAATGAAGATTTTGGTGAAGATATCAAATATCTGCTCTACAGTTTAGAAAAATTTGAGATCAATGAACTATCCATGAATGATCTCCTGAATGAAGTGCATATGAATATCGATGTGCTTGGTCCGTTGATGTTGGACTGAATTCTTGTAGATCTGAATGGTGCTTTGGTTATCACAAAATATGTTTGTGGGTCACTTGAACTGTATACCAAACTGAGTAAGAATCCCCTAAAGCCAAATAGCTTTAGTAGTAGCATTAATAACCCTTTTGTATTCAAGTTTAGTAAATTATAAAGTAATAACATTCTACTTCTTTCTAGACCAACTAATTGGTCCTGAACCAAGTGAGAAACTATAGCTTGAAGTGGACTTGTGATGTTGAATATCGCTAGCATAGTTTGAATCTATGTATCCAATCAAGTCAATATTGATGCATGTTCCATAGTGAATCCCAAAACTGTGAGTACCTTGAATATAGTGGAGAATCCATTTGGTTGATTTCTAATATATCTCATGTAGTGTCTACATAAACCTAGAGAGCATGGCCACTACATATGAAATATCAGGTCTAGTGTGAGTCAAATAGATGAGGTTGCCAATTAGTTGTCAATCAAGGTAGCATCAACCAATGGAGAAGAACACTCAGCCTCAAGTTTGACTCCAAAAAGAAAGGGAGTTGGAGTTGGCTTACAAGTACCCATGTGTAACCATGTGAGAAAATCAAGAACATACTTGGATTGTGTAATGTTAATACTTGAGTCAGATTGTGAAATCTCAATACCAAGGAAGTAATGAAATAAACCCAAGTTAGTCATAGAGAATCTATTATGTAGAGTAATTTTCATTGTTGTAATAGAGGATGAATAACTCCATGTTATCAATAGGTCATCCACATATAGAACTAGAATCAAGAGTGAATTATATTACCATAAGATGTAGACATTCAAATCAGAATTGCATCTTGTGAACCCAACTATGAGAAGAAATGAATCCATCTTGGCATGCCAAGCCTGAGGGGCATGTTTGAGGCCATAGATATATTTCCAAAGTTTACACACTAAGGAAGAATATCCACAAAACCTTGTGATTTTTCCATATATATCTTCTCCTCAAGGTCACCATGAAGAAAGGCACTCTTCACATCCATCTGATGAACATCCCAATGATAAGCTATGGAAATGGAAAGAGTGAGTCAAATAGAGTTCATTTTAGTGACTGGAGCAAATTTTTCAATATAGTCTATGTCAAGAACTTATGAAAATCATTTTTACACTAATCATGATTTGAACTTATCCATCGAACAATCTACTAAATTTTTTGTTTAATAGATCCACCTACATTAAACAAGTATCCTTCCCTTAAGAAGTGGTGTTAGATCCCAAGTGTGGTTCTTAATTACGAAACTATACTCTTCATGCATATCCCACTTAGGAATTCCAGATGCCTCATGAAATTATTTTGGATTAGAAGCACAAGCAATGAAAACATATAGAACACCCTAAAATTGTGAATGAGTCTATTTGACATCTGATGGATTTCCAACCCAATCACCTACACTCTATAGAGTCTGTCTAGCCCAAATAGGACCTAAAATTAGAGAATCAGGGGGTGATTATTCAACTTAAAAAATGTGACTATGAATGGAATGAGGTGAATCTCTATCACTATCCTCATCATCTAAACTGGAAGAATAATATTCATCAATAGGTATCTAATCTAGATGATTTGAATCATCTAAACTATCATCATATCCTAGAGAGTCCAAAGAGGAGGGAAAAGTATCATGTGTGGAGTCTAATAGACCCTCTTGAAAGTGTACACTCCTCTCAATGAATAGATCATTTATGGTAGGATGAAGAATCCTATATCCCTTAACACCTTATGCATACCCAACAAATATGCAAGTCCTACTCTGACATTCCATGGCTTTACATTTCTTCTTGGGAATTCGGGCCATAGCTAGAGATCCAAATACCCTAAAGTGATTAAATTCATGTTTTTGATTTCTCCAAACTTCAAAAAGAGTGATCCCTTTCAATGCTTTATGAATATCATGATTTTGGATATATCAAGCATAATTAATGGCTTTTGCCCAATATTATGGTGTAAGTGATTTGGAGTGTATCACACAGTTTACCATTTCTTTCAAAGATATATTCTTACATTATAAAACACCATTCTACTGAGGACTATATGTAACTATTCATTGTAGATCAATCCCTTCTGAAGTATAAAATTTCTCAAAGTGATGATTAACATACTCACCACTATTATCAGTGTACAAAATTCTAATGGTTTTCCCTGATTGTTTCTCAATAAGATCCTTGAAATCCTTAAAATGGTCAAAGACCTTAGACTTGTGTTGAATAAAATACACCCAGTATACCTAGATAAGTCATCTATGAAGGTAAGTATGTACCTAGCCTTGTTGAATGAAGGCTTTGGAAATGGTCTAGAAACATCACTATGAAATAGATCCAAAATTTTAGTGGCTCTCCATGATTTGCCTTTGTCATATTTCTATTTGGGATATTTATCAAGCATGCAACCTTCACAAGCACCATTATAAAAATGAACATGAGGCAACCCTATTACCATATCTTGTTGACTGAGATGTTTCAAGTAGTGATAGTTTAGATGGCCAAATCGCTCATGCCATAGTTTACTCACTCCATCTGAATGAGTGAGTAATATAGTAGAAGGGTAATCAAGAGAAAAATTTAAGAAGGTGTACAACTTTTATTGGTTATATTCTTTCCCAATGGACATTGTAGTATTACTATGCAACTCCTTAATGACAACAAAATCTGGAGTAAACTCAACTTTCTTTCTTGATCCAATGTGGGTGATTTGATAAATAGATAGGAGATTAGTTGATAGTGATGGAACACATAAGACAATTTCAAATGTTCCATCATTAACTTAAATAGATCCTCTCCCATAAAATTCAATATAAGTATCATCACCTATTAGAATAGATGGCATAGAACATAGCTCTAAGAATGAGAACAAGTCTCATGAAGAAGCCATGTGATGTGAGGCACCAAAATCAATCACCCATGTGGATGGATGAGATGCTACTACAACAAGGGCCTTGCCCTTAACTTTAACCTTAATAATTTATTTTGCCTTAGAATACTCCTATGTTTATGAGGTTGATTTTACTATATTAGGGACATTGATGTTGTTTTTCTCAAGCATCTTTGTTAAATGATCAATCTATTTTTTCATACATTTTATTTCATCATGCCCAATTCTCTTACAATATGCACATGTGATCCTCTCTTTCTTGGATTCCCCACCTAAAGAGGAGGACTCATATGATACTTTTGACTTAGTATCTAATTTTTTACCCTTTCATTGCTCTTGGTCCTTCTTGTTTTCTTTCTTCTCCTTATTGAAATCTTTAGTTTGTCATGACTCAACAAAGCATGTGATTTTAAGGAATTCAATGTACCCATTTGGATGAGTTTGTCTTGATCCCTAGTTAATTATTTGGAAAAAACATCTAAGGATGACATACTCCATGCAGGTCCTAGGGCATGTTTCAAAGCATGAAAGGTAGAGAAAAAAATTGAGTAGTTAGGACCTAACTTGGAAAGAATAGAGAGGATCAATTGTTCATCCTTTTTCTCTATACCACACAATTTTAATTGTAATCTAATTTATTTAAGTTTGGTGAAAAAGTATTTTATAGTGTCAAAATTACCTAGACTCAAACTAATGAGCTCATTGTCTAGCTCATGACCCCTCATTACATCCTACTTCCCAAATATTTGTTCCAAAGTGTTCCAAATCTCATGTGGTGATTTAGCAGATTCAATGTGAAAGAGTAAGTCAGAAGAAATAAACAAACATAAAAGACCATATGCTTCATCACACCTATTATACCACTTAATTTTATTTGCACCAAGTTTTGGTTTGGTTTCTATATTCATGGTTATCCTATGTAAACCTTTGCTTCTTAGAAAAATTTACACTTTAGATTTCAAGTCATGATAATTGAATGGAGTGAGAAGTGGAACCATATTGTGATCCATGATGCATTGAAACTAGAAACTAAATGAGAAATAGAGAAGGTAAGGCACTCAACAACCCCCCCTAAAACTATCAGAAAGAACCCCACAAATTACAAGGGTTTGGCACTTTATGTTTTAGTGCATATACAATCAGCACTTTCGTGCATATACAATGGGTACCAAATTTTTGCACAATAAATCCCATCAAATCTTAAGATATCATGCAAGGCCAAAGATAGATGTAAACATGAGTATAAAGTTGATTATTGAGGCTTCAATTCATGTACCAAGGATATATGATGCATACACTATAAAGAAGATACTACACAATAGATTTTCACTTAGATATAATGAATTATAGGTACATATCCACATAATAAACCACAAAGATATAGTTGATGTTGTCAAATTGCATGATTTGGTGTAGTATTCACCATCATGTTATACACACAACAACAAGATGACTATCCAAAGTTGTTGAATGTGTAGTATAGTGTAGTATTTATTATCATGTAATACACACATCAATAAAGTTGCTAACGTAAAAATGAGTGAAATCTTTGTATTAAAGGCATAAATAATGCACGGTCATAAAACATGGATGTTGAACTCAACTAAGAATGCATCCAAAAATGATAAATATATGCAATGATACATAAATGGTAGTTCAAGATTACAAAAAATAGATGTTGGGCTCAACCAAAAACATGTCCATGAGAAGAACAAGAGTGTTAAATTGTGAGTTAAGCAAAAGAGAGGAGAAATTTTATTTTGCTTGTGAGGGGGTTTGACTACCTACCAAAACTGGATCTTAGCCTTCATGGAATAAATTTTAAAAAAAACTCCTTAAAATATGATTTTCCACAATAATATTGTTTTTATAAAAACAATTACAAAAAAACTCATTAAAACTTCATCATCAAAAATATAATATTTGCAATTTTTTGAATAGTATCATAGTCAGTAAAACTATGATAACTTTTGAAATTATTAACAAAATTATGAATTTAAAAATGATATAGAAAGAGGAAACAAAGATGTACAAAACCTAGAAACAACTATGAGTGATTTCTTACTATTTAATAAGAATAAGAAAAATATCAATCATTTTTCTTAGAAAAAATGGATTTATAAAACAACTTGTAAATCTTGCCTCCTTATCAAAAAATGATTTTATCTACTGTCCAACCAACTTGAATCCTCCTTTTAGATCTAAAAAATGTTACTTATATGTCTAATACAATTGAAATAATTGTAAATACTGATGAATTTCACTAATTAGAGAAGAAAGGACTGTAGATGATACACATAGATCTACAAGTTTCTCCTTTACAATCTTAGTTAGAATACAAACTCAAAAAACTACTCAAGATTTCAATAAATTAAAAAAAATGGTGTTTGTTACCAAAAAAGAGTGTTGATACCATGATAGAATTATCCAAGATCCAACTGATAGAATCAAACACATGAACTACAAATGCAAAGCAAATAGAAGCAGAACTTCATTATTGAGACTGAAATCAAAATAGAGTAGAATTATAATAATATTGCTTTCAATACTCATTAAAAATAGCTTAGATGAGAGGCATATTTAGAGGTACAATGGAGGTATATAGCCAGACATTTGGCAATGTGAACACAAGACTTTTTCCAAATGGTTTGTGTGTTCTATATGTCAATATTGGTGGGTAAGGGTATCTTTACCCTCCAATTTTACTACAATTTTTCTATGTGCATGTGCACCTTAACTACCTTATTTATGACACCTAAGTGACCTAAAAATAACATCTAAGAAAGATAAATACAAGTATATGAATAATCCATAATAATAAATACAAGGAATATAATATCCTACAATAACACATTATGATGAAACCATCCCTTTCTAATGCATTATTTGTAGTGGTTTCATAAATCACCATGACAAAAGGGTTATATTTTTAGTGGTTGCATAATTTTTTAAGCTGGTATGTTATAAAATAGAGTGGTTGTGTCATATTTTTTGGTAGTTTCAAACCTATCACCTATAAAAAACAACAATTTCACTATAGTATACATGTTTTTAAATTTAGCATCTGAGACTTTAATTCTCATACATTTTGTGATTCTATTTGTGTTTCTCTCTCTCTTTTTCACATCATCATGATGGGCTAGATCACTCCCACTCATTTGTATCCATCATTATCCCTTTTAAGTTTATCTTTCAGTTGACCAATAATTAAACTCACACATACAACCTCCTTTATTCTTCTACAAGTTTGTCATTTTTATACTGGTTTTGGATCTAAAATTTTCAATGAAGATTGGTTATTTAAATATATACAAAATCATATATTGATTTCTTTTATGTTTGTAAAATTTGTCCTCCATCTTTGCTCATCTTCATGGCAAATTTACATAATTTTGAAGGAGATAATTCATTAGATCAACAACATAATCTTTTCTATTAGTGGATCATCTAGCCATATTACATTGTACTCTTGTCCAATATTATGTCTTTATTATTATATTTATAAATATACCCTATTATTTTTACCATCCTTAGTCAGATATTTCCTACAGTCACATTCAATAGATGAGTTAGCTTCTTAGGGATGCTTTACATAACAAAAAATTATTATCTTTGTTTAGTCATAGCCATTGATCATGTTGGAAGATTTAATTTTAGTATTAATTTCATTTATTATATTATATTATATTATTTTAATTTATTCTTGAATGACTTGCATATTTTTAAAATTACATAAAATAAAAATAAAATAAATCCTTCTCTCTTTCCTCTCTTGCACAAAGACATAGTCTAGATTTTTTTTTAAATGCATGCTAGTTTTTTTGAAATGACATAGTGTTTAATATCACATATGGTGGATTATTTACACCATAAAATTATTTAAAAACAAATAAAGTATTTTTATTTAATTTCTAGACAAGTTTTTACACAAATAACTCCTAATCACACATATGCAAAAGCCTCAACAACCTAGTAACAAAACCTTACATGTTATATTCATAATTCACTCATTTAATTAGTGAACGAATGTTTTATTTAACTTATAAAATAATAATACTAAATTTTCATCCTTTAATCATTTCATTTAATAACATTTAAAACTTTCATAGTCAATTTTTGCTTGTGTAAGTGAAGTCAATTTTCAGAATTCTTAGTAAGTGTGCTTGCTAGGGTTTTAACATTTGATTTAATATTTTAAAGTTGGAAAATAGAATATCATTATTATTATTATGTATTATTTTCATAATAAAATTTGAAAAAAAATTAGATCATTAATATTGCATTAGCCAAATCATTTTACAAGCTAGGAAAGACTAGGAAAAATCAGCACTTACATACTTCTAAAATTTTATTTTTAGGTTTTCATGCATCTAAAACATTGAAAAAGAACAAAAAAATAAATCTTAATTAATTTTATTTCATTATTTAATAATATATTTCTTTCAACATTATATTTTGTGCAAGTAGATTGATTCATTTTATTTCTCCAAGGCATTGTCAAAATAATTGCAAACATCCAGAAAAGCCTTGTCAAGATGAGCACAAGCCCTAAACCTTGCTAAAATTTTCAAAATATAAATTTTATCACTTAAAAAATATCATCCATAAAATCTTATATAATTGATACACTTACAAAAAAATTAATTTCTTATTTCATGACACTCCCAGAAGATTGTACCTTATTAGGGTAGATTTTATCCCTAGGGTGAGAGTTCTTTTTCCTACCAGTAAAATATAGACTAATATTAAAATAGATATTAGTATACCATACCACCCCCATTATGAACCTTATTTTCAATTCTCTTACTGATATTGATGATCAATAACAAATTCTTGAGCTTTCTACAGTCATTCCCCCTCATCTATAAGGTTATCAATACAACATTATCTAAACTTAGCCATTCACTTTTCCTTTTATTTTTTCCTCAAGACTAGCCTCATCGTATTTTCATTCAATTTGTCTATAAAATTTTGTAAAAAATTAATGGTTAACTAGTACTATTCATGTACTCTTAATATATTAAATTACATCGATTAAATAATAATATATTTTATTATTTAATATGAGTTAATACTCATATAAATAAATAATAAAATATATTAATATTAATGTTGTTCCTCAAGGAGAGGTTGGAATTGATGGTTAAAATGATCAAAATCACTTATATAATAATATTTTATATTGTAAAATCAGAAAACATGCACATTATATTTACACTTGAGTGTTTCAATTGGAATGCTTTCATTAAAAAACTTATTGAA
This sequence comes from Torreya grandis, assembly GCA_037957365.1. Lineage (NCBI taxonomy): Eukaryota > Viridiplantae > Streptophyta > Pinopsida > Cupressales > Taxaceae > Torreya > Torreya grandis. Next base: position 1,461,023 of record JARHVA010000520.1, read on the forward strand.
GACAATTCAAGGTTCTTGTAAAATTATGTGAGAACAAGTGAGGAGAATAAATAATTATATTAGATAAATTTAAGTTTATAAACATATGAATAATATATGTGGATTTTTTACCTATGTATGAGGTTTTCCTTCTCAATCTAGTTTCATACTTTTGTGTATTTTTGCTATCAATTACATATCTAGATCCTATTTGAATGTGTGTAATTATTTCAACATGATTTTAGAGCTATGTTGATATGTAGTTGATTGAAAAATCCCAATTTTTGGAATATTGGCTCAATATGTTTGCATAAAACTTTAAAAAATAACCTTGTATGGCATGGTGTATGGCATAGGAGCAAGATTAAATTCAAAAATCCATGTGGAGCCTGTGCATTCTATCTCTACATTTTGGATCATACTAACACTCATCCAAGCAATACAGAATCTCAAAAAATAATTAAAAAACATTTACAACAAGTAAAAAGTTCTCAAAATCATGATTGTATGACCTTGTACAACCTGGATAAGTGGAAAATTCATATTAAAGAAAAAAGTTTAAATGTTTTTGCACACTAGTTCTCAAATTTAAAGGTTAAATATTTAATATTTATCCTACTTAAATCTTCCTACTAACCCTGAGTATCATTAATTCAATTTATTGTCAATTTTTCAACCTCCATTAGCATCCCTATATAACCTATGTGGGTAGAAAATAAATAAAAAAATAGTTTTCTGGACTACAAATTTGTTTTTGATTGTTTTGGATGCTTCAAGACCCTTGTTGAAGGTTGTAAAACCATTCTCAGGCCTTGTGAATACTTCTTGATCATTAATTTTTATGTCATGTTATTTTTTTTAATAAAATTGGATATCATAGGATTTAATTATAATATTGTGCATATAATATTCTATATAGTGTTGTAGTTGAGTTGGTTATTTTTATTTTGTAAGACTTTCATAAAAATGAGGTTAAGAATTTAAAACACTCCAAATAATTATTCTTGGTCAAATATTGTGTGGTTAGAATTTATTTTTTACACAATATAATTAGTTAAAAAAAAAAATTATTCGTGCAATAACTTACTTTCAACACTATCCCTCTTGTGACACTTTTTTTAGTCATTTTTTCATCAAAAGTGGTCATGAGACTAGTCAATTTATAAGTTTTTACACATTCTAGACACATTGAAATGGTTCATTCTTTGATTTAAATCTTCTGTATATAGTTTTTGGAACAAAATTTAAAAATATTTTTTACATAGTTTTTTTTGTGACACTTATTTTAGTTCAAATATTTTACAATTCTTTTACATATAACCAAATAATTATTGTTTTTATACGCCATAAAAATTATTTTATACAAAATAAAGTATAAAATTAAATTAAAAAGTTTGTTTTCTAAAATTTAAAGTGTTGGTTTAGTATAAAATACAAGCTATAAGTGTCGAACTTAAAGGGAAGTCATGGCTTCTCCCAACTTTGTCCTAGATAAATCACAAATGCTAAATAGGTAAAATTATAATATTAAAAAAAATTGTATCAAATCTCAATTTATGGCTTGGAAACTAAGGAATATTTTTGTCAGAACTAAAAAACCCCCATTAGGGAGACACATCATGATTGAACTTACTAATGTGTTTCATCAAAAAATACAAAAAAACCATGTTGATCATTTTGAGGAGTGTAAAGGATTATTTCCTACTCTATCATCAATCAAGATTCATGTAATGATGCCTAAAAACTCATTGAATCTATACATAAATGCACTCATCTCTCAAAAATAATTAAAGTTATTCTTCAACTGCTTACTACCCACATAAAAGCTGATGAAAAAGTAGCTAATTTTCTTGAAAAAATTAAAAATATTAAATCTTAGTTAGATGGTTGTGAATTTAATATTATTTAATATAAAAATTTGTATTTCGTTATTTATTTAAATATTAATGAATTTTTTTGAAATTTTAATTCCATTCTAAATTTTAAATACTAAATAAAACAAGACATTCCTGACCTCACTACCTTTTTGGCTCTTATTATTCAATACGAACAAGTGATGGCAATTATTAATTCTAAAAATAATGCCACTCAGGAACTTCTCACACATATTAGTATTCCTAAAAACACTAGAAACTATAAAACTAATTCTAACCCTACCAACGGTAATGGAAAAAATAGGAATACAAAATCTGGTAATAAGAATCAAAAAGTCAAATTTAATAGAAATTATAATATGTGTGGTAAATTTGGACATATAAAAGAAGACTTTTACCAAAAACAAAAATGAATTTAATAATAAAACCTTTAAAAATAACAAAGGGAAAAAAGGTTCTAATAAAAATCAACAAAAAAATCAAAACAATAATCGATAACAAAATTCTAACATTATTGCATTCTATACTACATTATTTGTTTTTAATGAAAATGAATGGATTTTAAATAATGGTGCATTGCATCACATTAAATTTTTATCAAATATTTTATTTAAATATAATGATATATCTAAAAGGATTATATAGGTGATATTTTATTTCTAGAAGCTATTAAACAAGAAAAAGCTAAATTTACAAATGTAGTCATAAATGATGTTTTCTATGTTCTTAATGTCAGGATCGTAACAAGAAAATTGATTACTTTTGTGTAAGCAACTAAACACGAAATTAAACCAGAATTATAAGTAACTAGAAATCAGAATCAACAAAGAACATGAGATATAAGAAACAATGAAAACTTGTATTAAACTCTTCCAGAAGAAAATACAATTGAAGAAATCTCTCTTTCTTCCACACCTCTCAGATGTATAGACCTCTTTCCCTCAAGAGTTTTCTCTATCAATTACAAACACAATTCAATCCTTGAATTGTCTATAATACATGTATGTTACACAAGCTATGAAGATCTATTATATAGAATTAGGGATCATGAGCTATGCACTCTCAACCATTAGATACAGCTCCTAATCAAAGGTTCAAATCAGTCCTACCAAAAATAGAAATGTGGACTTACAACTAATATCTAAACTTATCATGCAAACAATCTATTCATCCCATGAAAATAGACTTCTGGAACACACAGGTGACTGACGTCGATCCCTATTTGCCTGCATATGACCGATGTCGATCGATCCATAACTGACGTCGATAGCCTCCAGTCAATCCCTGACCGACGTCAATGACTGTGTAAATACAACAGCCTTGCAATTTGCTCATTGGTGTAGCTTTTAGCTCCACACCTCAACAATCTCCCACTTGGAGATAAATAGCTGCACCTGTACCTATACATCAACATCTTCTAGCTTGTCTCCATCTTCAAGCTCAATCTTGAAGACCAACAAAAGTTGAATGAAGATTTAACTTCTCCTTTGATACCAGCTTTGTTAACATATCAGCAGGGTTCTTATCTATATGGATCTTTTCCAGCTTCAACTCACCATCCTCTAATACCTGTCTAATGAAGTGGTACATAAGTTGTATATGTTTGGTTCTTGAATGAAAGGCTGAATTCTTTGCCAAATGAATTGCACTTTGACTATCATTGTATAATCTAAAACTCTCTTGCTCCTTTCCCAACTCTTCCATGAACCATGTCATCCATATCATCTCATTACTAGCCTCTATGATTGCAATGTATTCTGCCTTTATAGTAGACAAGGCAACAACCTTTTGCAACTTTGAAATCCAGCTAACTGTCATTCCACCAATAGTAAAAACATATCCTATGGTGCTTCTCTTGCCATCTAAGTCACCTGCCATATCCGCATCTACATATCCATGTAGAGAAGTGTTTGACCCTCCATAGCACAAATGCCTACTGCTGGTCCCTCTCAGATATCTGAGAATCCACTGAACTACTTTCTAGTGTTCCTTTCCTGGATTGGCCATGAACTTACTGACAACTCCCACTGCTTGGGCAATATCAGGTCTAGTACATACCATTGCATACATTAAGCTCCCAACTGCGGAAGCATATGGAACTCTACTCATGTAATCTACCTCATCATGTGAATTAGGACACTTTTCTTTGCTCAACTTGAAGTGTCCAGCCATAGGTGTACTTACCGATTTTGCATCCTGCATATTGAACCTCTCTAACACCTTGTTCACATAATCCTCTTGAGACAAAATCAACCTATGATTTTTCCTGTCTCTCTTAATACTCATGCCAAGGATTTTCTTTGTTGCTCCCAAATCCTTCATGGTAAATGTGTGAGCTAATTTTACCTTAAGCTTAGTAATATCCTGCATGTGTGAATCTGCAACAAGCATATCATCTACATACAGTAACAGGATAATATATCTACCATTATCCATTCTTTTAAAATAAACACAATGGTCAGATTGACATCTACTGAAACCATGCTCAGTCATAAACCTATCAAATCTCAAATACCATTGTCTTGGAGCTTACTTAAGACCATATAAGCTTTTCTTCAACCTGCACACAAGCTTCTCCTTACCTTTGACCTCAAAACCTTCCAACTGATCCATATATATTTCTTCATCCAAATCTCCATGAAGAAACACTGTCTTAACATCAAGCTGCTCAAGATGCAAATCCTCAATAGCAACTAAAGACAATACAGTCTGAATAGAAGTCATTTTTACTACAGGAGAAAAAATTTCACCAAAATCAATACCTGGTTTCTATGCAAATCCCTTTACTACCAACCTAGCCTTATGTCTCATCTATCCATTCTCACCTTCCTTCAACCTATAAACCCATTTGTTTTTTAGTGTTTTCTTTCCTGCTGGCAACTCAACCAAATCCCATGTTTGGTTCTCTTTCAAGGAATCAATCTCCTCATTCATGCCAAGCTCCCACTATTTCCAGGTTTCTATCTGCATTGCTTCATCAAAACTCTCTGGTTCTCCACTATCAGTGAGTAATAAGTAGAATAATGAAGGGGAATATTGAATTAGAGGTTTACTTACCCTTTTTGACCTCCTCTTGGGCATTTGAGACTCATTCACTGCTTGTTGTCTACCCAAATTCTCTGTTAGTGACCGATCTCAGTCATCTCCTGGCTTGTACCTAACCGACGTCAGTTCCACCAGACCGACATCAATTTTTTTCTAACCGACGTCGGTTACTGTCTGGCCGACGTCGGTTCCTGTATGACCGACGTTGGTTCCTGCCTGACCGACGGCAGTGTCTATGTTTTCTTGAGTGTGAAAATTCTTTTTTGTGAGCTCATTTTGGATCATCACCTCGTCCAAATCAACATTGCTCTGCTCAAAATTATTTAGCTTCTTGAGCTGATCATTGTACATCACTTTTTCATTGAAAACAACATCATGACTTCTAATAATTTTGTTAGTTCTTAGATTCCACAACTGGAATCTGAAATCTCCAGAGCCATAACCAATAAAAGTGCACCTCATAGACTTATCATCCAGCTTCTTTCTATTTTCTTTATCAATGTGCACAAAATCTTTAGAACCAAAAACTCTGAGAAATGAAAGATCTACCTTTTTACCTATCTAAGCCTCTTCTAGAATTCCACCATCTAGAGTAGTAGAGGGTCCTCTATTAATCAAGTAAACTAAAGTATCTATAGATTCTATCCAAAACTATAAGGGAAAACTAACATACAACCTCATACTCCATGCACGCTCCAATATTGTTCTATTCATCCTTTCAGCAACTCTATTTTGCTGAAGTGTCCTTGGAACTGTATTTTGCCTATGTATTCCATTCATAGAATAATACCTGTTGAACTTATAGATGCAGTACTCACCACCATTGTTAGATCTAAGGCACTTCAATCTCAAACCTGTTTCATTCTCAACCAAAGCTTTCCATTTCATAAATGTGTCAAAAACATTAGATTTCTTCTTTATGCAATAAACCCATACCTTTCTTGTAGCATCATCATTGAAAGAAACATAATACTGTGATCCTCTAATAGAAGCTACCTGATCTGGTCCCCACACAACTATGTGAACAAGCTCCAACTTGTGCTTCCTCTTTATTGACCTAGTTTTGAGAAATCTCACTCTCTTCTATTTCCCAAAAATACAATGCTCACAAAAATCTAGATCTATGCTTTTTAAATCTGAAAGCTTACCTTTTGACTTAAGAACTTCCATTCCCTTCTCACTCATGTGGCCAAGCCTATGGTGCCACAACTTTGCATCTACATCTAAAGTAGATAATACAAAAGGAGAATAATCGGTAATACAATTACATAAATAGAGAGTACCTACTCTCTTACCTTTGGCTAATACAAGTGCACCCTTGAAAACCTTCCAAGATTCAACTGTGAGAGTTACTGTGCAACCCTCATCCCCTAAATTTCCTACAAAAATTAGATTCCTCTTCAACATGGGTACATGCATGACATCCTTCAACACCCATGTGTTGCCATTCTGCAATTTCAGCTGCACTTTTCCTTTGCCAACAATTTTACAAGGCTCATCATCCCATAAATAAATTATTCTAAAATCTCCCTGGACATAATCATTGAAATATTCTCTATTTGGGGTAGCATGAAAAGAGGCACCAGAATCTAAAACCCAAGATTCTATTTTATTATCCAAATAAAATACAAGAGCATCTTGTGCAATAATACCTGCAACTTTTGCTTCTTCTTTACCTTCACGCTGATTTTCTTCTTTAACTGGCAACCAAAAATCTTTCTTTGCATGCCCTATCTTTCCACAATTCTAGCAGGTTATTTTTCTTCCATTTCTAGATTTGGATCTACCTCTCATCTTTGACTTAGACCTTGATCTCCCTTGCTTGTGCTTCTCTTTTTGCCTTCCCCTGCTTTCAATACTTAAAGCATTACCTGATGTTTTCCTTGTGTTTTTCCTGCAAATATCTTCATTCAAGATTACACTAACAACATCATCTACTTTCAAGATATTTGTAGCAGATGCAGTATTACTAACTACCATTACCAAGCTATGCCAACTTTCAGGTAAAGAGCATAAAATTAAGAGAGCCTTAATTTCATCATCAAAAACTATTTTGACTAAATTTAATTGATTTACTATTGCATAGAAATCATTTAGATGACTAGATACAGATCCACCTTCCTGCATTTGCAAATTAAATAATTGCTTCATAAGATATACCTTATTTGAAGCTGAGGGATTTTCATATAAATTTGCTAAAGTATCCATTAACTCTACCATTGTCTTTGCCTATGACAAGTTGGAAATCACAGAAGATGCCAGGCTCAACCTTATAGATCCCAGAGCCTTTCTATCAAGAACATTCCATTCTTCATCTTGCATATCTATGGGCTTGCTTGAAACCCCACCCAATGGTAAGTATAGATCTTTCTGATACAGATAATCTTCTATCTGCATCCTCCATGATTGATAATTCTTATCGTTAAACTTCTCCATTCTTAGTTTACTTTCTTCTGCCATTGTTATACTCCCACTCAAACAGAAACTCCTGTGAGTGACCTGTAATCAACACACACTAAACAGATCTGAAACCACCTGTTAGTGAACCTAAGCTCTGATACCACTTGTCAATGGTATCACTTGGTGAACTAGCAACCTAGCTCTGATACCACTTGTCAGGATCGTAACAAGAAAATTGATTACTTTTGTATAAGCAACTAAACATAGAATTAAATCAGAATTATAAGTAACTAGAAATCAGAATCAGCAAAGAACATGAGATACAAGAAATAATGAAAACTTGTATTAAACTCTTCCAGAAAGAAATACAATTGAATAAATCTCTCTTTCTTCCACACCTCTCAGATGTATAGACCTCTTTCCCTCAAGAGTTTTCTCTATCAATTACAAACACAATTCAATCCTTGAATTGTCTATAATACATGTCTATTACACAAGCTATGAAGATCTATTTTATAGAATTAGGGATCATGAGCTATGTACTCTCAACCATTAGATACACCTCCTAATCAAAGATTCAAATCAGTCCTGTCAAAAATAGAAATGTGGACTTACAACTAACAGCAAAACTTATCATGCAAACAATTTGTTCATCCCATGAAAATAGACTTCTGGAATGCACAGGTGACCAACATCAGTCCCTATCTGCTTGCATATGACCAACGTCGGCTGATCCATAACCGATGTCAGTAGCCTCCAGTCGATCCCTAATCGAAGTCGGTGACTGTGTAAATACAACAACCTTGCAATTTGCTCATTGGTGTAGCTTTTAGCTTCACACCTCAACACTTAAACTTAAGAAAAATATTTTATCTTATTCTCAGCTTACAAATGATAAATTAGTAGTAAATTTAATTAAAATTAAATGATATTTTAAGAATCAATTTGGTTCTTTGATTGTTGAAGGAATTTAATAGAACGGTTTATACATGTTTTTTGCTTCTTCTTCTTCTTCATGTTGTCTTTCATCACAAAGTATAAATGAATCTAAATTGTGGTATGAAATATTAGGTCATGTTAATTTTAGAAGTGTATCTTATATGTATCTTAATGATCTTGTGATTGGTATCCCTTCTATTTATTATCATCATGAAACATGTGAAGGTTGTTTTTGTGGTAAGCAACATAATAAACCCTTTCGCAAAAATCATGATGTTAACTGCTCTCATCCCTTAGAGCTCATTCATAGTGATGTTAGAGGACCTCTATAAGTTTCTTCTATTAATATTTATTTATATATTTTTATTTTTATTTATGATTACACTAAGATTATTTAGTCTTATTATATTAAAAATAAATCTAAAGTGTTATCTAAATTCAAATAATTTAAAGCTTTAGTTGAAATTCTTATAATTTTTCTATTAAAATATTAAGAATTGATAATGGTGGTGGATAAATTAATAAATAATTTGATTTATTTTAAATTAATTATGTATACAATGCCATTTCCTAATAGCCATATGTTTCTTTCATTGATTATTACATTAGGATGATTTGGTCTTATTATATTATAAATAAATCTGTAGTGTTATCTAAATTCAAAGAATTTAAACTTTTAGTTGAAAATTATTCTAACTTTTCTATTAAAATATTAATAACTGATAATTTTGATGAATACGTTAGTAAATAATTTAATTTGTTTTGCATTAATTATGGTATATAAAGAGGTTTTAAAAACCCCCATTCCCCATAACAAAATAGAATTCTTGAAAGAAAAAACTAACCCATCATTGAAATGGCTAGAACAATGTTGCAAAATACAAATGTTCCTAAACTATCGTGGGACAAATCCATAAATATTGAAGTGCATATTCTAAATAGAGTTCCTACTAAATCATTGCATATTTATGTACCCTTATAATTGTGGTCTAATAATAAACTAAGTGTTACTCACCTTAGGATATTTGGTAGTCATACTTACATATTTATTCCAAAATAAAAAAGAAATAAACTTGATCCTGCCTCTTATTCTTTTATTTTCATATGTTATAGAAGAAAAACTAAAGGATTGAGAGTTTATGATATGTCTAAAAGATAAATCATTGAGAATAGGGATGTCTAAAGCCTTGATAAATCTTTGTATGATTTTTCCATGGAACTCCCTCAAAGTGCTTCTTTTGATGAACCTGACTCTTCTGTTACTCTTTATGAAGAAAAAAATACCCTAGAGGACGTTGATTCTTTTTTGGAAAACTTAGAGTCTAAGGAAATTTTCCATTTCGTGTTTAATCTAAAAGACTTAAATGGGATGAATCCCTAATTTAGTCATTTAATCTTGATAATATTAATAAACTAGCTAGGAATTAACATACCTATCATGCTTTGATGAATTTTTATGAATTTTAACCTCAATATTTTTAGTAAGCTATTCAATATGATAAATAGAAATTTTTTATGCAATCTAAATATAAATCCCTTAAAAACCAGACTTTGAATCTTGTCCCACCTCCACCTAAAAATCATAGTTTTTGGTTCTAGATAGCTTTACAACATAAAATATAATTCAATTTGTAAAATTGACAAATTTAGATCCATATTAGTTTCTCATGGTTTCAATCAAAAACTCAAGATTGACCATGTTGAAACCTTTACTCCTACAAAAAAAATGAGTACTGTTAGATTGCTTATTGCCCTTGTAACTCAAAATGGCTCAATAATAGACTAAATGGATGTCAAAAATGACTTCCTAAATGGTGATCTAGAAGAATAAATATACATGACTCAACCTCAAGGTTTATCTAAACTTAATAAAAAACATTATGTTTGTAAATTAAATAAATCTCTCTATGGCATAAAACAAGCTCCTCGATCTTGAAATTTTAAAATAAGTAGTTACTTTAAGGAATTAGGTTTCTATAATTGTTAATGATATCTTTGTAAATTTTTCAAATAATCATTTTATATTAATTGTATTATATGTTGATTATCTTATTATTATTGGTGATCAAATTTATTTATGGTAAAGCTAACCCCACTTTATATAGATAGCTTAAAGGTAGTATGATTTGTATAACTATTATTAGGTTAGATATTTCATTTATTGTAAATGTTGCTTTTAGATTCATAAAAGATCCATACTTGGATCATTGAAAATTAACAAAATGGATACTTTGGTATATCAAAGGAACTATAAATTTTGGTTTATATTATTCTTCCATTGATATGCTAATTTATATGTTTAGTGTGATTTTGACTATGTTGGTGATATTATAGATCAAAAATCTACTTCTAGATATATGTTTAAGTTTGGTTAGGTATTATCACTTAAAGCAACAAAAAGTAACCTATTTATTTTATCTCTTCTATATAAGTAAAGTATAAAAGTGTTATGGAATATACTAAAGAATCTATTTAGTTGTGAAGGTTGTAAGAATAACTCCATTTAGATGTTTCTCACAGAACCACCTTTCTTTGTGATAATCAAATTTAAATAGCTTTGATAAAAAATCTAGTGCATCACTAATGAACTAATCATATTGAAGTTCTTATAGATTTTATCTAAGAGAAAGTCATCAATGGTGATATTGATATATAGTTTTGTCCTATACATGAAAAAATGCAATATATATTCACAAAACCACTTGTTTCTACTAAATTTTGTCATTTTCATTCCATGTTGGGCCTCTCAAAGTTGAAATTGAAGGGGAGTCTATATGACAATGTCAATTCCTAATGTCCATGTGTTTATTTCTTCTTCTCTATACTTTTCTCATTGTAAAGCATTATAATAAGTCCCTTTATGTGAATTTGGTATACTTCACCATATGTGAGTTTATAGTATACCAAATACTTAAAATTATTTCTTTTAATTAAGGTTGTAATGTTAGAAAAGGATCCAAAATACTTGGTTTATTATTCATGAGAAATTGTGAGATATATTTTCATGATCATACTAGCCTAAACTTACTCTAACTAGTTTATGGATTATAATTTTTTTTTCAAAATATATTCTTGGCATGATGAAGTTGTTTAAATCTTTAAAATGTTACATGTATAATAAACTCATTGTAGATCATTTACGGAGTATAATTCCTTTAGTATACAGCTGACTATGGCATATATTCTCACTTAACATTAATGGGGAGTATTGGAATAATTAATGGTTAAGTGGTACTTTTCATATACGTTTATACATTAAATTACATCTATTAAATAATATTATATTTTATTATTTAACATGAATTAATACTCATGTAAATAAACAATAAAATATATTAATATTATCATTGTTTCTTAGGGAGAGGTTGGACCCATTGATTACAACTATCCACATTATGCATTAATGAATTTGATTTTGTAATGATAGAATTAAAATATAGTAGGATAACTATGAGGCCATGCAAAACATGGTGGTGGAGTGAAAATAAAATAAGAGGAAGGAACAGAAGAGAATGGAGGAGAATAATAACAGAGCATTGGTAGGAAGGAAGGGGAGCTACCATCAAATACATTCAAGCATTATCCATTGTAGAATCAGGTAGGTCAAGCTTTGAATTTGTAATTTGAAAAAATTGGGTTTTATTTTGAAAACCCAGTTTCTATTAGGGAATAAAATAATTAATGTTTCCTTGACTTGGGTTTAAGAATATGTTTTGTTTAAATGTTTAGGATGGTATATCTCTTCAAAAAAAATTAGGATTTCATATTTATATACCTGGGGATGGAACTTGGTTCCATCTACAAGCCAATAAAAATGATGTCAAGCTATTTTAAATAGTTGAATATATAAGTAATTGTTCAATCATATTTTTAGATTATATTCGTTATAAACATTTTAATTGTGCATGTTTTAGAAATGAAATAATGGCTTGTGTATTATTGTTAACATGACTTATTCATGGTGTTTAAGGAATAATTTGTTTTCTTTAGTTCACCCTCGACGTGAGGTAACCTGGGCAAGATTTTTGAAGAAATTAAGACATGGTTTGATTAGTGATAGAGATGTTATAGACTTTGAAAACCTTTTTTAATTTTTTACATGTTGTAGTATACTTTGTATAAGGTCTCTTAATGCATTTTTTTAGGGAATGATTGTATAGTCTTGTGTATATCAAGTATGAGTCAAAATGGATAAAAATTGAGTAATTGAATCCTGTGTAAGTTATTTTAATATGTATATTGGTAAACCATTGACATATATATGAATAGGATTGAACTATAGAGTGTTATGAGAAATGTGTGCTATGTGGAAATTGAAAGTATAATAAAATTTATATAGTTTATAGTTGTACTATGTTGTAAGCAATCTTATGAATTCATATTTGAGCTTATGATAGGTTGTACATAAACAATTATTTTATCAATAAGTTAATTATCCATTGTATTTGCTATTTTTTAGGAATAAAATCCTAGGTATAGGTATTCAAAGCTTAATTGGATTGTACTATGTTGTTCTTTTCCCATTTAAGTAAATACATTTAAATATACATACATGCATGCATAAATACATACATACACACATATATATGAGTTATAAATCTACATGAGTCAAAATGGATAAAAACTGAGTACTCGAAGCCTATGTAAGTTATTATAATATGTATATTTCTAAACCATTGACATATATATGAATAGGATTAAACTATAGATTGTAATGAGAAATGTGTGTTATGGGTAAATTGAAAGTCTTATAAAATTTATGTTGTTTATAGTTGTATTTGAGCTTACGGTAAGCTATACATAAATAATTATTTTATCAATAAGTTAAATCTCAGTTATAATTGCTATTTTTAAGGAATAAAATACCAAGTATATGAATACAAACCTTAATTGCATTGAACTATGTCATTCTCCCCCCCCCCCCCCCCCCACACACACACACACCTATTAACTAGTATCATTTAATATATCTACAATTCATTAGTAGAGAGTATGTGTGTGTGGAATTGACTCAGATCCATGAGAGATCTAAATTCTATAATGAAAACTTTGACCAAATTAATTGTATAGCTAAGACATTATCATTCCACCATACTTTCTATTTTACATGTGTATGCATGATGTCATATTAGATAGAGGCTTGTTTTCCATGGTTTATGTGAATGTTGCATGTATTAATGATTTTACAACACACATGTTTTGATTGAATTCTCTATACTCACCTATTTTAACTACCCCTCTATGAATGGAAGGGCCACTCCCAGTGGGGAAGTGTGTATGAGACCAATGATATGTGGTTGGAAGAAAATCACCCCAATGATGATCTCCCTCTCTTCAACTATTCAACCATCTGGGAATCATATTCATGGATATTTGTATACATCATTGAGCTATTCATGAAGCTTAATTATATCGATGTATATTTTATCTTGTATATCTGATTAAGTGTTAAAATTTAATGTATTATACATTCTAATTTATGACTATTTAGTACATCAGTGGCTACAAGAGTTGTATATAATCATGAATATTGTAGTACCAGATGTTGTATACTTATGTATAGCTATAAATGAGGATTTTTTTATTCTATTGATGTACTTATCACTCTGTTATGCATTTTATTATAAAACTCATTTTCTATTCTATTTTAAACTATTTAAAAACTAAATGGATCATATATAAATTAGTGGGTTAATTATATTTTTATATTTACTACTCCAAATGCATTTAGTAGTCAAAAAAAGGGGTATATTGATAGTTATTGATGATGTGAAAAGTAATGTATGTTTTTTTTTAAATGAGTAACTTATGTGTATCTCAATGGAGTTCCAACATTGTGGTATTAGAGCAAATATTTAATGATCAAACCTAATGATTCCAAGAAAACTAAGTTGTTTCTCCTATTTTTTAGTAAGTAAAATGGTGTAAGGTAGATCAAAAATTGAGGGGACATCAAATGTGAACCCTCAAGTTGATCCTAATCAGCTAGTAGTCAAACAAGCTATAAAACACAATCAAATACTCACTATCATGAATGAAACTAGAGACAAATTAGCAACCTTGGAGTGATAAGTTCATGGACTAGAGGAGGCTTTCTTGACTGGATTATGTTCTTCTAAATCCTCTTATTACTTACTAAAAAATAGGAGAAACAACTTAGTTTTATTGGAATCATTAGGTTTGATCATTAAATATTTGCTCTAATACCACAATGTTGGAATTCCATTGAGATAATCATAAGTTACTCATTTAAAAAAAAAACATATATTACTTTTAAAATTATCAATAACTATCAATATACCCCTTTTTTTTACTACTAAATGCATTTGGAGTAGTAAATATAGAAATATAATTAACCCACTAATTTATATATGATCCATTTAGTTTTTAAATAGTTTAAAATAGAATAGAAAATGAGTTTTATAATAAAATGCATAACAGAGTGATAAGTACATCAATAGACTAAAAACATCCTCATTTATAGCTATACATAAGTATACAACCTCTGGTATTACAATATTCATGATTATATACAACTCTTGTAGCCACTGATGTACTAAATAGTCATAAATTAGAATGTATAATACATTGCATTTTAGAGATAATCATAGCCACTGATGTACTAAATATTCATGAAAATAACTCTACGTAATTCAATGTAGAGATAATCATAATGTGTGGAGAGATAAATACATTAATAAGCCATTACTTATGCACTTATATCTACCAAAATAGAGGAATAATATTTAGGAATACTTACCTTGAAGACAAACCCATCAAGGCTCAATATCTCCCTTGGAAAATGGTGCTTTTAAAGAGGTTATTATGGTTTATAAGGATCATAATATATGTCTTCCATAGGATATAAGACTTCTCCTATGCATCCAAGACATTTCCACATGACAAGATTCTTCTCTCCAAGTGTAAACCCTAAGCAATGACTCTTCAAGTATAATGGTGGAAGAGCATATCATAAAGAAGCACAAATGAATGATTATCCCTATTAAAAATGAGGTAAAGGATGTGTTTATATAGTTAAATCTAACCCTAAACCCTTCTGAATTTTTAGATGATATAATCAGCCTAGTCGACCTAGTTGTTTAAGAAATAAAGTAGTTAGGTCTCAGACTAAGTTAGTTGGATTGACTTAGTCTCATAATGTGCTCAATTATTAGAATAGGTTTGGCCCATTAAACTATTTTTAATGGATGGTAAAAAGAAGTTTTGGCTTAGATAGGGAATAATTGAGGTGGTGAATTACTTGGAAGAGCATGCAAGGGAGGTGTCAAAGATTAGAGAAATATATAGGAGGGACTTTTATTGGTTTAAGTTATGGTATAAGGAACAAAAAATCTTGAAAATAACTAGTGGTCTTCCCACCCCTTTAAGGCATGAAGTTAAATAGAATGAGACTCGATGGGTTCCTACAAGAGAAAAAGCATCAATAATTGATAAAGGTTAAAAATATTACATTTATATAATTTCCATAAGAAAGGGTTATACCATCCTTGTTAAATGCTTCCAAAAATAATACAAAACACTCTTGAGCATTGATGTTAATACCATTTATAAACTATTCTTTATAACTTGTATAGTAAATTGTAATAAAAAAATAAAAACAAAACCTCTTAGTAATATTATCATTTTCATATTAATTTCATAGTCTATTCAATTTTATAAATAAAATATTTAACAAATAGTTTCATATTTCCCATTTTATTATAACTTCTTGTAACAATATTATAATTATCCTTAATGCTAATTTCAATATTATAATTTATAATAATTTTTCTTTTCATATCACTGTAATACACAATACAAAATACAAGAATTTTTTAAACAATAAAATACTCTTAAAATGTAAGATCATCCACATACAATATTATAAAGGTCTATATTGAACCCTCAAAACCTATTACACAAATTTAAATAATTTACCAATTCAATGGATTGGTAATTGAATATAATATTTTAGAAAAAAATTACTACCAATCTCAAAACTTTAAAAAAATAACACATAATTCGGGTTTGACGATGAAGTTTCATTTGGTGATGGGCATTCACTTTATTTTGGTGGAGGATGATTATTATCATTTAGGTGTGGGAGCAGATTTTTTTTATAAGGATTTTAAGTTTTGATGATTATTATCATTTAGGTGTGGGAGTGAATAATCATTCCTTTATAATTGTTGAAACACATGCACCTCGTTGGTATTGTCTCCAACCTCATTATCACTTTCAAAAGGAAATTCATAATTTTCCATCACCATGGTAGTAATAATCATGGAAGGTCCTTAATATGTGTCCAACTCCTTTTGGAAAACTTCAAAGGATATGAAAAATTTAGGGCATTCTAATTATCTTTGTTGAGAATTAGTGTGTACCCTACACTAATTAGGTAGGTCTAATTATATAATGTTGAATTATAATGATGGCTTGCTCAAAGGAGTTTTGTTTTGTATTTCATAATTTTTATTTCAAAATTTATTATCTTTATTATATGATAGGTTATTTCATTGATATGTAAATCCTCTTTTGGATGATTCAATTCTTAAGTTGTTTAATTTTTTTAATTTGTTAAGAAAATTTGCATCTAATTTTGGAATTACCCTTTGGATTGTTTCTAATTTTAATTTATTAGACACCTTAGGTATGGTTTTCACACTATTTATGATGATAAATATAGTTTGATTCTAATTTTCTTTAGTAAAATTTAAGTGTTACTCATGATTTTAGTGGCTTGTGTATTTGGGTATGTTAACATCAATGGAAACTTGTTATTTCCTTGGATTTGATTTCCTTGTAAAATTAGTGGCATGCTTATTTGAGACACATACAGAGGATTATATCCTTTGGACACAAGTTGGTAGATTTTTATGATTGATTTTATCTATACCAAGAATAAGGAAGTTATATTAGTTTCCCTTTGCACAAATATGGTCATCACTAGGTTAAGGTAATTTTGATACATATACAAGGCCATGTTAGGTGCAGATTGGTAAGTTATAGTAATCCACCGATAAATTATTTGAAATTATAAGTTTAAATATTGTATAGGTTTGTTCATCTATCTCCTTATGTTAGAAAATTAGTTGTATAGTACACTTTAGTTGATAATCTAAACATACTAGTTAGTGAAAATGTCTTAAAAATTATCCTATTATTTAAAATAACATGTGATTTATTGGAGGGACCATTCATACATTGATTCTTCCAATGTGAATGGGAATAATCTACAAGACACATATTCATGCTTCACATAGAGAAGCATCAATATTGATTTAAAGGAGGATATTTGTTCTTCAATGATTTGACTTCCATCTACCCTTAATTTATATATATATCTCTAAGCATCCATAAGGAGGTCATGGACAAGTCCCATGATTTTAAATATGATACCCCTCAGTCAAGGATGATCCATTTATGATGATGTTAGGTTTTTTTGAACTATCAATGCTGAAATGGCTTTATAAACTTCATTTAAGTTTCTTGGTATCCCTTTTCTAGATATAGCCTTCCTATGGTGTTCTAATAATTTCACTAATTTTTTTTATAAAAATGACATAGACTGGGTAATTATTTGGGTGTATAATATGGTCTTTTCCTTATATAAATAATTTTATATTGATGTGAGTTTTGACACATAAATAAAAGATGGGTAAGATTACCCTCTCATTTCTGGGCACACTTTTTTAGGGACCCACAACATCAATTTATCTTGGTTTTTATTATTAGGGGTGGGAATAAATCAGAGAACAAGTGGGTTCTTGATGAGGAAACTAACTTGCACCACACAAAGACTGAACTGAAATTTTTAGCAAACTTTTAATTTTTTAGTAGAAAACCTCAAATGGTAGGCATAAAATATATGTTTTGACAATTTGTTTCTTTCATATACAGAATATGATCTTGAAATTTCTTGAACAAGACAAATTTTGGATTTAGAGCTATAATGTGTTGTTCTGGCAAATTATGTATATCTTAATTTGGATTGAAACTCATTTTTTGAATTAAAGTGCCCAGTATAATCTCTTGTGGAAGATTAAACTCTGTTTTAATCACAAACAGGACTAGACCTCTATCTGAGCATCATTCAATATATATGTGAGAGCCCAGCTTAACATTTGATTTGATAGAACTCTTGGGAAGGATCAGAAGTCATATAATAAGACAAAAACAAGGAGACCATCATTCCTTAGCGTAGACAAGAAAGGATCCTCACCAAATGCTTCTTAGCATAGGCAAGAGAGGACCATTCTAATCTTCACTCCCAGCATAATCTTAAAATCACCAACATTGCAAATACTCCCTTGGGTGGCCCAGCCAACATGGAAATACCAGGATTTCAATAGACCTGAAGTTCAACAATATATGTTAATGCAAAATATGCCCAGCACAAGTATATGGCGAATAGTGAAACAAGAATATTTGAGCACCCAAAAACCTCATCAAATGTATTGCAACGGCTGGAATTCCCAAATAGTGAAGCGGCCCAGACTTGAATTTAATTTCAAAGCTTTAAAAATGACCAAAAGTCATATAGCTACGCCCAAAAATTTCAACAATGGCCTTTTTTTTTTTTAATTGGTCTCAGAAAAATGAGTTTCTTCAACATAATTTCACATTTATTAATATAATAAGACAAATACACACACCTGTATAATTTCACCAGCAATTACATGCTTTCTGACTGTTTTGGGCTGCCAGTTTCTTTTCTACGCTCCTGCTCTTCTCCTCCTCAAAACATATCCTCTGTTTTTTTTCTTTTTAACACATACACACCCAAATGCATACAAAAATGCTTTTGTTCCTAACATAGCAATTTGTTAAAACCTGGGCTAGGTGCAACAATCTACCCAAAATGTACAAAAATAGTCTTCTAAGATAAGGGGCTTCCAAAACAACTAACTACTCACCCCTACAGCTAGATTTGCAGGAGAAAAATTAAAAAATAGAAATAGAAACCAATTTTAAAAATACAGAAAAAAATGGAGGGAAAACAAAATAATTAAAACATGCATCAAAGCCAGAATAAATGTGCTTTAAGAAGTGATGCTCCTGCATCATTCTTCCAACCAGCAGAAGAAGTATTCTTCACTTGTTGTTTTTCTACATCACTTCGTCTATACTTGTGCCCAGCTTAAGGATATCATCCGCAGTCAACCATGTTGCATCTTCAGCTGGTAGATTCTTCCACTTAGATACTGGAAGTATTCTTTGTTTCTTGTCTTTTTAACTACTTTCTTTTCTAAAATACTCTCAATTTCTTTTGGCACTTCCTTTGGTAGTTGCTGCTCCCATTGGATAACTTCATCCACCTCTGTTTCAGTTTCTTGGTCTGGTTTTCCTTCATCTTTGTATGGATATAAATCTACAATATTAAAAATTGGAGAGATTCCAATCCCCTTTGGTAGTTCTATTTCATATGCATTATTTGAAAACTTCCTTATTACCTTGCATGGTCCTATTTTCTTTACCTTCAGCTTGTTGTATTCTTTCTTTGGAAACCTCTCTTTTCTGAGATGAGCAAGAACAAGGTCTCCAATATTGAAACTGACCTCTCTTCTCTTTTGATCTGCCCTTAGCTTATACTTGATGGTGTTTTCTTCAAGTTTCTTCTTTACCTGTTCATGCAAATTTTGCATGGCATTAGCAAATTCTTCTGCATCAGCACTCCTTGTCTCCATACTGCTTAGATTTCTTAACTCATACATGCCTCTTGGATGAATTCCATACATGATTTGAAATGGGTGCAATCTTGTACTTCTGTTAGCAGAATCATTATAGGCAAATTCAGCTTGTGCAAGTACAAGATCCCATTGTTTCGGATGCATACTTACCAGGCTTCTCAAGATGTTTCCCAAGCTCCTATTGACAACCTCTATTTGGCCATCTGTTTGAGGATGATAGGCTGAATTGAAACTTAGTTGTGTTCCCAATTTCTTCCATAAGGTTCTCCAAAAATGTCCAACAAATTTGGTGTCCCTGTCAGAAATAATACTTCTAGGCAATCCATGCAATCTAACAATATCCTGGAAGAATAGATTAGCTATGTGAGTAGCATCACTTGTTTTGAAACATGGAATAAAGTGAGCCATCTTTGAAAACCTATCTACCACAACAAATATGGAATCATGGCCTTTTTGAGTTCTTGGCAAACCAAGTACAAAATCCATGCTTATTGAATCCCAAGGCCTATTTGGAATGGGTAGTGATTGGTACAAACCTATGTTTTGACTACTTCCCTTGGCATATTGGCATATTTTACATCTTTCAACAAATTTATTAACATCATTACTCATACCTGGCCAATAGTAGTGAGCACTCAATTGTGCTAATGTCTTGTTTTGCCCAAAATGTCCTGATAAGCTGCCACTATGTTTTTCCTTCAACAAATTTTCCCTCATGGAACTCTTGGGAATGCAAAGCTGGCTGCCTCTAAATAGCAGACCCTCTTGGACCATGAAATCTATCCAAGGACTTCTTTCAACCCCCACTGGATTCATGCAAGCTTCATATGGTTCCTTGAAGTCTGGATCTTCCTTATATAGCTCCTTCAAATCTTTAAATCCCATAATACTTACTTGAGACTCTTGTATGATCAGATTTCTCCTGCTTAAGGCATCTGCAACCTTGTTAGATTATCCTTTCTTATGCTTAATAGTGAATGTGAAACTTTGTAAAAATTCAATCCATTTGACATGCTTTTGATTCAACTTATTCTGATTGCTAATGAACTGTAAAGCATAATTGTCAGTGAATAAAACAAATTCTTTAGGCAAACGATAATGCCTCCACTTCTTCAAAGCTTGTACAAGAGCATAGAATTCTTGATCATAAGCTGAATATTTCTTCTTAGCATCACTTAACTTCTCACTAAAGTATGTTATAGGCTTCCCATCTTGACTTAAAACAACGCCTATTGTAGTTCCACTAGCATCACATTCTACTTGAAAAAGCTTATTAAAATCAGGCAAGGTCAAGATTGGCTCTTCAGTTACCTTCTTCTTCAATAATCTGAAACTCTTATCAGCAGCCTCAGTCCAACAAAAACTTCTTTTATCACCCTTGATTGTATCTATCATTGGAGCAACAATTCCACTGAAATTTCTTATGAATTTCCTATAGAAGCTAGCCAAACCGTGAAAGCTTATTACCTCATATGTGCTCCTAGGTGTAGGCCACTCAAGTATGGATTTAATATTTTCCTTATCCATCTTCAATCCTTCTTTAGAAATCACAAATCCCAAATATATCAACTCTGTTTTCAGAAAACTGCACTTTTTGACATTTATTAGCAACTTCTCCTCATGTAGTTTACTCAACACCATTCTCAAATGTTTCAAATGATCTTCTTTAGTTTGACTAAACACCAAAATATCATCCAAATATACTATCACAAACTTACCAATGAACTCCTTCAGCACTTCATTCATCAGCCTCATGAAGGTGCTTGGTGCATTGGTTAGTCCAAATGGCATAACTAACCACTCATAGAGTCCATCATTAGTCTTGAAGGCTATTTTCCATTCATCCCCTTCTCTTATGCTAATCTGATGATAACCACTTTTCAAATCTTAGAGAAATATGTAGCTCCACTTAAACAATCAAGTAAATCATCAATTCGTGGCAATGGAAATCTATACCTGATAGTAATCTTGTTGATTGCTCTGGAGTCTATACACATTCTCCAACTCCCATCTTTCTTAGGACTCAACACTGTAGGGACAGCATAAGGACTTAAACTTTCTCTTACCAATCCTTTGTCTAACAATTCTTGAACTTGGTGTTTGATTTCTTCATTCTCCTTTGGTGTCAACCTGTAGGCAGCCCTGTTTGGAAGATTTGCTCCTGGAATCAAGTCTATGTGATGGCTAATACTTCTCAATGGTGGTAACTCATCAGGTAAATCATCTACCACAATGTCAATGTGTTCATTCAACATATCTTGAATCTCTAGTGGCAAATCAATCAACTTAGTATTAGTGACTACACTCCTTGGCTTACCAATTACAGCAAAGTTTACCTCTTCTTTCTTCATTTGATGTAGAAACTCTTTGCCACTTACTATCAAAACTTTAGAATTCTATCCAACAACAGCATCAGCCTCTTCTTTCAATGGTGTGAGTGTATGCTTGATCCCATCCTTTTCAAACATATATGTATTCTGCCTTCCATCATGTATGGCCTTCCTGTCAAATTGCCAATGCCTTCCAAGCAAGATATGACATACATCCATGGGCATGACATCACATAAAATATGATCCTTATATGTTCCTATCTGAATATCTACTTTGCATTGTTCACTTACCAGAAGTTTGTGTCCTTTTTGTAGCCAAGAGACTTGATAAGGTGTAGGATGTACCTCCTTCTTCAAGCCTAGTTTCTCCACCATCTCAGTTGACACAAGATTGTCAGTACTTCCGCTATCAATAATGACCTTACAGCATTTCCCTTTACTCTTACATGTGATTCTAAATAAAGTTTTTCTTTGAGGTGGTTCTACAACTTCTTTATTTGGCTTTAACAATATTCTTTTCATCAAAAGAGACTCACCTTCTTCTGGAGTATCTTCATAAGCTGTTGTAACTTCTGCATTTTGTTTTTCACCTTCAATCACATGTACACTTCTCTCATGGCTGGTAGAAGGGTTCTCTGAACACTCATATGCCCGATGCCCTACATACTTGTTGCATTTAAAGCATTTGCCCATGAATCTTCCTCTTCCTCTTTGATATCCTTGGTATGGTCTTCTTCCTCTTGGTATATAGCTACCTCTTGAACTTTGTGAGCTGCTGGCCTCTTCATGAGATGTTTGCAGCTGTCTTCTACCTCCTTAAAATCCTCTACCTCTGCTGAACCTGCCCCTTCCTCTTGAAGAGGATGTTTGTTTCCTTGCAATCTTCTCCTCAGCTTTCAAGGAAATTTGATATGCCTCCTCAACTGTCTTAGGAATGAGAAGACTAATTTCATCTTGAATGGAAAATTTCAAGCCATTGGTGTATCTGGCTACCTTCTCTGTGTCATCCTCAATGTGACCTGATCTTATAGTCAACCTATAAAAATCTTTAATGTATTCTTTCACAGACAATTCTTTTTGCTTCAAATTTTGTAATTGCTTAAAAAGATTTGCTTGATAATCTTTAGGCATAAACTTACCTTTCATTTTTGCTACCATTGTGTCCCAGCTTCTAATCTTTGGCTTCCCTTTCCTTCTCCTTTCTTCTTGCACTCCATCCCACCACAGGGATGCATGTTTCTTTAGCCTTGTCATGGCATACTTGAATTTCTTTTCATCTTCTTCAATCCCTTCATACTCAAAATATTTGTCTAATGCATTAATCCAATCAATTAATTCTTCAACATTCAAATTACCTTCATACATTGGAACCTCCATTTTTGGCTTGGTTTTCACTTTCATAATGGCTTTGATCAACCTCTCTTCAGTTGTTTCTTCTTCTACCACCAATTCATCTTCTGGTGGCTCCTCTTCTCTGTCACTGACTTCACCCATGTCGGTGCCTCTTCTTTGAGCCATCTCCAGGTCTTGCAGCCTAGTTGTCAGGTTCCTAATCTCCTCTGCCAATGCAACCTATCCTCCAGGTCTCCTTCCTCCAGCTCTACCTCTGTTCCTAATTCTCATGGCCATCTTGTTTTTTGTTCACAAATTTGGTTCTGCTTCTCTTTAGCTTGGATCACAAGCTCTGATACCAAATGATGAGGAAACTAACTTGCACCACACAAAGACTGAACTAAAATTTTTAGCAAACTTTTAATTTTTGAGCAGAAAACCTCAAATGGTAGGCATAAAATATATGTTTTGACAATTTGTTTCTTTCATATACAGAATATGATCTTGAAATTTCTTGAACAAGACAAATTTTGGATTTAGAGATATAATGTGTTGTTCTTGCAAATTCTGTATATCTTAATTTGGATTGAAAGAATAAAATTCCAATTAAAACTCATTTTTTGAATTAAAGTGCCCAGTATAATCTCTTGTGGAAGATTAAACTCTGTTTTAATCACAAACAGGACCAGACCTCTATCTGAGCATCATTCAATATATATGTGAGCACCCAGCTTAACATTTGTTTTGATAGAACTCTTGGGAAGGATCAGAAGTCATATAATAATACAAAAACAAGGATACCATCATTCCTTAGCGTAGACAAGAAAGGATCCTCACCAAATGCTTCTTAGCATAGGCAAGAGAGGACCATTCTAAACTTCACGCCTAGCATAATCTTAAAATCACCAACGTTGCAAATACTCCCTTGGGCGGCCCAGCCAACATGGAAATACCAGGATTTCAATAGACCTGAAGTTCAACAATATATGTTAATGCAAAATATGCCCAGCACAAGTATATGGCGAATAGTGAAACAAGAATATTTGAGCACCCAAACACCTCATCAAATGTATTGCAATGGCTGGAATTCCCAATTAGTGAAGCGGCCCAGACTTGAATTTAATTTCAAAGCTTTAAAAATAACCAGAAGTCATATAGCTACACCCAAAAATTTCAACAATGGCCTTTTTTTTTTTAATTGGTCTCAGAAAAATGAGTTTCTTCAACATAATTTCACATTTATTAATATAATAAGACAAATACACACACCTGTATAATTTCACCAGCAATTACATGCTTTCTGACTGTTTTGGGCTGCCAGTTTCTTTTCTACGCTCCTGCTCTTCTCCTCCTCAAAACATATCCTCTATTTTTTTTATTTTTAACACATACACACCCAAATGCATACAAAAATGCTTTTGTTCCTAACATAGCAATTTGTTAAAACTTGGGCTAGGTGCAACGATCTGCCCAAAATGTACAAAAATAGTCTTCTAAGATAAGGAGCTTCCAAAACAACTAACTACTCACCCCTACAGCTAGATTTGCAGGAGAAAAATAAAAAAATAGAAATAGAAACCAATTTTGAAAATACAGAAAAAAATGGAGGGAAAAAAAAATAATTAAAACATACATCAAAGCCAGAATAAATGTGCTCTAAGAAGTGATGCTCCTGCATCAGTTCTAAACATAATTTATGGATTCTAATATTAAGGAATATAAGTCATCAATTAATCCCTAATAATCATGTGCGAAGCTAGTGAACCTTAAACTAAATGCAAATTTTATGGATGTAAGATTGATTACACTCATTAAATTAAAAAGAAAAAACTTTTATCTATATAAAAAAATAAGTTTAGAGATATTTAGAGATCTAAAACACACGTATCTCAATGTTAATAAATGGAAATCTTACATAATCTATGTACACATATTAAACTAATTAGATAAACACATCCTTGCTAGTAATTTTAATGCAATGATCTAAGGAAATCAAGTTTGAAAGTAACACCTTCATCTAGCTACACATTACATTTATATAATTATGGATAGATGTACATCTTAAAAATCCTACAAATGAACCTATATTATTATATTCCCTTATATCTAAAAGGGAAAATCATCAACCCTTCTACTTTTCAATATAATTAATTAAATAAAAAATAATATTCACCTTCATTAATATAATAATTAATAAATACACACATTAAATGATTTAGATAAATATAAAAATATGCACATACAACTATGTATATTCCAAAACATATTATATAAACTTCCAATCATCAACCAAAGAGGAAATGCACTCATAAACTCAAGGATTTCAGAATAAGCATGGGTTTTGTATATTAACTAGAGAGAGTAAGATATAGTTTTATAACTAAACATAATACCTTTAAACATTCATCATACTTAAATCAAAATATTTTTATGATGGTATGAGACCTCATCCTTGACTAATCCTATTTTGAAACTACTCATGAAATGTATCAACTGAATCATTAACACAGCCCATTATGACAATGGCCACTTCCTCCCCTATTATCTCTAGGGTGGAAGCATATGCTTCCACATAGAGAACCTCATGGTAGGATTGTTGGATTATTTTACATCTATTAAATACACTACGTGTAAATTTGGAGAATCTAGATTGTGTCTAGGATTATTCGGTGATCCATCTAAATCCTTCTCTCCAATTATTTCCCCTAAATGTATTACTTAAAGATAATTTTAGAGAGAACATTTGTTATTTTGACCCTTTTGAATACTTCAATCAAGAATTTGATTATTTCTTTGCCTATCTCTATTTCATGTCTTTTGCATGTTCTATAAATGCAGCCATAAATGGCATGCACATAATGTAAAACCTAGTTTTTGGGACCCAACTACCATATTTTTGTTTAATTTTTTCAATCCCAAGGAATGGAACATTTCAATCACCCTATACAAATGAACTTATAAAAAAGAATTAACTTCAACTAACTTCTCGATGGCATCCATGCTTTATCTATATGTTCCTTGATAAGATCTTTACAAGAGTCATATTCACTCTCAGACATGTATTCCTTCCATTTTAAAAATATTTTATAATTAGATGACATGATTATTGAAATATGACACTTTAAAGTCTTAGTATCATTAAATTTTTCTATGAAATTTACTGTAGTGCTATAATTTGGGCCAAATAATCATGTAATGACACGAAAAAATTAAAAATATATTTAAGAGAGTCATTCGTGTTATTAAAAATATAATAAGGATTAAAAAGTTGTAATTTTATTAAATAACCTTAATTTATCCCATGTCTTCATCCATTTTATGCTTGATAAATTTAATAAATGCCTTAACCATCGAATGGGGTCCTCCTTGATCATCTCCTCCTATATAGTTTCGTTTATTATTTTTAATAGAGGCATAAATTTAATCTCTTTAATTTTTAATCCTAATAATTTCCCACTAACCTATACCTTCTTATTACTCATTATTTTGAATCATATGGTGCTCTTCTTAATGTTTAATCTCTTCCATAGGTTCTCTTATGGCAATTTCACTTTGTAAATATGACACATAGATCCCCTTGTGCACCTTTTGTATTCACCTTGATGACTAGGGGATTTAAATTGTCCTATTGGTGTGAGAGAGATGATAGGGTGAAGTTTTTTAAGGCCCTTATCCATACCCTTGGAGTGTAAGTAGTAGTATATCTCTTAATAGATATTGTAATGGAATATCTAGAGACACCTTTAATGTTGCTTTAGAGATATCCTAGTGGGTTGTAGTGAGGTTAAGGTAGGATAATTATATTTTAATAGATTAGTTGATGGAGGTAACATCATTTATTCTTCCTCTATATAGATATTATTTTTTGGCATACATAGGTGGAGAATGCATGGATCAATGGAGTGATAATTTCACTATAAGATGAAATGGTGGCTAGTATATGAGTTCAGGGAACTGAGGAGACATTACGATCAATTGGAAATTATACCAATAGTGATAAAATATTAAGGGTTGACATAATGAAATTATTATTTCTTGAATTATAAATGAGTCATGGGGGATTTGAAGAAACATTGTGTGGTATACCAAAGGCAAGAGAAGTTACTAAAATGGGAACATTGGCAACAACTAATTCAATAAACACATCAACCTCTTTCTGAATAATTGACCCATTATCTATATTACCATTTATAATAAGTAAAAATATTAAACTTAGAGGAATTTGGGGGGGGGGGGGGGGGGGGGGAGGAATTTTATTTACATTTCTAGCCTTAAATGAGAAGGTGGAAATTTAGGGTTAGAAAATAAATTAGGTGGCTCTTCTCCAAATATTTGAGCCACATCCTCTATTATTTCCTTAATACCTTCAATGGTTCCCCCTTATTCTACTTGGGTATTAATATTCGTATGGAAATTAGTCTCTTGATTATCTCCTCATAGTTGTCAAGGATAAGTTAGTATATGTCCTTCTCTATCAAGCTTGTGTTGATATGATGATGAAATTTGGCCTTTGATACTAGCCTCAATAATGCCATGAGGGTCCCAAATATTATTCTTATTACTACTAAAACCATATATAAATATCCCACCCTAGAATGTAAATGGTAAGGAATTTTTCCAAGTGATGAGCCCATATTCTATAATAAGGTAGGTATATGGATTCATATTCCTTACTTTACATACCGAAGTAATCTCAATAGTATGTGTGATAGATAATAATTATGGAAAGCCTATCATGCACATAAAAGGTAAACAAGAATTGGGCTCCTATAAGATCATCAATCTAAATTACAGTGGCATATAATAAAAATAATCATGCCCTAAATTTCCCTAAGGTTTCCCTTATATCTAGGGAAAGTCTTATCATGGTGATTTATAAATATTTTTATTAACCACTTACTATAAGTAATCACATATGGTGGTATAATTATTAACATATTTTTTCATCCATAAATTAAAAAATACATACTGAATAACTTCACTTGAAATATATTTCCATAGTGGAAACTGTAGTTGATAAAATGAAGCATTCCTACACCATGAGTCTATAAAATAAGATTACATGTAGAAATTTATTCAATCTTGAGATGCATTTATTTTCTTTTTTATATTTTTTGAAACCATGACCCCAAAATATAGTTTTGGATCATCTTCAAAAATAACATATAATGGAGGAATCCAAATTAGTTGAACATGTTCAATACCAGGGGTAAAAAAAAGTTAGTTCATGAGAACCATACCAATCCTTACCCCTAACCTGAAAGTATTGATGGTTTATTGATTCAAATTTTTTATCCCAACCTGTCTTGTGGCATCATATATCCATTCTTGAAGGGCATCATAAATAGTGTGTCTTCCACTAGTCTTCAACTTCCTTTATGTTATCATTTGTGGCTCATTTAACTGACATTTTTATTTAAATGTAGATGTATTGATGGTAGCCATTATACTTACACCTAGGTTTTATACAGTAACTTATTTAAACATGCACCTCCTACATATTCCCTCTATCAAATTTACCCATAGGAAACTTTATGCTATATCCCCAACCTTGTGAAATACTAACTTGCTAATGGATTTGATATTTTTTGTATAGAACACCTCAAATTGTGTGGCATCATTATCTATAATACAACCCACCATGTTTTCTATGTTGTCATATAATTTGATATAGAGGTAAGGGGGAAATATCTCCAAAATATCCTTTACTGGCTCTGGTCTTGCAAAAGATCTCATTCAGTGTTATGTTTTGCCTTCAAGGTTTCATCTCCAATTCTAGTCTTTCTCTAGGTTTTTGGGATTAATAGAATCCTTCACTACATACCTATACTTTATACCTTAGAAGAAATTTTTGATATCATTTATCTCCCTCGTGTCACTCACATCCATTATTAAACTCATACCATAGCCTTGATCTCTCTTTATCAATCAACTCTTTCTCTAGTTCTTTACTAGGAAACTTTCTTAGATCTCAAGGACCAAATCTTGACATAGGTATTAAGGATTCAATATTCTTGATTTGATGGTCTTATATGTTATTAATTAATTTTTCTTAGCCTCTTCCAACTACTCAAACACACTTCAAACTTCACTTCCACATATTAGGCTCATAAGGATAATCCTAGGCTTGTATCTTTTTTTATGTATTTTCCTTTTGTTTGACCAAATTAGGAACTTATTTGAATACATAAACCTACTTATATCCACCTCTATCTTTTACTAGGTCTGTATCAAGTTTCATGCCCTAATTCCACACTTAGAGCATACTTCCTTTGTAACCCATCTCTCTGTTAGGCCTAATTATCCCTTAAGAACATCCACATGTCTAGATTTTGTACCGTATGGCTCCCTTTTAGTCCAAAACCTCTTGATTAACTTAGTACATGTCTATATGAGTAAGACTACAAATTTTCATAGTTTTTTTATAGTTAAAACTCTTTAAACCATTAAAACCCTAATATAGGGTTTCCTTTCCCTTGCACAAGCCTAAGAGCCTAATAAATTCTATATCTTGAGTTTGGTAGCATTTAAAAAGACCAAAATTACACCTATATGTATATTTTGACCTATTCCACCTTCCCAAATAATTTTTATACCTTATTCAATTCATAAAATGCTTAGAGACAACTAAATATAATGGATTGTGCATTCTTTCCATTGATTATGTGGGGTTTCCTGGATCAAAATGTTATCACATTGTTTTGAATATGTTCCAAACTTGTATAAGACATTTTAGAGGTCTATTTTATTCAAATCCACCTCCTTTATTACCTTATGGCCTTTTCTCAATCCACATTTAAACCTATATTGACCAATATACCAAGTTTTATTCACACTTGAATGATTGTATGACAAATCTAACATTATATTTATCCTCAAAGGATTTCTATAGGTTCTAACAGGTTTGGATCATACCTTATTAATATTATTCACTTATCAACTCTTTTTCAACACCACATTTATCCTCTACATAACTACAAATCACTTTTTTGCAAAGACTGCATGTGTTAAAATAAGGTAAAGGTTGTGTACATGTTTAGAACCTATTTGTTCTCACAAGGTTCTATCTCCCCTTACCCACTATTACCAAAACTTGTCCTTCCTCTATGTTCACCAAGAAATCATTGTCATAACACTCATCCCTTCATCCAAATTTTTTCTCTTCCATAATCTTATAAACAAGGTCACTTACTTGTGTAACAGTGCTTTGTCTTAAACTACCATGAATGGGAATACGGGTTTAAAAGAGGATTGATTTCTTTGAGTTTCTAACATCTTGATTTGTTTACTTAGTCACCCAAGGGTCCTTAATACCTTCACACAAAATTCCACAATGAGTGATTCTTATTTATTTATTCTAAAAACATTGTTCAAATCTTTCCTTCTTGGTTATAACTTATAGTCTATTAGAGTATCATTTACTTATGCTTGTTAGGTTTGTCTTATGAGGACTTTAGTCCCACATTGACTAGTTTAGCTTGCTTATTGATTTTCCTTGCCTATATAATCAAGTGAACTCTTTGTAATATTCATTCTTCTTAATGATTTTATATTCATATCATTTGAGTATAAAGAATTATTTTGTCAATTAGTTTCCTCTTGTTTATGCTCAAGCATCAATGGCTGTGGTAATGCGCCACTGGAGAGATCTTGGTTGAAGAGTTTTGATAACTCTTTTATGGTATTAGATCCATCTCCAATATCCATTAATCAACCTAATTCATTGCATTTGTTTGTCCTCACAATGTGATTTGGATCTGAGTTGGTTGGAATCTATTATTGCACTTTTATTTGGTATTTGGTTGTAGATTTGAAGTTTTAGTTCATTTAAAAGGGGAATGAATGTTTTTTTAAAGATTTGGTTTAATATCATACCATTGAAGCAAAGGGTTTTTTTTTATTATTTATTAACTTGTAAATCAAATGTGTTCGAGAAAGGAAAAGACCAGGCATCTCCCTTTTTTTTAGATTTGTTATTTTGTAGCTGAGAGGATCCAATTTGCATTAGAAGGAGACTATTGTCTATTATGGAGGTCTGTGTTGGAAGAAGGTTATTGTATTATTGCATGAACACCCTTTTTTTTTGTGTATATATATATATATATATATATATATATATATATATATATATATATATATATATATATATATATATATATATATATATATATATATATATATATATCCACCCTCCTGAGAGAGTTTTGTGGGGTCAATAGTTGGAAATCATAGGTCGAGCCATTCTCCACCTATATGCCCACCATCCAACCACCTCTGACCTTGGCATTTTGTTTTTTAGCAAGCAAGTGTCATAGATATGTGTTTGGGTTTCTAGTAAGATGATGTTTTATTTTCTAACATTTGGCATCACATTTAATAGTTTGGCATCACACTTTGTAACTTGGCATCACACTTTGGTATCTTAGCATATTTTTTCCAACCTTCTTTTATTCTAGATCTACACTGGGCATCTTTGTTAGCTGAACCTGTGTTGCATCTATATTTTTTTATATCTAAGGTGTTAAACTATTCTATAGATATCTAAAAGACCTTTTTTGGCATTGTAGGATGGCATATCCAAGCATCAGAGACCTACATAAAGGCATTAAAGGGGGATCTAGTATTACACAAAAGATATTCATTTATTACTAAGTGGCATTATGAAGATTTATTTGCATTGGATCTGCTCTCTACTACTATTTTTTTGATCTATTGTGTCATATTTTTTATCTTAGTATCAACTTATGCACAAGGAGTGGAGTTTAACTATAAAAGGTGGCATTTGGTTCTGTTGGAATCTTTTTTCTATAGATCTACCTTATTGGACATCACATTGGATGTGTAGTAGTAAGTACTACTGAGAAGAGGTGTTAGGTCCACTGTAGAGATCCCCATTCCTAACTATTGTGTTGGAAGTTGGAGTAAAGGTTTTTATGAAAAGTTTGTGGAATTTTATTTCAATTCAAACTCCTTTATTTACTTCCTTCACCATTTATAATGCTCTTCTTCTCTTAAAAAATAGATGTAAATTCATTTATTTACCTTTTAAGCTATATTTTTTGCTTAAAGAAGTCAAAACACTTACACACATCTCGAGGTAACCAAAAATATTATTTTTCACTTTCATTGGATTTCATAAGTCTATGGAGAAATTATGGTTCTAATGAGTGGTTGCACATCTATGGTTGTCTCTAATTTGGTCTCAAAAACTAGTTTCTGTTATTTTTTAATTATTTTGACCCATTTTTATGTGAAATAAAAATGCTTATAACTTTTGAACCATAACTCAAATTTGAGTTCCATTTTTTTAAAGTACATGTTTTTATATTATATATATATTAGTGTCATTAAATTATAAAAATGTACTATTTTATAAAGTGTCACATTCTAGGGGGTCTCTTCGCATTGGTTGTGATGTCATATGCTTACGATCTATGGTGACATTTTTAGTGGTGATGCATTTTGATATGTTTTGAAAAAATTTTGAGTGATAATAATTATTTTTCAAAAACATTATCTCTTTCATTTTTCATATATCAGAGGGTGAGGTCTAGTCTGGGAGGAGGTTAGACCCCCTCACATGCAACACAAACTTCCTTCTCACTTCTTCAAGATTGCATTGTCAGCATTTTTTGCACTCATGGACACATTTTTGGTTAAGTTTGATGTCCTATTATTGATTGTTCATTGTCACTACTATGGGTTTTGTTATGTTATGGGCCATATATTGTACTTTGTGCATGCATCTCAGACACACATTTAGCTGAGCCTGATGTCCTTTTGCATGTGCTTTGCAAATTTTTATTTTTGGTTGTTGGTTCTTTTATGGTGTGTTTTCATAAATTATGGATCTTTTCACCATTTTCCACACTCTTTTATCAGCCCACAACCTACATTTATACTTTGACATACTAGTAGTTGTGTCATGTCTCCTCAAGGCCCCTTTCTTAGCACCTTGCCTTCTTCTATGGAGACACTTTTTTTCTCCCTCATTTGGAGCACCTCTCTTGATGATTTATTTGATAAGTTGACAATCTCCTTGTTTGAAGCTATTCTAGTGAATCCTAATGTCTTCCTTGTTTCTATTTAGTATTTTTTGTTTATGGTTATATTGTACTCAAACTGATTTATAAAGTGTCATGGGGGGTCTATTATTTCAGCCTTGTTTACCTTCATGTGTTTTTTGCTCTATTTTGAGCACCTTTTCACTTCATAATTTGCTTGTATTTTAAATAACCACCATGGGCCATCATCTTCGAGAGACTTATCTATATTTTTGATAGTTGAAAGTCTCCTCATTCTGGAGCTATTCTAGTGTATACAGTTTCAACTTATTTGGTGTTAGAGTAGTGGATTTAGACCACTCGTGTAGACCTTTGTTTATTCACTCCACTCATTCAATAGTATGGGGGTGTGATGTATATTTTTCTTTCTTAGTGTTGAGCATTCCATGCACATGTTGTACTTTTTTATAACTTTCATCACCACTGATAGTCTTTTTCACTGAAGCTATTATGGTGAAGCCCAATGTCAGTTATTTTGTGATCGAGTAGTGTATTTGGACCACTTGTACAGATTGATTTATTTTACAACTTGAAATTACTTGTAGTGCAATATTCTTTACAATCATGTTTCAGGGGATTTTCTCTATCTCTCTCTTCTTCTTTTCTCTTTTGGGGGGGAGTTTTTCCTATGGGTTTTTATGAGAGTTATGTATTTTGCAATTTTGAGTGTACTCTAGATTTCTCCTTTGTACATGGGTATCTTATTTAGGCACTTTTTTTATCATAACCCATATGAGGATTGTTACTTGATTCCATGGCCTTCTTGGTGATTCTTATAGTGACACTAGTGTGGCAGCCCCACCAATCTTTATGCTCACTTCACCATCATGTTGGAGAATGTTCAAGTGATGCTTCCTCATGTTTATCTTTCTAATCATTACTTTGGAGAGCAATGTTTGTTTCTATTGATCCTTATATTTATCACCATTCCTACTTTGACTCAGTGATTACAATGACTTAACATCCATGTACTCCAACATGATGGATTGGCATCTATAGAGGCACGTGACTTCACACTGTATCCTCTATTTTTATCCCCTATATTCACTTGAGGGGGGTGTTAGATTATCTTTAACTCATTATTTCTAGGTTTGTCTTATGTAGACTTTAGTCCCACATTGACTAGTTTAGCTTACTTATTGCTTTGCCTTGCCTATATAAGCAAGTGCACTCTTTATAATATTCATGCTTCTTAATGTTTTTGTATTCATATAATTTTAGTATAAAAAATTGTTTTGTAATTAGTTTCCTCTTGTTTATGTTGAAACATCAATAGCTGTGGTAATGCATCATTGGAGATATCTTGGCTGAAGAGTTTTGATAACTATTTCACAATCCTCCCAAAACTACAAACACACACAAAATCTATGAATATATAGCCTTTAAAGCTCACCTTAAACAATGTGAATATATAAAGAATAATCCACATAACTTGAATGGGAAACAATACAAAGATCAACTTATCTTTATTCATTGAATCAACATTCATTACAATATAGTCCATGAATGGACTTGTTCATCTTTCATGAGGGTTTTGAACATTTTCTCATTGTCAAATTTCCTCCCTCTCCTTGGAGATCACTCTCTCTCCCTTCATCCCTATTCTTTCCTTTATCACATTCTCCTCCTTAGAATGATGTACAACTTCCCCTTCAACCAACTCTAATGTTGGTTAAGGTGGTTACAAGTCAAAACTCCCTTACATGACAATTTCAATGTGAGGTTTTAAGAGTTACATTATTCTATTTTATTCTTGATTACTATCACCCTAATGACTTAAACCTTTTATGAATTCAAAATATTATTAGCATGACTCCTTGGAAAACTTCACTCACCTAACCACTTCAAACCATGCATTTGGCCCTCTTAGCCTTAGTTACAATATTTGAATTTTCAAATTCCTTGTTTTGCAGGGAAAACTCCTAGAAGATATTTAAAACACCCCTATGAATAAAAATGGACTCCACAAAAACAAATGGAACTTATAAGGTCCCTCACACACATTGACATCCAAAATTGACCAAATTTGACCTCCTATTGACAAAAACACCAAAATTATATCTTCTATCTTGACACTCTTGCATCATACTCCCTCGGAGGGAGTAAATTTGTGCCACCATATTTATTTATTACCTTCCAATTCCAAATTTGAGGTTACTTTATACTCAACATAATTATTCTCCTTATTTCTTTCTCCTTTTTCTTTTCTAAACTCTTGTATTTATTCCTTTTGGCTTTGTCTAGTTCTCTTGTCATTGCATCTTCTACCTCTATGAGGTGTTCTAACTATTGTATTTCCTTATTTTCTACATGTTCCCTCTTTTCTAATTGTATTTTCCCTTCATCATCTTCATCTATAACCAAATGGTGCTTATTCTTCTTCATCATGCTTATTTTATGGTCTTCTCCTTCATTATTTTCACTTGATGCGTGTTTGATTAGTGATGTTTTCTCTTTAACCATGATATCATCTTCTTCTTTGGGTTATACTATCCTCACATGCATGTCAACCTCTATAATTTACTCCATTTTAATTTCTTTTTCTACCTCTTCTTCACATTTCTCCTCTTTTTGATGCCTCTTACTATGACCCTACTCATTATGCAAGAACAACTTCTTGTTCCACCCATATTTAACATATTACAATGTGATTTGACACCTTCTTGAATTTCCATATCAATAAATATCAAATTTTAACTTATATTTATTTTTCCCAATTGAATAACTCACCTTATTGGCTTGTTCATACTCCCCTTCCTTACTAACTAGCTTGCTTTCTTGTATCTTTATTTGCACAACTCTTTGTGTTTCATTTTGCTGCTCCTATCTTGATGCTTCTTGGAGTTAATCCTTGAAATTTTCCTATTTTACTTCACCTTTTTTCAGCCTCTTGGATGGACTTAACATGTCCTCCAACATCTCCAACTCTTCTTGTAACTTGAGTGCATCCACCTCTTCAAATCCTCATCAAATCTTGGTCCAAATTGC
Source organism: Torreya grandis (assembly GCA_037957365.1). Classification (NCBI taxonomy): domain Eukaryota; kingdom Viridiplantae; phylum Streptophyta; class Pinopsida; order Cupressales; family Taxaceae; genus Torreya; species Torreya grandis. The sequence goes on from JARHVA010000520.1 coordinate 1,497,664, forward strand.
TCTTCATCCTCTTGAGAAACTTTATCTTTGTCTTTTCCTTATATTTTCTCATTTATGAGACTCATATTATCCTCATATGGATGCATACCTTTTATTTTAATCACTCTTTGAGGTGCTTCATTATCACCTTGTCTTTCTACACACTCATTCATCAATGCAATTATTTCCATATACAAGATGTCTTCATTAATTGAATAAATTTCATATAACTCATCATAAACAACATTTTAAAACAAATATTGAGAATACTTATCTTTTATGCACTTATATTATTGCTTACATGGTTTTACCTTCACTTCTTTGACTTGGTTTGCTTACATTACCTCTCGTGTTTGCTTTGAAGGCTTGTGCTCTTCCTCAATCTTCATGATTTCTTGGAGTACACTTGTCATATGATCCTTTTGTGATATTTTCATGCTCTTTTCAACCCACTTTCTTCCTTGTACCTTCTTATATTTACATTTGATTCTCATTACATCTCCTTCTTGCTTCATGCCTTAGTTATCTACCATGCCAACTTGGTGTTCTTTGCCATTTTTTCTTTGTTTCCATATTTGTGCTTGTTTTCCATATATGTTCTTTCTTGGATTGACCTCTTTCTTGAGGTTTACCTCTTCTTTCTCAATACATGTTTATTTTAGTCACTTAGGCCAAACATATCCATGCCCTTGTTCTCTCCTTGAGGGATGCACTTTGTCCTTATTTCTCCCAATCTGCATATTAGACTTTTCTTCTTCATAGGTGCAATCAAAATCAAATTTAAAACACTCATTTACCTCCAAAGGTTATTTTTGCAAGATTATTTCTTCATTCATATCTTCATGGGTGACCTTCATGTCTTTTTTACATCCTTCCTCTCTTGTGTCAGATGTAATGCTTGGAAAAGCATCATATAAATCCTCTTCTACCTCATCTTCAACATGTGTAATTCCTTCAAATTTATTCACTTTGTATTCTACAAGAGGTTCTCTTTATTTTTCATCCTCTTTCCACTTGATGAGTGATGTTCTTGGCCCATCCTTCACTAACTTTGAGGCCTTATGCTTGGCCTTCTCCAAACTTGTCTTCATACCTACATACACAAGCTTAAAAGAAATGTTAGAATATAAAAAAAGAGACCATATAGTCTCTTTGAATGTTTTTGTCATAAACACTTTCCATCTTGTCTTCTCTCTCATGTGGTCTTTTTGGCACTTCTATCTTAATTATTCTCTTCAATGAGAACTCTCTTATCTATCTCTTTGTCTTGTTTCTCACTTGGTAACATCTCATCTGTCTTGCCTCTTTGTGATGTCTACTCTTTCTTGTTTTCAATCTTCAAGACACTCATCTTGTGCCTTCTATCTCACAAGTGACTCTAATGGCCACTTCACCATTCTTCTCACATTATAGCCAATCCATTGGCTTCCTTATCCATTTAAGATATTCACCATGAACTCTATCTTCTCAATAATATACCCAACTATTTTCCAATGTCTTCCACTTCTCTCTACATCCATATTCTCACTTCTTTTCTTTCTAGGCCTACCTAGGCATTCATCTTAGTAAGCCTATCAATCTTGCCTCTTAGATTTCTCTATTAGATATTTCATCTTCTTTTAGTCCTATATTTAGGACCTATCCTTATCCTTATTGAATCTCTTTTGGATTATTTACTCTTTTCTTTCTCTCTTTAAGATCCAAGGCTCTTTCTACTTCTCCTTCACTAGTCCTCTTGACAAGTTTCTAGTCCTCCTCATTGGACTTTAGGGGTTTATACTCTTATCTTTATTAATATTATACTCCTCTACTCTGACCTCAATAAGATCAGACCTACAAATTTCTTGTCCTATAATACCCTAAAATTTTACCTCACACACATTCCTAATAACATGTTATCTTCATCTTAAAATCAACAAGCTTGAATAACTCAAAATGAATGCAACCAAAAGATCACCTTGATTTGATACCAAATGATGCATAGGTAAGGGGAAAAGTATACAAAATATCATTTACTAGCTCTAGTCTTTAAAAATATCTCATTCAGTTCTATGTTTTACCTACAACGTTCCATCTCTAATTCCAATCCTTTTCTAAGTTCTTGGGCTTAATAGCCTCCTTCACTATATACATGTACTTTGTACCTCAGAATCACTTTGTGATAGCATTTATCTCCGTCACGACATTCACATCCATTATCAAACTCATACGATAGCCCTGATCTATCTAAAAATGATGCAGAGGTAAGGGGTAAAGGTCTCCAAAATACCCTTTACTAGCTATGGTCTTGTAAAAGATCTCATTCAGTGTTATGTTTTGCATTCAAGGTTTCATCTCCAATTCTAGTCCTTCTCTAGGTTCTTGTAATTAATAGCCTCATTCACTATATACCTATAATTTTTACCTTATAAGAACTTATTTATATCATTTATATCCCTCATGACACTCACATCCATTATCAAACTTCTACCATAGCCTTGATATCTCTTTAACAATCAACTCTTCCTCTAGTTCTTTACTAGGAAACTTTCTTAGGTCTCAAAGACCAAATCTTGACATAGGTATTAAGGATTAAATATTATTGGTTTAATGGTCTTATATGTTCTTAATAAATTTGTATTATCCTCTCCCAACCACTCAAACACACTTCAACCTTCACTTCCACATACTAGGCTTATAAGGACAATCCTAGGCTTGTAGAATTTTTGTGAATTATCCTTTTGTTTGATTAAAATAGGCACTCATTTGAATATGTAAAAAAATTTATAGAAACCCTCTATCTTTTAATAGGTTTTTGTCAAGTTCCATGCCCTAATTCCACACTTAGATCATACTTCCTTTGTAACCCATCTCTCCATTATGCCTAATTAGCCCTTAAGCACATCCACAGGTTTATAATTCATACCATATGGCTCCCTTTCAGTCAAAAACATCTTGATTCACTTATAATATGTATATATGAGAAATATTACAAAGTTTCATAAATTTTGATGGTTAAAACTCTTTAAACCATTAAAGCCCCAATCTAGGGTTTCCCTTCCCCTACACAGGCTTGAGAGCCTAATAAATTCCATATCTTGAGTTTGGTAGCATTTCAAAAGACAAAAATACCACCTATATGTCTATTTTTACCTCTTACACCTTCCCAAATAAGTTTCATATATTTTTCAAATCATCAATTGCTTAGAGACAACCAAATATAGTGGACTATGTGTTCTTTCCATTGACTATGTGAGGTTTCTTGGATCAAAATGCTATCACCTTGTTTTGAAAATGTTCCAAACTTGTTTAATACCTTATGTAGGCCTTTTTTACTCAAATAAACCTCATTTATTACCTTATGTCCTTTTCTCAATCCTAATTTGAACCTATATTGACCAATATACCTAGTTTTATACACACTTGAATGATTGTATGACAAAAATAATGTTATATTTATCCTCAAAAGAGCTATATAGGTTATAACAGGTTTGGATCATACCTTATTCATATTATTCACTTATAAAATCTTTTTAAACACCAAATTTTTACTCTACACAACTATAAATCACTTCTTTTCAAAGACTACCTATGTTAAAATAGCGTACAAGTTGTGTACATGTTTGGAACCTATTTGTTCTCACAAGGTTATATCTACCCTTATCCACTATTACTATAACTCATACTTCTTATATTTTCACCAAGAAATCATTTTCATAACACTCATCCCTTCATCCAACTCTTATCTCCTCCATGATCTTCTAAATAGGGTCACTTGCCTATGTAACAGGGGTCTATCTTAAACTATCATGAATGGGAATAGCGGTTTAAAAGAGGATTGATTTCTTTGATTTTATAACATATTAGTTTTTTTACTTAGTCACCCATGGGTACTTATCACCTTCACACAATATTCCACAATGAATGATTCTTGTTTCTTTACTCAAATAATTATTCAAATCTTTCTTTCTTGGTTGTAACTTATAGTCCTCCCAAACCTACATACACACACAGAGTCTATGCATATATAGCCTTTAAGGCTCACCTAAAACAATGTGAATATACAAATAAAAAATCACATAACTTAAATGGTAAATAATACAAATATGAACTTATATTTATTCATTGAATCAACATTAATTATAATACAATCCACAAATGGACTTATTCATCTTTCATGAGGGTTTTGAACATTTTCTCATTCTAAGTTTTCCTCCCTCTCTATGGAGATCACTCTCTATCCGTTACTCTATATTATCTCCTCTCTCACACTATCCTACTTTTTATAATGATGTAAAACTTCCCCTTTAACCAACTCCAATGCTAGTTAATGTGGTTACAAGCCAAAACTCCCTTACATGATAATTTCAATGTGAGGTTTTGAGAATTACATTACTCTATTTGATTCTTGATTACTATCACCCTAATGACTTAAACATTTTATTAATTCAATATATGTTTAAAATTACTCCTTATCCAAATTAACTCACTTAACCACTTTGAACCATGCATTTGGCCCTCTTAGCCTTAGTTATAATATTTGAATTTTAAAATTCCTTATTTTAGAGGGAAAAGTCCTAAAATCTATTTAACACACCCATAAGACTCAAAATTGACTCCAAAAACACAAATAAACCTTATAAGGTCCCTCACACACATTTACATCCACAATTTACCAACTTTGACCTCCTATTGACAAAAACACAAAAAAGATATCTTCTAGCTTGATGCTCCTACATCATAATTCCACATAATTCTTTGGGATGATGTCAAAAAAACACTGGGTCTATTTTAACAACTAGGATTGAAGCTAAGGAATCAACATCTTATTACCTTTGTGTGACATGATACTTCCTCTTTGTACTCTAGACTACAATACCTTACTAACTCTTTTATTTTTTAGTGGCTGGTTATTTTCAAACAAAATTACTCTGTAAAAAAATTAATTTCTTGCTAAGTTTTTGAAATCATTTAAAAAGTTTGGAGTTATTAATTATTATTATTTTCAAAAATATACCAATCATTAAATATTCCTTAGCAGGATTTACAAAATATCTTTCACATCCCATTTACCATCATGTCATAGTGATTTTGATGCAATGGCCCCTTCAGTTGCATACATGTCTTATATTAATTCCAAATAAATGCCCACTATGTAGAAATCAATGGATTTACTTTAATGTCTCTATCAATTATTCATATCTAATAATCTTCTCTATACATCTATCCAAATCCCTTTTTTACAATGAATTTTTGAATCTGATAGCTCATACCCTTCTACTGAGAAATTTTAAAATGAACACAAGGCTTTATTTTTATGAGATCCTTTAATTTACTTCACATCTACATTTTTTCATTTTTTCACTAAAGTCTTCATCTGGATGGGAAGAAACCATCACCTTGAATTCACAATCCTATCTCGTCTGTTAAACTTAGTCTTGATAATATTTCACATAAGGAATTATCAATTAATGGTATTGCATAATCTCTTTACCTTTGAACCTTAAAAAATAATTACATTCATATATAATAGGATATGTGAGCATATTTTATTATAATTCATAGTTTCAAATGTCTATTACATAGATAGATTGTGAGAAGTTAATAGTGGCACATAATGTTTTATTTAAATAATCTAAAATAAAATATCGGGTCCACGTGAGTCTTTTCAATCAATACTTCAAATCATATATAATATAGTCCATTTATTCCTATAAAATTCTAATTAACCAATTTCATAATGGCCATTATTGTGAGGTCTCCATTCCGCACAAAGGTACCATCCCATTTTAACATTTCATCACCATATCTTGTTTTTTATTGAACTTTAAGTCTTCATTAATTATTTTAAATATTTTTATTCATCCCAATAAATCTGCCATAAATTATTGACATCGCAAATTGATCTACATAGATGTATGTATATTTAAGTGAGGTTATAATGATTGATGCTAACTTAACCCTAACTAAACGTTTACATTGAAATATATTTCATAATGTTTTTACTATAAAAATGTCCCTTTTACTTTATTAAATAATGTATTAGACAATTTTAAAGATGGATAATATTTACAAAAAGCTCACCCTACTATTTCTTTATCTATTTCCTTGGTTTGGATAAATATATACTAATTATTTTCTTCTATCAATCCTATTTTAGGAGTAGGTGGATCTATAAATTGGACCATAGTTTTAATTATAATATCCACCGTACATGTGGCCCTATTTTGTGGAGGAAAGTTGAGGCTGATGATTCCAAGATTAATGCATCCATAATGGTTGAATAATATCCCATTTTTCCATGCCTATCACATTTTTCCATATAAAAATGAGGGAGTAGAGAAACAAAATCTCAACTAGCTTCCACTTCTCTCTTTCCAATTCAAGTTGAGGGCCTCCTTAGTAGATTTTGAGTGGCATTTGAAGTGGATTCTAGCTATAGAATATGATTTATAATGCATCCACCTACACTAATGGACTTCCTGAACCATCATGTCATTTTTCTAAAGTTATTTTCCATTCTTCATATACTTATAGGAAATTTGGTTGCTCAAGGATTAATACAATCAATTAAACATAGCTACATGTAAAAAAAATTGTTCAAAGTGATTTTTCATGAAATAAAACATTTTATCTTCTTTCTGTATTCTCAACATTCATATGAATTATTCCTTGGTTAGGTCTCAACATTTTTTAATATGTTTTATATTTGCATAATAACTCCACACACTTGCACCATAAATTAGTACTAAATGAGGACTCTCAATGCACCTCTCATTATTACAATCAATTTAACATTACAAAAGGAACACTAATATTTCAATGTAGAGTATAATGTAAAATAATACATTGACTATTTCATTAATAAATCATTTTTGAGGTAACTTAATCAGACATCACCTTTTAAATAATAATATTCATTATTGTAATTTTAGGACAAATTTAAGAAACATTTAAGTCATTTTGGATAATTTATCACATCTAAAATAGGCTCAAATTAGCCTTCTATCTCAAGGATAGATTCAATTCATTTAAATAAACATTTTGATGCATTCAAAATTCTAAGGTATTCTCAAATTTTTGTGCATAGATCAAATGAAACTGGGTTTTATTTTGATATGTAAACATTTTATAGAATAAAAAACTCTTCCCGAATAAAATAAATAAATTATCACATCTCATGGACATGGACCCTAGTTGGTATTGATATGTTGGTCACAAAAATGTAGACATATATAAGGAATACTTTTGAGTATTATAGAATCATAGAATATTTGATTTCACAGACTATATCCTTAACAAACATTAGGCATAAAAATGAATAAATTAGGGGAGTAAAGAAAAATATTAATCATTGTTTAAACAAATACTTGGCTTCAAGATTTTTTTAGATCATGTGAATTTGTGTTGTAGTATTCATTCCTTATTTTTAAATATGTCCCTAGATATTGATATGATTTAAAATAATTTCAACTAAAACTTGGGGCATTTTTATTTCTTTTAATTAAAATAAGTTTTGGCATTGCTTTACTACCAACCAAGTGTTCATGACCCTAACAAAAATACCTTTAGTCCTGCTCTATAAATTATCCATGGACATTGAGTGTCCATATCCCATGTGGAGTTTGTCTAAATCACCCATTTTCAAAAAAAAATATTATATAAAGAAAAAGGGTTTATGATTACTCTGACCTAGTAGTGTGAAAGGTTTCAAGTTTCATTTCCTTTGAACCATTTAATTCTCTATGAAACACTTTAGTATAAATAATTTTAGCATGTGATCCTTAAATACCATAGTCTTTTTTTTATTTTCTTGCATACTTAAAAAGAGAGTTATTTTTCATTTCTTGGTCAATACGTTTGCATCCCTAATGTTTATTAAGATGAAATATCACAAATCTAATTATCTTCTAGGTGATCTATAAGTTTTTAGGTATAAACAATGTTTACTTTGTAAATTTTTAAAAATGGATCAAACAAACCTAAGGCCCACTATTGGTTGATAACAACCTTATTCCTAAAATCCAAATAATGACTACCTAAAAATAAGGTGAAATTTATGTCCTATGAAAACACATCTAACTATTAATAGAAAAGTACATATAATATATTAAATTAGAAATAAAATAAACTTGGAATTTCAAGGTTACTCATCCTTAACAAAAGGTGGAGGAGTAGCCATGAAATAATGTTTCATATATTGACCATATACTACAATCTCTAGCTTGTTTCCTTGTATATTTTTGAGTTTGAAAGCATTTCTCCTTAAAATATCTAAAATTTTATATGAACCCATCAAGAGAGCCTTATACCAAATTAGCACCAAGTCTGATATTCTAAAGAGATTTATCTTATCCCTTTTATCAAACCATCTTTTCATAACTTCTTGGTGCCTGTTAAAGTTAAACAATGTCACATCCCTAACTTCTTCCATTTTTAGGATGTTAAGAAAGTGGGAGTTAATCACATCATCATCTACCATGTACTCCTACATGATTAATATTTTGGTAGCTTCAAGGTCATGGGGAAAACTAGATCTTGGTCATATACCCAATGAAAAGATGAAGTCCTAAGATCCTCCTTCCTTCTTGTTTGTTGTCCCCAAAAGGCATACTTTAGTAATGAGTGTCATGACTTGGGATTTTTATCTATCACTTTCTTAATTCACTATTTTTTAATTGGTTTATTCCATAAATACGTTCCTCTAAGGGCATTAGTTGGAAGGGAAAAAAGGATCCACTCTCATTCATACTTTCAGTCAATAAATTCTACTTATTGGAATGAAGGACCTTTGTCACATACTAAAGAGAGTGATATTCCAAAGAGTGTAACTATATATCTTTCTAAAAAGTCAATGACTTCTTATGATATGATATGCATAGTGTATTTTTATTTTGACCATATAGTGCAATAATATGTAGTTATCAAAATAAATTTGTATCCTGATGATGAGTTTGAGTTTATCATGCCAATAAAATATAGAATCCATTATACAAAGGATTGATTCTCATCTATAGGTTCTAACAACATAGATATTTTTCTCCTTCTTGCATGATTTTGATAAAAATGACAAATCACACATGGGAATGAATATATTTAAATAATTTAGGTAAATAATAGATGACACTCATTATTTGGTGCATTTTAGTGTTCCTCGATAGATGACCAACATCATATTTCTCATAGAAGTTAGATAATGGAGGAATATACTTCCTTCATATCCAAAAATCTTAATTAAATACCCTCATACTTATTTCAGTACATGATCTTATTTTTAATCATGTAATAGACATATTTCAATCTAAGCTCTCTTCTCTATGTTGATTTTATATTTCCAAGACCAAAACTAGTTAGTAAATATTTGATAGTTCATCGTACCAATCTCCTTTTCTCATTTCAACCCATTAAAATTACATCACTATAACGTAAGGATCCAATTTTTAATGATTTAAATAAGGCCTTGACCTTTGAAAATTTATGCTATTATGATTTACAAATCATATTCTTACTACTTTGTCATCCATTTTCACCTCTGTTCACTCAAATCACTCTACAATAACATAGTTTTGACAACCAAATCTAATGCTATGGCATAAACCTTAATTTTAAAGATACAATGTCTACACTTATTAACAACTTTGATGAGAGCATAATATTTTATATCAATGGATGAATATTTGAGTTATGCATCCCTTCTATTGGCATTCATGCAGGTCATAAGTTTCTTATCAATTTATCTATATACTTGATTCAATATTACTGCTATTGTATGTTCAAATGCAAATGAATATAAACATAATTCCTTGGTGAAATCAAGTTCCACTAAAACTGGAGATTCAAAAATCAAATCTTAATAGATTGAAATGATACTTTCAATTCCATACTCCATTCCATTTCAGCATCCTACTTCAACATGATATTTTATGCTCTAATTATTTCTATAAAACCAAAAATGAACTTTCAAAAAAACTTATAATCTTTATGAAAATATACCTCAATTTATTTTTTTAATTTGGTAAAGTAATTTTTAAAATAATAGTTTCCCTTTTCCAATTGATATAAATACATTGTGATGTGTTGATATGGCCCAATAATTTACTTATGATTACTCTAAAAATGTTCTTTTTAGGGTTGATAGATTCACCAAGTGTGTGGAATATTTATAGAACTTATCTCAAGTGAAAGATATGTTGGGATATATCTTCATAAAAAAATGTTAAATGTAGTTATATAAAATGTCCAAATTGGTATCTTTGAGTGTGGCTTGTGACACCCTATCCATAGGTCCTTCTTGCATGCTCTCGTGACCCTTCTAGACACCTTTTTCTCATTACCAGTTATTTTTAGACTTCTAAACCCTAATTCCAACTCTATCAGGCTCTATTTCCTAGGCTAATTATATCCCCTTAGGTCTTGAGCTTGTAGGATAGGAGCACCATACCTAGACTATAGCACCAGACCCTAGGGCATCCCATTTTTGGTGCTCTTGTCCAATTACACTTTGAGTCCAAATGGTCAATTTCATTAGATCCCTATCCTTCTTCATATCAGCCTATCATGAATATATTTAACCCATGACTAATAGTTCCCTATAAAATCCCATTCAAAGGTCATTTACAAAGAGAGGTGATAAATCTTACAAAACAAGTAAGAATACGAACAAACCACTAAGGTAAATTTCCCTATTCTCTGCATACAATCACCTAACATAGCTACAAACATATTCAAACCCTCATACCAGTCCCTAGCCACTTCAAGCACTCTCAAGTTGGCATTTTTACATTTTTTATCACACTATTTCATAGAGCACATCAAGTGGGAGAACTACATATGGGTTGATCCCTCTTCAGAGTATTAGTATTTAGGCAACATGCCCATACAAGGGGTTTGGATCACATATCCATTGCATCTTACACACACTAACCCCCCCTTTTCAAGTGATTCAAATCTTGTTTATCAAGCATGATGGAGGGTTAGGGTTTTGAAGATTAAATCATCTCTATAGTGAGCTATGTTGACATTCAACACCTAAGATTTCATAGGTAGGCTCACATAGGAACAACATAAAGAACCCAAAAAACTCATGTCTCAAAAACTAGTTTGGATAACAGTGACAAAAGATGACAACAACACTAAACCCCAAAGTATCCTATATTTGGCAATCATATCCTTTTACCAAATGAAAGCTAGATTCTGATTTACAACACTATCCCAGTCTTACATAACTAGTTTCAGACCCTATCTTAGCCATCTCAGCCTATTTCAAGATAAGCTATAATTTTTCCTTATTTATTACTATTTTTAGAAAGGTAAAAAAGATAGATAAATTATACAAATTAGGAATATAATTATTGCAATATTATTTATCAATTTATTAATCTAGACCCTTAACTAAAATAGGAATAAAAATCCATTATTCCCAAAAAAGTTAAATCATTTGGTGAACCCGACTTACTTCGTTTGTGCATAAAAACCCTAGAAACCTTAGGGAAAATTCCTTGATGATTTTCCCAATATTTTTTTAATTTTCCTTGCATATTTAAATAAAAAATTCATATTTAATTTTTAAAATTTACCTTAGTAATTTTTAAAATAATTTATTTCAAACCCTAGTTGAATTTACTAGGTCCCTTTGCTTCTTAAGGAATCACCTTACATATTTATGAGATTCATATCATTTTTATGCATATTCTAATTCATTGTTTAGACTATATTTGTTTGATGTTTTATTTCATTACTCAAGTTTTTTTCTTTATGCCAGCTCCTTGCATCTCTTCCTTTGAGATGAAGTGCAAGACTTAGTAGCAACCCTCTTGAATTCACCTAGATTCCTTCAACCTGGCCATATACCATGGATAAACAACCAACTTAGCTTCCTGATATAGATCTTGCACATCTATATTACACTAATTTCTATGAGGATAATTTCAATAATGAGTAGTATGAGAATAAAAATGATGATACAAACATTGATGTTTATGACCCACCACATCGGGTTCTTGATCCACTTCTACCTATTGTTGATAATGATGTTGTCATCAACAAAGACTAGATTTTATAAAGTTTTAAAGAAAGACTCAGGGAAAAAACCCAAGATCATACTCTTATATTATAATCTATCATGGAAATTAAAAAGGCTAAGCAAGTTGAGTCTTCCATTCCTTCAGAGCAACTAATTACAAATGACACTATGGGGACAACTATGTCTCAACAACTCCCTATAGCAGCCCAACCTTCTTATGAGGCACCATTAGTTATAGCTAGTACATCTTTGTCTCCTAATGTGGTTGACATTATGCAAGAGATAAAATCTCTTCAATCCAAGGTGATACATCTTGAGTAAGGTACCTCTATACCAACATAGGCTTTGGATTCCTTTTCTCTACTTTATGGACCATTAACACATCATATTGTTTCTACACCCTTACCACCAATTTTTGTTCAACCCAAGCTCACTCTATATGATGGAAAGGGTGATCCAAAGACACACTTGAGATATTTTCACGTAGCATGCTTGGACTATGTACCAAATGACTGGTTACTAACCAAGTTATTTCCACAGAGTTTAAAGGACTATGCTCTATAATGGTTCTATAGTCTACTGAATCAGTTGGTGAATGCATTCAATCCTTTAGCTAACATGTTCCTAGTTCACTTCAACATTAACATAGGTGACAAGGTTTCTTATGCCCAAGTTGTATAATAGAAACAAAGGTCAAATGAGTATCTCATAGACTATGTTCTTAGATATAAGACCATCTTGGCTAAAATGACTAGCCCCATGGCTGATCAAGAGTTACAAAATCTCTTCAAATAGAGTCTTTTGCCAAATCTGCATGAGTTAATAATGTTCAAAAGATTATCTTCCTTCACTAAGATATGTCATACACTAAAGGAAAGGGAAGTCAAATTAATTTCAATGGGCAAACTCATAGTAAACAAGCATATCATAAACAACAAACAAGAGTAATAGTAAAGTCCCACACAAAGTAAAGGTTAATGATATAAAAATTCAAAATCAACTTAAATTTAATGTCGCTTTAGAGCCCCCTCAGTGAATGGTTTTATCATCACCTCCTCGATGAGTCTTTACCAATCTACTAATATATCTAGCCAAAGTTTTAATATAGCTTTTGGAATGTAATATCATATCTCTCCCTCATATTCAAGAAGTTGATCCAACAAAGCCTCTTATATGTGGATATGATCAAAATGCATTTTGTGATTTTCATAAGGCACTAGGCCACACAAAAAATAGATGCATCAGTTTGAAACACAAGATACAGGACTTGATAGATGGTAACCTTATTGACATTGGCACTCTAGTTGAGCCTCCTCAAGCAAACCAAGCATAGGACAAGGGTCTAGAAATTTTCTTAGATCCTTTCCCAAAACATTATAAATAGAATAAAGGGATACATTAGGTGTTCACAATGCATATCATGCACACCCTCCACCAACTACATATCAGGCACCTTTAGTTGAGTCACATCCTTTGAATAACATGATTGGTGTGTATAATTCTAGAGTTCCAACTGGACCTTCCATCTCTTTCTTAGAGTAGGAGATAGTGGAGGATGATTAAAATTACCATGCACTCTTTATTAGAGATTACATTAATCATCATCCCATTAAAAGTGTTCTCATAGACAATGGATCAATTGTGAACATGTGCACTATGATATTACTGTAGCATTTGGGATATTCAAAGCTAGATATTACCCCAATGGACATAGTTATCAATGGATTTAGTGGGCACATATGGATTTCATTGGGTGATATTTTACCTCCTCTATATGTTGATCCAACACATGTGACCACACCATTACTACTATTCCCAATGTATGAGTATTTGACATGTTACTTGGTTGACCATGGATTCAAAAACTTCATGTAGTACCTTATGTAGTTCAAAGATGAATGAAATTCATTCATGATAATTAGGTTGTTATAGTTGGTGGAGTTCCATATGAGTTACCACTCTCCACTTTAGATCCATCTACTACTTTGTAGTGACCAATTTTAGCTCCTCCACCAATTTTAGCTCCTCCATCAGTTACATTTCTTCCTCCAATTTAGATTTAGACATAGTCAAGGCCTCCCTCACCATCACAAAGAGTTCATACACTTCCATGGAGGCCTCTTTTATAGCAACCACATTTTTAAGATTCTAGATAGTTTCTAGCTACAGTGTTCACACCTAAGCTAGTATCATTGAGGTCTCATGCCTCTACACATAGATCACATGTTTAGAGAACTTCTACTACTAGATGGGTCCCTAAGAGTCCCATAGTTTCATCCACTTCTTAGAGTTATAGGGGGACCCCATAGTTTGTTTCCACTACAAATATTTTAGAGCACTTACAACATACATAGCTTTTAGAGTCACAATCTTAGCCCTTCCATCGTGTTTCATGATAATGCACGATCCCTTTCCTTGATATAGGACACCATGATAAGGAGTATCTCATGAGACTCATCAGTTAGTATCATTTCTTCTCAGGATTACTTGTACATAGATTATTTTCAAATTTCTTATACATAGTTCCTTATGATTGATTATACATAGCTTATTTTAGAAAAATACCAAAAATAATACAAAATTTTAAAAATTCAAAAATAATACGAAATTTTAAAATACAAAAACATTCAAATAAACTCAAAATACCAAAAATATTTCACCTATATGCATTATCCATGCTTTACATTTCTACTACCCTACTAGACTTACATTTTATTGTTTTATGTTATTGTTTGTCGATTTATCTACATTACCATACTTCACTTGATGTTCTTTGAGTGTGTGAGATGACATCCATATCCTTGATTGCTTTACTCTACCCATTGATGGGGCATCCTAATTCATACATTAGAGACATACATTGATATATCTATCCACTGGGGGCATCTTCTATATGACTACACCATCCAAGTTATGTCATTCCTACACCACACACTCTAGTTATCATATTTATGTATATTACTTACTAGCTTACACAAATTACCCTATTGACACTCAGTAGTATATAAAAAATTTGTATTTATTATCATCTACCTAGTCTTGTACTACATGTTTTGCATATTTTCATCTATATGCTTTGATTAATTAGATGTGATAGTATTTCCAACATTTACATGCCTTCTTTTCTTGCTTTGAGTAGATAGATGTGATTGTGTTTCTCAATTCTTATTTTGTCTCTTATGTGTACCTTAGGACATTTGCTAATGTCCTTTGTGTGTTCTCTTATATGTGCTTATGGCCCTCATGCCAACCTCCCTTGTTTTCAATTGTATGTGTATGTGGCATGTTAATATGCCTTGTATGTTTTCTTTCCCAATTTTAGTGACATGTGATTATGTCCCTTGTTTGTTTGGGCCCTTGGCCACTCTTGCATGTTTCTTGTTTCTTGCCTTACATACTTGTTTGCTTGTTTACTTCTCAATTGTTTGTAATTCCATGATCTACATCTTGCATTATCTTTCTTTCTTGGATTCCATGATGGACACCATGCTCCATCCCTCCTTGACTACTAACAACTAATATTCCTAGTTTCAATTCAGCATACTACACATGTTTTTACATTGTTACATATATCTAGGCATATCCCAATTGATCTAACAATATCTAATACAAAATGTGATATATCTTAAGACATATTTTTTATTATCATTATTATATCATGTATTCCATAGCATAACACACTTACAAGGATATTTCTTCAAAAGGTAGTCATTGTAGGGTCTTCATTCCTACCCCCAAAAGAGAGGCAACAATCAGGGGTTTTGTCATAGAGATCATAGCCTTTTATTAATGAAAAATCAATTTTCATAACATTAGAATAGCATTTAGAATTTAAACTAAGTAGAACAGACCCAAAAACTAGTGATGATTATATAGCAGTGATTAGAAACAACAAAGGATAAGGGCATCATACTTGGAATACAGTGCCAAATAGCAAAGTGTCCTATTTTTTATGCTCTTGTCTAAACAGAAAAAAAGCCAAATTTTCTAAAAATAGACAAAAATGTAAGTTCAATTACAATTTTTTCAGCTATAGTATAATTCAAAATCAGTAGTTTCAATACAATTTTTCTCAGATAATCTAGATGTAGGGGGCATCATACATGACATGTTGGATCTCACTTCTAGTTTCAGATTAGGTAGTTGGTACAAATCTATGCTACAAACACTAGTGGTAAGGGGAAATGTGCATGGCACATTTGCCTTATTTTCTTTTTAGTTCATTTTATAACCTAGGTATTCTCAATAGTTGCATGCCTTATTCCACTTACAGGGAGTTGGCATCATTTTGGAGTGGCTTTCATACAAGCCTAATCTCCACCTTTTGGAGTGGCCAAGATTGGCCTAGTTTTTAGTACACATTTGATTATCCATGATCCATTATTATATTATAGAGCATTCATGGGATTTAATATCCATCTCATATAACACACATTCATACCAGTATCAATTCATAGCTTCACTTAGTGGGCAGCAATGGAGCCAAAGGACTAGATAGCCTTTGTATTCTTAAGCCACACACTCAAAGGGATTGGACACAGTTCAAAAATTGATTAGCACATGCATGATCACATAGATTTACTTAGTGGGTGAAGATAGAGCTAAAGGGCTAGCCTTTGCATTATTGATCCACTCTCAAGGAATTGAGAACTCAGCTCCATTCATGATATTAATCTTGGTAAAACACATACCCAACATCACTTAACATCATAATAGGTTTTATATTAGTTCATGTACCTGGTAAGGTGTATTCATTCCTTTCTCTTCCTCTCTCTTTTACCTAGCTTTTATACATTCTTATTTTAGATATAGCATGTCTAGTAAGAACTGATCTACTCTTTGTTTTCACCTGCATATTTTCACTTCATGATGTGTTCTCTCTATGCACACTCAACATCACATAGCTTCATGGGATTTACCCTTATAGGTAAGTTCAAGAACTCTTTCTTCTTTTCCTTTATCTTAGTATTTTGATTTGCTACATCACTAGAATAAAGGGGGGGGGATGTAGTCATATAAAATGTCCAAATTGGTATCTTAAGTGTGGCTTGTGACACCCTATCTATAGGTCCTTATTTCATACTCTTGTGACCCTTCTAGACACCTTTTTACTCATTACCAGTCATCTATAAACTTTTGAACCTTGATTTTAGCTCTACCAGGCTCTATTTTCTAGGCCAATTCTATTCCCTAGGTCTTGATCCTATAGGATAGGAGCACCATACCTAGACTATAGCACTGAACCTTTAGGTGTCCCATTTTTGGTGCTCCTATCTAATCACACTTTGAGCCCAAATGGTCAATTTCATTCAATTCTTATCCTTTTTCATGTCGGTCTAACATGAATACATTTAACCCATGACCAATATTTCCCTATAAAATCCCATTCAAATTTCATTTACAAAGAGAGGTGACAAATATTACAAAGCAAGTAAGAATACAAACAAACCACTAAGGGAATTTTCCTTATTCTATGCATACAAACACCCAACACAACTGCAAGCATATTCAAACCCTCATAACAATCCCTAGCCACCTCAAGCACTCTCAATTTGGTATTTTTTCATATACATCACACTATTGCATAAATCACATCAAGTGAGAGAAATACATATGGGTTGATCCCTCTTCAGAGTATTGGTATGTAGGTAGCGTGCCCACATAAGGGGTTTTGATCACACATTTAGTGCATCTTACACACAAACCCCCCCTTTTCAATTGATTCAAATCCTATTTATCAAGCATGATGGAGTGTTAGGGTTTTAAATATTAAATCATATCTATAGCAAACTTTGTTGGCATTCAGCACTCAAGATTTCATAGGCAGGCTTACACATGAGTAGCATAAAGAGCCTAGAAAACTCAGGTCTTAAAAACCATTTTAGACAACATCAGCAGAAGAAGACAACAAAACTAAACCCCAAAGTATCCTATTTTTGGTGGTCCTATCCTTTCATCAAATGAAAGTCAGATTTTGATTTGTGACATTGTCCCAATCCTACATAGCCAATTTCAAACCCTATCTCAGTTGTCTCAACTATTTCAAGATAATTTATATTTTCTCCTTATTTATTAGTATTTTTAGAAAGGTAAAAAACAAAAATAAATTATATAAATTAGGATTGTAATTATTGAAATATTATTGATTGATTTATTAATCTAGACCCTTAACTAAAATAGGAATATAACTCCATTATTCTCAAAAAAGTTAAATCATCCATATATAATTATACATTTTCCAACCAATGTGAAAATAAAAAACCATGGCTCTTTAAAATGTAGCACCAACATTTATCAAACCAAAATTCATGCATCTATATGTGAAAATTCCCCATTTCATAGTGAAAGATGTTTTGTATTGATAATTTTTATCTATTAGGACTTAAACATAACCAAAAAAACCATCTAAGAATGACATCATCTCTAATCCACTCACCTTTTGTAATACCTCCTCTAATAATGGAAATGGGTAGTTATCCTTCTCAAAATATTTATTTAAGTTACGAAAGTCCAAAAATAAATTAATCTCCCCATTTTCTATTTATAACAAGCACTAAATCAAAAACCCATGTTTAGTCTTTTTTTATGTTTAGTTTAGTTTTTGATTGGGAATATTTTTTATTTATAAACTAATCTCCCTACATTGGCATAGATTAAGGCATTTGTGAACTATTCTTGATTGCAACACCTATCACTCCCATAGACTCCTTGGGGAGATACCAAGACTGCCAAACTTTGTGATCTTGTGGGGTTTATTTATAACATCACTTAGTGGATACTCTAACTATGAAAATTTTTTTCCTTTCATGAAATCATAGACTCAATTAATTTTATGATGTCACTAAGAAATTTGTGCATAAACTTTGATAATTTATTGGGGTGCTCTTAAGGTTGTTAATTTGTAATTTTTGTGCCTATGTGGATTCTATGAACTCTAAGACTCCATAGATACAAATCCATGACACTATGTTAACCACTTAATAAATTATCAAGGGTTCATAACAAATTCTATGAGTTTTATATTTATTAATGAACATATATTTAGTGAAATTGAAGTTTGTTTTAAAATCATATATTTGTATATGTGAGGATTCCATTAGACTTAGGGACTATGTGGCCTCGACAACATTGTAATTTAGAGTTTCAAAAAAGAATGTGACCCAAAATGTGAATAATGTGATCTTTGAGAACCCAAAATTATCTTTAAAATCTTTATTGAAAAGTTACACAAAACTCCTAATATAATTTTGGGTGATGCAAAATTGGCTTCTCACCTTGGATTATCCTCCATAAAACACCCAAGGTAAATGAAATTTTTTATGAGCTCCTTCTCTTGAACCTATGGCTAGTTATTTAAATAATCTTCCATGTTTTGAAACTTCAAATGTGTTCATCTAAGTTACAAATTTAACTACTTAATTATTCCAGTTCACCATATACTTTAAGTACTCATTTCCCCTCATCTCCTTACAAATTTATGTCTAGGATGGCTTCTATTTCTTCCTTTTTCTTGGTTAGTATCTTCTCTTTCCAACCAATGTTTAGATATTCCATGCTTAACTCTTCCTCATTTTTATCATTGCCACATATAGCTACAAATAAGACACCTTATAAATTGGGGAGGTATATACTCCTTATGGTAACTAATTTTCATAAGCATTAGCTAATAATTTTATAAGAATCTTTCAAGGTAAAATTTTATTCCATTAGAGATTTTTATATTGATGTAGAGGGTAATCAACTTCTATCAAACTTTGTATTTATCCTTGTTTTTCTTCTTGAACAATTGATCTTTAGTTCATAGTTCACTCATTAGTTCTACATCCTTCATGCAAAGCATCTGATATTCACTTGATGGTCTCATGGTTTAAATTATCTTGATCATGCTTATAAGGGTATTATTATCCCTCTCTATCCACTCACCAACACTTCTCATTCCATCCTTGACAACTCTGCCTCCTTTATGCTCAGTCCTTATAGCCCTTTTGTTAGCTATTTCTCCATGTACAATCCTGTAAGGATCCCTATCTGATAATTGTTATTAAATTTAACCCTCTATTGTCTTTTATCTATTCACAAATTTTTATACCTTAATTCATGCCTTAATCCTCCTTTTTAGGCACTTCTAGGACTCAGATTAGGCCTATTAGACCTCTATCTACCTTTTCACTACACAATCAATTATAATGGTATAGATACAAACACAATCACCATAAAAAACAAAAAAATATATTTATCCACATTAACATATAACTAATTACAAAAAATTTCAAGATTCTAATAGTTGAATCATTTATTACAAGCATTTTTCCTTCAAAACCCTAGAAATAGGGTTGTGCAAGACTACTAAGCCTGAGAAGGGTTCATATTCCTTTTTTAATGTTGAAAACACTTTAATAGGTCTATGAGTATTATTTAAGGTCTATGTAATGTTTATACACCTATAATAAATATATTCTCCATCCACCCCCAATGTTCAAGACTTCTACCTAGATTTTGGCCTCACTACTTGCTTAGTCACAGTCTACAGGGTCTATGGGTTTTGTAATTCTTTATCAAATTTTTTAGTGATTGTCATGGAATTATGAATTATATAAAATTTAATTTTTAACATCTTATATCATTTATAATTTATAGACAATCCTCCCTTCACCTCTATGACATTGTCTTATGAAGACATCTGATGGATTGTGCAAGCTTATTTTAATGCTATAGGACCGTGTGGTGTGTTACACATCATAGTATGAAACTAATGACACCAAATACATAATAAACCTTAAGAAAAAAAATTATCCAAACTCACCATGCCACAATAATATTCAAAAACATCTACAGTTTATCTTTCTTTCATTGGTTCAAAACATAGAGTTCCATGCCAATGTTCATGCTCAAAAAAGTAGGGTATACATTCTCTAATTTGAAAACTTTAAGAATTTCATTTTTGGTTTATTTGAAAATGACCTCTTAAATATTCATATATAAATATCATCCTTATCTCATATAGGATATAGGTTCAAAACAAAAAGTCTACAGTTCTATTCTCTTTGGTCATAGAACACAAACTGATGACAAGGTTAAGAAATTCAAAACTAATCATTTGAGTTACAGAATAGACTTGAAATCTATATTCATGTAAATAATTGAGCCTTTCTTATATTATCTTTCTCAAGGAAAAATATTGAATAACGTTGGTTTCCATATATATTAGAACTCTCAAGCAACATAACATAATTCTTCTTATTTACCCAAACAAAATGTTTTATTTATTCATATTATTGACAAAACTTACAAATCAAGGTGTAATTGATAGAGTTTTCTCCCTTTATCTTTCAAATCCTCTTTGTCATTTTTCATTTCACACTTCTTCCACCTTGAATGAATCTTTGAAACACCATAACAATTATTTATTCAAAAACTCCTATAACTATCTCAACTAACTACAAACTCCTCTTGTATGTTGAGGAAAGTTATTTAACTACCTAAACCTTCTAAAAACACTAATTAGTCATAATATCCCTAATGACACAAGGTCATAACACTTTGACCTTTTACAACATCACAAAATTGGAGAAACAATACAAAACTTTTCAAATATTTGAATTGGCCATTAAGGTAGGAAAACTATTTAATTGCTCTAGATTCAAATTTGACCAAGACCTAACACCTAATATGGACTTCTACATACCTCCTAGGATCAGAAGAACTCCATAATGACTCAAAACATGAAAATAGACTAATATTTACAACGAGGTAGTGATGTTCCTTCATCATACTACTGAGGAGAAAAATGAAACTTTCCCAAAAAGTTATAAGTAATTTGAATTTGATTCTCTTGTTCAATACTCTTTCTTTAAGGGCACCTTCTCCTAGATCCCATGGCCTATTTGAGACACATAGGCCTTTATGATGCTTATTTAAACTTATGATGGCTCCTCTTTTATTCTTCTCTCTCTTGATTTCTCCTATGAGGTCATCTTATTATATAATGATCTCCCACTTGATCATCCTCAGCCTCTTAGTGTTCTCCTAAAACCAACCTACACATGTAACACACAAGTAAATTAAAACAACCTTCTATTTTTCCTTTTGGAAATCAAACTCTTATACATGCATGTTTTCTCTTATTCATGCTTGTATATGCTTCTTGTGGGAGTATTGTTATGTGTTTTCTCTTATCTTCTATAGTGCCTTCAACCTCTTAATCCTCTTGTTTTTGTGTACTTTTTACTTTCTAATGGTCTTCTCTCTCCATGGATAATGCTCTCAACATACCCACCTTATCAACAAATTGGTCTAGATAATCCTTATTATATATGAATGACAAGTATTTTGACAAACTTGAAAATAATACTTACACATGTTCATTTGAAATTATCTCACCTCTCTCTTCTTCCCTCTATTCTCTCAACTGGCCCTTTGTATGGATAGTTATACCATCATTCTCTCTTCCATCTGCATTCTCTTAAGCAAGTCTTTTTCACCTTGCTCCACCTTAAGCAAGTTTATTTCACCTTACTCTATCCCTTATCCAAACTCTCTCCTTAGATTCAATTATTTGATAAATCACTTTTCTCTCTCATTTTAAGATTATTTATCTCCTTATCTCCACTTAAGACTCTCTTGTATTTCAACTACCTGACCAACTCCTTTCAATCAGCTACAATCTTTTTTAGC
Organism: Torreya grandis; assembly: GCA_037957365.1. Lineage (NCBI taxonomy): Eukaryota > Viridiplantae > Streptophyta > Pinopsida > Cupressales > Taxaceae > Torreya > Torreya grandis. Next base: position 1,520,318 of record JARHVA010000520.1, read on the forward strand.
AGCCTTTTCAAACAACCTTCATCATAATTTTAATGAACTAATAAAATACATGGAATGAAAACTAAAAAAAAACTTATACCCTTTCTTATGAAAACCTTCTCCACAAAATATTTATGCTCTGATACTAAAAGATGTAGAGCTTAATCAACTTCTATCAAACTTTATCTTTGTCCTTGTTTTTCTTCTTGAACAATTGATCCTTAGTTCATAGTTCACTCATTGGTTCTAAATCCTTAATTAAAAGGTTATGAAGTTCACTTTATTGTATAATGGTTTAAATTATCTTTATCATGCTTATAAGGGTATTATTATCCCTCTCTATCCACTCACCAACACTTCTCATGCCATCCTTGACAACTTTGCCTCTTTTAAGCTCAGTCTTTGTAGCCCTTTTATTACCTATTTCTCTATGTATGGTCCTATACAGATCCCCATCTAAAAAAAATTATTAAATTTAAACACCCTATATTTTATTTTATCTATTCATAAAGTTTTAGACCTTAATGCATTCCTTAAACCTCCTTTCTAGGCACTATTAGGCATCTATGTAACTTTTCATTATATAGTCAATTATAATGGTAAAAATACATTCAAAATCACCCTAAAAACCAAAAAATATCTTTATCCACATTAATATCTAACTAATTACCAAGTTTTGTAGTATTCTAATGGTTGAATCATTTGTTATAAGCATTTTTCATTCAAACCCCTAGAAACAATGTTGTGCAGGACTGTCAAGCTCGAGAAGAGTTTATATTACTTTTTGTATTTTTAAAACACTTTAATGGGTCTATTAGTTATTTTTAGGGTCTATTTAATGCTTATACACCTCGTATAATCAATATATCCTTCATCCACCCTCCCTATTCAAGACTTCTACTTAGATTTTGGCCTCATCACCTGTTTAGTCACAGTCTACAGGGTCTGTGGGTTTTGTAATTATTTATCAAATGTTTTAATTATTGTGATGTAGTTATTAATGATTTAAAAAATATATTATATCATCTTTTTCCATTTATAATTGATATGAAATCCTACCTTCACCTCTATCAGACTATATTATGAAGACATATGATGGATTATGTAAGCTTATTTTAATGTTACATGACTGTGTGGTATGTTACACATCATAGTATGAAACTATTGAAACCAAATACATAATAAACCTTAAGTAAAAAAAGTATCCACACTCACCATGTCATAATAATCTTTATAAACCATATATAATTTATCTTTCTTTCATTAGTTCAAAACATAAATTTCCATGCCAATGCTCATGCTCAGAAAAGCAGGGTATACATTCTCCAATTTACAAAATTTAAGAATTCCCTTTTTGGTTTATTTTAAAAGTACCTCCTCACTGATCATAGATAAATCTCATCTCATCTCATATAGGATATATGTTTCAAACAAAAATTTTATAGTTCTATTCACTTTGCTCATAGAACATAAACTGATGACAAGGTTAAGAAATTCAAAACTACTCCTTTGAGTTGCATAATAGACTTGACATCTCTATTCATGTAAATAATTGAGCCTTTATTATATTATATTTTTCAATGTAAAACATTGAACAACATTGGTTTCCATATATATTAGAACTCTCAAGTAACATAACATAATTCTTCTTATTTACCCAAACAAAATGTTTTATTTATTCATATTATTGTCAAAAATTATAGATCAGGGTGTAACTGATATATTTTTCTCCCTTTCTCTTTAAAATCCTCTCTATCATTCTTCAATTTAGACTTCTTCCACCTTGAATGACTCATTGAAACACCATAACAATTATTTATTCAAAAACTCATATCTACCTCAACCTACCTCAACTAACTACTAACTCGTCTTGTACATTGAGGAAAGTTCTATAACTATCTAAACCTTCTAACAACACTAATTACTAATAATACCCCTAATGACTTAAGGTCATAACACTTTGACCTTTTACAACATCACAAAATTAGAGAAACAATACAAATATTTGAATTGGTCATTTAGATGGAAAATGCCTTATGGGTCAAAATTCAAATTTGACCAAGACCTAACACCTAATATGGAATTTTACAGACCTCCTAGGACCACAACAAGTCCTTAATGACTTAAAACATGAAAATAGACTAATATTTACAAGGAGGTAGTGATGTTCCTACATCATATATTCACCTTTTGGAAACCTCTCTTTAAGAATAATTCCAATAGTAAATCCCCAATTTAAAAAAATAACCCTTTATCCTATAATTAACATGTTCTTTATATATTATTCCACCTTGTCCTAGTCTTTTCTTTATCTCTATATCTACACCATTCATCATTTGTGTATAATCTTCCCCTCCAACACTCCTACTCAATTTAAGTGTACTTATTAATTCACACACATCTCTTAGGATACTTCTATATACAATATGGAAAAGACTCATATCTATGATTTTATTGGATAAATTATTTTAATTTAATCTATCTTATACCAACACCAAATCTCATTGTTTAGGTTTATCTCTAGCTAAATATATTAGCAAATTATGAAAAATGTGGTTCATAACTTATGTTTATCTATCCATTTGAGGGTAATAGGATGAACTAAAATATAATATTGTGATCAATTTCTATCATTTCAAAAAAAATTAATAAATTTTTTATCTCTATTAGACATAATACTCATTAGCAACCCATGAAATCTCACAACTTTATTGAAAACTATGTTAGTGATATTTATGGCATCGTTAGTTTTATTGCATGTTATAAAGTGTGACATTTTAGAAAATGTATCTATAATAAAATAAATGGATTAATTTCCTATTTTAGTTATAGATAATACAATAACTAAATATAAGCTTAATGCATCCCATTATTTGTCTAGATCATGTAATGGATGATATAATTCAGTATTATCTCTATTCCCTTTTGTCTGTTGGAACCTTTTACACATTTGCACAAAATTCCTCACATCCATGATCATTTATGTAAAATAATATTTATCATTTATGTGTGCCAAATTTTAATCATATCTAAAATTCCCCTCCATGCCTCTACTATATTTTTATTTTAACAAGATCTCTCTCATAGAACATTGAGGTATGCATAACCTCTTCCCCTTAAATAACAACCCATCTTGAATCATCTAATCCATAAATTGAGTTATATACATTTATGTGGGATATTTTAATTATATCCATGTATCCAAAAAATATTCATAATATTTATATAATTATTTCATTAATTTAAATCCAATGACTTTAACTTTGAGGTCATTCACAACAAGAGCTTGCCTACTCAAAACATCAACGACCTTATTATATTTCCCTAATCTAAGATTTAAAAATAATAATTGATATAAATAAATTCCACACATTTCATATGCCTTTGATTTAGTTTACATTAATTTTTTATTAATTGTACGGCTTGGTGATCATTGTACCCAAAAAAAAAAATTGGCAGCAAAGAATGCATCCACTTCTTAAGTGCTTGTACTATTGTAAAAAAAATTGATCATAAACTGAATATTTATTTTTTAATTCATTCAAATTTTCACTAAATTAAGTAATAGGTCTACCATATTGACTTAGTAATTTTTCAATGGTATTTCTACTTGCATCATAATCCACTTAAAACACTTTCCCAAAATTAGGCAATGCCAACATTAGCTATTCGATTATCATTTTATTCAAGAGTTGAAAGTTATTCTTTGTTGTAGCTATCTAATGAAAAATATTTATCTCAATTTACAATTTATATGATGGGATTATATATACAAATATTTTTTCTAACAATACTTTGGTATAAACTTTATAATCCATGAAATTTTTTGGCTTCAAACATGTTCTTTGGTGTAGGCCACTCAAAAAATGATTTCACCTTTTTAGTGTCCATCCTTAATATATCAATTGATATCAAAAATCCCCAATACACTAAATATTCATGTATTAAGATACATTTATTCAATTTGACCAACAAATTTTATTTGATAAACTTATCCAAAATTAAGTTCAATTTTTTCAAATGCTCTTCTCTATATTGACTTGAAATCAAAATATCATCCAAATAAACAACTAAAAACTTACCTGTGAATGAATTATCACCTCATTCATGATCCTCATGAAATTAATTGGAGAATTTTTTAACCCAAATAAAATCACTAGCCACTCATGCAACCCATCATTTATTTTGAATTTAGTTTTCCACTCATCACCTTCTCTTAATTTGAATTTGGTGATACCACTTTAAAAATATGTCTTGCTAAAGTATTTGGTTCTACATAAAAGAATCCATTAAATCATCCATCCTTAATAACATAAACTTTTACTTGATGGGATATTATTTATTTCCCTTGAATCTCTACACAATATTCATTTTCCACCTTTCTCAGGTGCTAATATAATTATAATTTCACATGTTTTTAATCTCTCTCTCTCTTATCAAACCTTTATTCATAAACTCTTGCACTTGTATTTTTTATCTATTCATTATAAATTAGGTTAAATCTATAAGCTTACTTATTTATCAATCTTGCTCCTAGAAATAGGTATATGTGATGTTTAATTCTTCGCATGGGATTTAATTCCTTAGGAAAATCATTTGTCATAATATCAACATACTCTTTCAATAAATTTTGAATTTCAATGGTAATATCACTTACCTTAGTGTCATTAACAATTGATATAGGTTTTTCAAAAAAATAATATCATGCCTCCTCTTTCTTTACCACTTACAAAATAAAATTTCCTAAAACCATTGTCACCTTTGAAATAATAGAAACTTATTATCATTTATCCTTCAATGGACTCATGATGAAATTTTTCCCATCCTTTACAAGAGTGTAAGTGTTATCTCTTCCATAATGTATAAATATTATATCATACTACCATGGCCTTCTAAATAACACATGGCACACATCAATGGGAATTATTTCACAAAAAAATTCATCTTTATATGAACCAATTTTAAAATTCATTGTGAATTATTAATTTATTATCACTTGATGATAATTAAGTATCGATGAAACTTTTTACGGGGTAGGATTTGCTAACCTTTTCAACCCAAGTTTCTCCACCATTATTTTTACACTATCAATGATTAATTTACAACACTTACCTCCTAATTTTAAAAAAAAAAACTTTTTGTGTGCACATGTTCATTCACTTTATTTGTTGGTTTCATTATAAATCTTTTTCATCATAAAATCCTCCCCTTATTTTGGTTATTTTATGTGGTTTAGAGATCCAGCACTTTATTCATAACCATGAGAAATATGTGTTGTCATATCAATTATTTTGAGTTTTTTCTTGACACTAATAAGCTTTGCATCAATAAAATTTATTATATTCAAAGTATTTACCCATAAATCCTCTTCCTCTTCCTCTTCCTCTTCCTCTTCCTCTTCCTCTTCCTCTTCCTCTTCCTCTTCTGAAGGATCCTCTTTCTCTGAAAGAATAGCCTCTTCCTCTAGTATTATGATTTTGACTCTAGGATGTGTTTTATTATCTATTATGAGTTTACTATCCTCTGCCACTGATATTGTGTCCTCTTCCTATTGAGGACTTTACTCTACCTCTAGAGTTATTTAGTTTTTTTCTTGACAAATTTTATTTTGCCTTCAACACACATTGATCGGATTCTTCCATTGTTCTCAGATTAAGCAAATTAATCTCATCTTGAAAAAAATAAGCTACCCAATCATATAGATTAACACCTTATATGGGTCATCTTATACATTTATAAATCTTATAACGAGCCTATAAAACTCCTCAATATATTATTTAATGCTCATCTCCTTTTGTCTCAAGTTGTGTAATTTATTGAACAAACTCATTTGATAGTCTGAAGGAAATAATTTAGCCTTCAACTTCATCACCATTATATCCCAATGATTTTATTTTATCCTTAACTTTCCTCTATCTCTTATTTTGTACATGATCCCACCATAAATATGCTTGACATTTCAATTTTGTGTAGAAAATTTTCAATTTTTTGGGTTCCTTCATTGACTCATAATAAAAATATTTCTTCATCTCTATGGTCTAATTTATAAGTTTTTTAGGGTTTAAGTTTCCACTACAGAAAGGTGTATCCATGTTTGGCTTGCTTCCAAGATTTTCAATACCTCTTAAAAAAATTACCTTAGCTTCATTATACATATATTTCTCTTCAAAATCTTGAAATTCTACTTCTTCATCATCACTCACATATTCAAGATAAGTTCCTCTTATATGTGGTATCTCCATTACATCCAATATTTCTTGGTTTTCTCTCATCATCTCTACCTATTATGCAATGTTAGGTGATCTTTATATTAAACCTATTATAATTGGATTACCTCTATGTGTCATCACTTTACATAAATACAATCTTCTCTTTCACAACTTTAACTAGAGTCTTTACACACATAACCCAATAAGGGAAATAACCTTGATTTTACACCAAATTGATGTAGGCAAGAGGTACAGAGGAAATTAATGGATATATCACTCCTGAGTGGTGATTATCTGACCCTATAAATCATAAAGACACCAAAAAATACACACATATATAATGACTATTTATTTAATTTGAGACAAAATTTACATTTATAGATAGAAATTTGGGATCATTGTGTTTACACTACACTTGCAGGCCTAAAATGTTGCATTCATCTATATTTTTATTCTCTTATTCTATCAATTGCTCTGTTCAATATTATAACTCTCCACTACTCCCAAATCCATTTCTTCATAGATAAAATCTCCTTTTATTTCCATCCTAAGATCTTTTTCATTTTCCCACTCATTGGCATTCATAAATTATTTCTCCAACTACCCACATATCCCATGGAAATTATTGTAAGAGAGAGAATATGTTTTAGTTAGATGTCTCATGGATACAAAAAACTAAAATTTACCATCAATATCTTTTCAATGAGACCCAAAATTACCCATTTGTTGCCTTCTAAAAATGTTGGTAGCTTAAAAATCTTTATGTCACTTATATTCACTATCATTAGATTTCATAATTGTGTCAGTAGGGATCATGAGATTATACAACATGGAATGATTTTTAGGTCTTTGTATAACATGTTCTAAACTAACCTCATGGTCTCTATATTCTCCATGTATTTATAGATTTATCAACTCAATGTAAAATTTATCACATGTCCATAAAATGGCCCTCACCTTAGCCTAGACTGAGGTCTTTATCAATGAACTAAAACTACAACACCTTTCACTTCCAAAAACTATGTGGGGATATATATAATAATATTTTCAAAATCCATGATCCATGAGGTTTTATTTGAGGCTAATCACTTCATGGAGACTATGACTGTGACACTTTCCCTTAAAAATTCACGGACTCCATTAATTTCATGAGGTCATTAGTAAATTTATGCACAAAATTTGAGAAATATATGGGGTGTTCCTAAGTCCATTTATTTGTTGGTTTTGTGACTCTATGGATTTTTTGAACACCATAATTCATATATGTGGATACATGAAACTACGTAAACCACTTAATAACTTGCAAGGTCCACAATGAAGTCTATAGACTTCCTACTTAGTCTTAAACACAAATATGCAGTGCAATGAGAGGGACATGTGAAATCATATATTTGTATATATGAAGCCTCCTTAGACATATGGATTGCATGGCATCTTAACATTTAAACTTAGAGTTATAAGAAATAATGTGACCCAAAATGTGAATAGTGTGATCTCTGAGAACACATAATTATCTTAAGAATCCTTATTGTAAATTACGCAAAACTCCTACTATAATTTTAGGTGATGCAAGATAACCTATTCACCTTGGATTCTCTTGCATCATTATAGGTAGCATGGCATATTCATATATGATTTGTGAGTCAAAGACATCTGAATTATGAATAAATTGAATTATCTAATTGTCATTTGATAAATATGGAAGTAATGTACATTATTTGGGACTAATAGATAAGGGATGATCTTGATGGAAAATTTTTACAACCATGATTCATTTAAAAGTGCAAGCGTGGTAATTGAAATATAAATTGAATTGGACTCATGTTTTCTATCATAAGAACAAATATTATGCTAAAAGTAATGAAATATTACATTAGATCCTACACCCTTTGTTTTTAATGTTTCAAATGTGAAGTTTAAGATTGAAATTGACTTATCACTTGATTCACTACTAATTCTAAATCTCCAAAAACTCTTAAAACCTTGACCCCATAATCTAATTCAAGACATAGACCTAAAATTAAATATTCATACTCAGTGGTATTATTCCTGTATGGGAACTACAAACAACATGATACCATTTATTTATTTGCTATTAGACTGAATAACAAAATTCCAACACTTTAGCCTTGTTTGGATATGGCCCCATTGAAGTATAATGTTCACAAAGTTTTGGAACTACTAGAGTATATTTTATCTTCTCTTTACCATTTTATTGATTATGTGTATACTCCCAAATTAGTGAAACATTTTTGTACATATTAATTTTTTTGGTGGTACTCCATGATGGTGAATTTCATTCTAGGTTTTTTATCATCCCTAAATTGATATTCCAATCCCTTCCATGATAGCCAAATGTGGGAGAAATCCATAGATGTGGACATATTTAATTTTTTAGACAGTTTATAGTTACATCATGTCATGGGTGCATGGTATATCTTCAACTTGGATATCAATATATTATTGAATTTGAGGCTCAATAACTAATTAAATGTGTATGTGGTTCAAATTTTTGAGCACTCTGACTTCATGTTTATCCAATTGAATAATCCATCAATAGGGTGTAATAATAGATAAGCCAAGTTTCTTATAAACTAAAATTGGCATAAAATTTATAGAGGCTCCTAAGTCAACTAAGTGATTGGATATATTTTTTCTAAAAATATTGATAGGAAAGAGTAAATGTAGTACTTATCTTTTTATTTGTACAAATTCACATTGGCGTATGGTATTTTTTGTTTTTTATTGTTATTTATATCACCTCCTTGTTATAATGATTTTAATAATAAATATATTTGTTCCATAGTATGAGCTAACTCATGTAAGGTGATATTTTATTTAGTACACTTCATAAATTCAACTATGTTGTATCTCTAATTTTGATTCGATAGTGAAATTTCAATTGGAAGTGGGAAATTACATACTTTTAGTGTTGAAGAATCCTTATGAATTTTTGGGTATGTGGAAGTGGCTTTGTTTTCTAAAAGAGTTGAATTTGTGAGAGGTATTTTGTTACTTCTGATGGAATACATACTGTGTTGGAATATTTAAAATGCATACACCTCATAGATATTATCTTCAACCTTGTTTTCAATTTTTCAAGGAAATTTGTAAGTTTCCACAACCATGGTAGTATAATTCCTATAAGGACCTATCTCTTTAGGTTAATTTATAACCACTTAAAATGTGTCCAACTCCTTTTTAAAAACATTGAAGGTTATGCAAAATTCAGTGCAACCAAGTTTTATATGCTAAGTAGTAGTATGTACCCTACACCAATTTGGTAGGGCCAATTGAAGAATATTGACTTCTAATAATGGATTGTTCAAAGGAATTTTCTTTTAAAATTCATTATTTTTATATTAACTAGTATTTTTTTTATTATAGGACAAGCTATTTATTTTATATGTAAATCCTCTTTCCAAAATTTAGTGCAAAAGTTGTTTAAATGTTTTCTATATGATCAGAAAAATATGCACTTAATTTTTTAACTACCATTTCGATTGATACCAATTTATATTTGTTAGACACCTCAAGTATGGTTTTAACACTACTTATAATGGTAAATAGAGCTTGATTTTGATTTTCCTTAGTGAATTGCTCAGTGTTACTCATGAGTTTAGTGTATTTTATGTTTGGGTATGTCAACATCAAGGGAATCTAAGTGGTTCCTTAGATTTGATTACCTTTTAGGATAAGTGGTATATTAATTTGAGGCACATAGAGAGGATCATATCCTTGAGACACAACCTAATTATATGTTATGATTTCTTCTATGTCTGGCAAGGGAGAGGAAGTTATTTTATACACCCTTTGCATAAAATGGTTATAATTAGGTCAAGATAATCTGGATACATTTTTAAAGCTAGGATAGGTGTAAGATGGTAAGTTAAAAAAACATTCCAATAAAATATTTGAAAGTGAGAGTTTAAAATTTCATATATGTTCATTTGGCTCTCTCCTTATGCTAGAAAATTATTGGTTCATAACACTTGATCGATAGTCTGACTATATTGGGTAGTGAAAACATATTTTAACTCATACCAAAATGTAATAAACTTATGGTTGAGTGGAAGAATGAATCATACACTTATTCTTCTAATGTGAATGGTAATAGTCTATAATCTACATAGTCATGCTCCACATTGAGAAGCATCAGGGCTAATTAAAAAGAGGAATAATTTTTTTTAGTAGTTTGAATTCCATCTACCCTAAATTTAGAAAGATATATTAGTGTTCCTATAGATGTCATGAGTGAGTCCCAAAATTATAATGACAATATTAATCAGCCAAGGATGAGCAAGTGATGATTGATTTAGGTTCATCTGGACTATTAATACCAAAATGGCTTGAAAAGATTCATTTTTTTCCTTGGTATCCCTTTGTCAGATGTAGGTTCATAGGGTGTTATAAAGGTTTCATTAAAAAAATTAATAAAATTACTTAGAACTAAAAATTCGTAGGGTAGACTCTAGGGTTCCCTCCTAGTGCCATCTTTCTGTTGATGTGAGTTTTAACACTCACAAATAATATATGGGTAATATTACCCCATGATTTATGGGCACACTTTGGTTACAGATGCATGACATGGAATTATATTGGTTTGTATTACTTGGGGTGGGAATAAATCAAATAATGTTTGCCTCCTAAACACAATTTGGGGATTCTACTCCTAAGGATTATAAGTCATAAATTAATTTATAACAATTATATGTGAAGTTAGTGAACCTTAAATTAAATGCAATTTATTTAGATGTCAAATTTATTACACTTATTAAATTAAAAAGGAAAAATAAAAGAAAAAATTTTCTTGTATGTAAAAAAAGGATAGGGTTAGAGAAATATTTATAAATCTAAAACACACTTATCTCAATGCTAAAAAATGGAAATATTACATAATATTTATACTAAAATTAAACTAGTTAAATAAGCATAACCCTCCTAATAATTTTAGTGAAAGTCTTTAATTAAAATAAGTTTGAAATCAAAATCTTCCTCTAGCTACACATTTCATTAATAGAATCATGGATAATAGATGCATAATGTTTTACTCTATTTTTAATAAAAATAGTAAATAAATTAGAAAATGTCTTATGCTAATTATAGGTGTAAAAATGGAAATGTCAGAATGCTACATGTATACAGTATTTAAATATTATAATTTACACAGATTTTAAATATGGAAAGTGATATTTTGGGAAAGTACTAAGAATAAATATAATTAGCTTGCACAATGATCTCTACTAATTGTTCTAGTTTTTTTATAGTTAAAATCACAATAAGGTGATTGTGTAGGCTCAATATCAAAAATCTAATTAGAAACATAATCTAGACAATGGTTTAGATGGTATATATCAACACAACACACTCGATTTCATTGAATATAGACTTTTCCTAGTTGACTATGATAGATAACATGTGGGAAAAGATAGAAGCAATAAGAACATATAAAATAAATATCATAGGAAGATGTAGAATATGGATCTATACATGAGAATAATATATATATAGAGGCACAATACACCAAATTCTTTTTACTATTGACTTTTATGGGTTCATTATGCATCTAAAATAATCATTACACCTATTGCATCTACAAATGAGGAGAAATATAATATATCACACTTAAGATTTTATGCACAAAAATCATTGTTTGTCTTCTTTTGTCTTCAAAATCCTTAGATAACTTTGATAACTTCAAAACCTACAAGAAAAATATGGGAGTGTAATGGGCTGAGTTGACCTTAATCACCCCTTGATGATTTATCATTGCCTACGTATCCAGTACTCCAATGAGATAAATCAATCCCACATAGCTCTCCTATCTAGAGTGAATGTGAAAATGTGCTCCTTTGACTATGTGTATATAGCTATAATATGGATTTGATACTTTACACTGTTATTTCTTGACTTTCTTTAGAGGGATATTGACTTGGATTATGAATACTCCTTATGAATAATGCATAATTTGGGTAGAATAATGTATATTATCTCAATGTGTAGTATTATGTATGCGTGTATCAAGTGAATAACACGTGGTGGAAAGTAATTAATCTTGACATGTATTTATAGAAAACTATTTTGAAACATTCCTTTATTTGACGTTATGAAACATGTAGAAAGACCCAAAAGGCTAATTTCAAATTTGGAAACTAGATTTTTTTTAGTGAGGTATGCAACTAACCCAAGTGGATAAGGGTGAATTGTGCTCCAATTTTATTAGGGAAGACTTGTCTAAGAAGATTAGGAACATAATTCCTTTTTAGGGGATGGTTTAAATGTAATCTTGAGAAGCTTGAGTATTTAAAAATTATTGGTATGTGTAAAGATAACTACAAGCAAAGGGTCGAGCCTATATATAAAAAAGTGGCTTAAATAAATGGTGAATTTGAGTCATGTGGTTTGAAATGTGTCAAAATTTAGCATTGTCAAGTATGTATGACCAAAATTTTGCTACTACATTACCGCCCCCCCCCCCCCGCATTATAGAAGTGAAATTTCTAGATTAAAGGAGAAAGAGTTGAATGTGAGTGTGTATTACACACTTTGTCTTTGAGCAGATACTTAAATTATGTAAGGCATACAATTTATCAAACCCTACAATAGCTCATGAAGTAGTTATTTTTTTTATTTAATTTTTGAAAAATATTTATCTTTGAAATTTTAAAATTTTAAAAGAGAGCAAGGAAGAAGTAAACCTATATTTTGGTGAAACTCATTTTCCATGTAATGGAGAACCATGCCCCCTTACTAAAGCAGTTGGATAATTTGAGCCAATAGTGAATTGAGTAATCAAGTCTCAATTGAATAACTAATCAATCTATTGAATTGGAAAGATGCATTATTTAAAAATCTCTTGAAAAGGGAATATAAAAAAATATACTAATCTAAAAAGGGTGAAACCATGCTAAGTTCGCTAAAAGTGATGTCAAGGTCATTGAGTGTTACTTGATGCAATTGTACATCACTTACATAGATTTGAATCACACCACTAAAAATAGATCTAGATTATAGAGTTTCATGATCAAAAGAGAATGAAGAATATACATGCCCCCATCATGACCACATTGCTCATAGAATTTTATTTGAAATTAATATTTTGATTTTTCACTTTGAGACTTCAAAAAATTTCATTTTTTCCACTTTGAATAAGCTTGAACATGAATGAGTACCATGCCCTCTCTAAATATTTTCCAATTATATAGAATTATATTAACTTATATGCTCGACTATAATTGTATTTTCAACCTATAACTTAAATCTTGTAATTATTTTCCATATGTCCATGCATATACCTTCAAATGTGTTTAATTAATTTTTTTGAATATTTAAAAAATAAGTACATATGCACGTGTGTTAATATTTTTCACATGTTTGATTTCTAAATCATTTTTCAATCTTTTGAAAAACTATATTTTGCTTATAAAATCTAATTTTTTCTTTAAAATACTTGTACTTTGTATATTTCAACCTATATTTTTTACCCAATATGTTCATGGATTTTTGGATCTCTATGACAAGCCCACTATGATGCCCCCATTTCGAGATGAGGGATATAACCTATAAGTCACTCATATAAAAATAATATTTAATTGTATCATTATAAATATATGTTCGTATAGTATTATGTCATTATGTTGGAGAGTTTGTTATCATAGAAGATGTAATTTATCATTTGAATCATGTATGTTTGAAATTGAAGAACACAAGTGTCATGTCTAGATAGATATAACATTGAAATGTGCAGTAAAGTATCTTTAAGGTAGACTACACCTTATAAGTGCATGATGCATATCATGACACCACTAATGAATCTCATCAAGCACCCAATCACCATACATGATAATTTCACACAATATCATATAATAGGCTAAGGGTGGAATACAAAGGATATGTTCAAATGTCACATAAGAAAATATTACACATACATAAGGCTAAAGGCCACAATAAATGGACATGTTCAAATGCCTTACATTCCACACAATGATCTCATAGATATGCTCAAGTAATTTTCACACAAGGGCCAAGGCACACACATAATAAGTGAGAAATGGTAAGCCTATTATGAAAGAAAGTAAACAAAATTGAAGGAATATGAACAAGTGAAAAATAGTTTATTATATCCATATGTATCAATTACACATGTATCAATTATGTAGTATCACAATGTAAAATGTGAGTGATTTAAAAAAATAATTGTAATATATGTATTTGAACATTGCATTTAATGTCATGGATAGATATAACTTGATGTAGTGTAACCTTTAAAATTTTGATGCCCCTAGCATAGGTATGGCCACTAGGTAGAAAGGAAATCCAACATATAAGAATGAATATGTAAAGTTTGTCCTACATCATACTCAAACACCTTGTGAAATGCATGTGTGTATAGAATATAATATGTTATCTACCAACATATATGATAAATAACATATGAAATAAACAAATATATCATGTCATGATTAGGTCCTAATTTTTTAATTTTTGAAAATATTTTAAATTTTTTTGTATTTTTTAATATTTCATTTAATTTTTTTCCTTTTTTTTTGATATATTTGATATTTTTATGTATAATATCAATGAAAGTGCATAATGTTCATAGGGTTTCATTCAAGTGTATCCAACTAATAATCTTATGTACCTATCTTTTCATGCAATAAGTACTAGTCGTAGATCATTGTCCATTCGATAATTATATTCTACTATCTATTCATTAACTAAAATTGATTTTTCTTCCTTATATATTGTTTTAGGGATGGTATTGGGACCATTCACTCCAATTTTTTCATTCGTGTCATTTATTTATCTAAATAATTCTTTGTTAGATTTTGAATGAGGAAATATATTCTTATGGTAGAAAAAGGGAAGGGTTTCATATGTCCCTAAGTATTCTAAGAGGGACTCATCATTTAAAAATTCATCTAATGTTGAATTTTTTGGCAAAGCTATATCATCTATATTTTCTAGGTATAACAACTATAATGTAGATATTATGAACTTTTTTGTGTTGGTTCATTTTTTATTTGAGGTAATGTATATAAATAGTGAGTGATGAAAATGATTCTTTCTTTTATTTTATTGATTCCTTGGAATAACTAGTCCTTTTTGGCCTTTTTCCCAATTTGCATGAATGGGATTAACAATGCATTGTGTGTGTGTTCCCAATCCTTGTCCTATTTATTACATTTTTTGTAAATATTTAAACCCAATTCCATAATAACTATATTTTTTCAAGGATTCCACTGGATTATAAGATAAAATTGATGGTGAAATTGATCTAAATTATTATGCATGTGGTTACATGTGATAAATGTAGTGATCCTCTTGTTAGTCAATGCATAATATTTGAATGGTTTTTGATCTAAACGAAATGTATAAATGTATCATTGGTGATTGATGTTTAAATTTACATTTAAATTAGAGGGAAATATTTTCATCCCGTGTATCCATGGTCTTCCTAAAAGAATACTATAATTAAGGTCAATAGACGTGATACGATAAATTATAGTTATTGTATAATTACCTATTGTTTTATGTAATATAGTTTGTCCAAGTAATTTCCAAAAAATATAATCAAATCCTCAAATTTTAATATATAAATAAGTAATATCTTGTGCCTGTATACCCAATAATCTAAGAATGAGATCTTTTAAATATTTAGTCCTTATCCATTATCAATAAGGACCTATTTAAAAACCTTATTGTGCCCAAAAACCTAGATATATAATGGTATATGTTGGTATATGATAAACTTAGGATGTAAGTCTTATCTTTAAAAATAAATACTTTATTCCATCCATCATAAAGTTTTTATAATATAAGAAACATAAGGCGGTTCTATGTTACTTGATAAAATTGTGTTGTATAATGCTTCATAAAGAATGTCCTTATACATTAAAATGTTGGCATGATTATTTTATATTTTGTACATAATACTGTACCATTTTAATGGATATTTTTTCATTGTAGGAGGTGGTGGGGTTTAAGGAGGAAGATATTTTCCACCT
Source organism: Torreya grandis (assembly GCA_037957365.1). Lineage (NCBI taxonomy): Eukaryota > Viridiplantae > Streptophyta > Pinopsida > Cupressales > Taxaceae > Torreya > Torreya grandis. The sequence continues at coordinate 1,536,513 of JARHVA010000520.1, forward strand.
TAATTTTGTTGTGATAAATGAGGCATTCAACCACATCTGGTATTAATTATGTGTACAGTAGCATATATATATAAGTTATGTTTAAACAATTGCAGGAGGAAAAAATGATTCAAGCATTCCATTTGGTGCTTATTAGTGATAGGTAATAGCTCAGATTGGATATTAAAATAATATAAATTTAATAAGGCATGATATTGTATATTAATGCTTTTAACTTATTATGATTTTTGGACTTGATCAATGCATATAGATAACTAAGAGCGGCTTGGAAATTAAGCTAATGTGTAAGACTAAAAATCAACATATGTGAACTATATTCCCTCATTATGACCATTTTTACTTTGAAAAATTTACAATGAGGAAGGAAGATATAACTACTCAATGGTGTGTTTACTTTGTAGGCTCTCAAATATACTAATCTCAGTCATAAATAGTAAGGCCATGAATCCACTAATTACAAAGGATTACACCATTCCTATATCCACACTACCCAATCTCATAGGGTATGTTGAAATAAAACTTATGAGTCTAACCACTTATTGGTGCACTACAAGAACAAATGGCCAAAGGCTTCTTATGGTTGAAAATAAAATCCTAAGAATTTATGATATACCGTGAGCTACGTGGAAACTAAAGTCCATGATTAGTACTATCTAATGGATTGTGTATTGGGGTATTACCCCTCACATCACATCTTAAGTAAAACTAACAATGGATTTTCCTATAATAATAAATCCTATGATTTTTAAAACTATCAAAACATAGTTTCTAGGAAAATAAAGTGAAGTGAAAAAAATGAATTTAGAAAGTAGAGACTTGGAAACAAAGTTTTGGGTTCACCAATATGTTTTACCCTATTTTTGATAAAAATAGTTAATGGATTAAGTGTACTATGATAATTATAGGTGAAAACTAGAAATATCAAAATGTTGAATATATATAATATTTAACTATTCTAATTTTGACAAAGATGTTAAATATGGAAAGT